>CM053404.1:62358366-62422328 GCA_028644305.1 Xerus rutilus | reverse complement strand
CACGCGGTTTTGTAGTGGGCTCTATAAAATCCCTCCCGCGCGTCCCCTCTCTCTCTTTTCCTCTTCGCCCGGGCACCCACTCCCCTGAATAAAGGATTTCCTGGCTGTACAGAGGTGTTCGTGTCTGGCTGGCCGCTACCCTAACAATCTGTACCATGTATAAATATACCCATAACAATCACAGATTAGCACATGCACGTATTTAGTTGTAAAACATTATTAACCACCAGAATAAGGGTTTGGGGTAAAAACAAATCTGTGAGTGAAACAGAAAATAATCATGTGGATTCTAAGGCAAAGGGTTTTCTACAGGAATTGTGGCCTGCTCACCAAGGGAACCCCTGAAGAAAAGTATGGTTCATGTCCCATTTATAGAGAAGAGTATTTAGAGGCCAAAACAACCAGTTTGGGAGCAGGTGCTTCAAGACCACAAATCATCTATTTGTTCATTTAAAAAAATCAACACAATTTGGCCTATGACCATGCTTATGAATAAACTTTAAAAGTAAATTTTTAAACCAAAACATGTTTTCACTTGCGTTCACGCCAAGTGTCTTTCAGGGGAAAAAAAGAAAGAAAAAGTTCAAACCCACATTCTCTCATGAGACAAAAGAAGAGCCATTTAAAGAATGTTGTGTATTCAATGGAATATTACTCAGCCATAAGAAAGAATGACTTTATGACATTAACTGATAAATGGATGGATCTGGAGACTCTCATACTAAGCAAAATAAGCCAATCCCAAAAAAACCAAAGGTCAAAGGTTCTCTTTGATATGTAGATGCTAACACACAATGAGAGGGGCAGGGAGAATAGAAGTTCAGTGGATTAGACAAAGAGGAATGAAGGGAAAAGAGGGAGGATAGGAATAGGAAATGTGGAATGAATCTGATACACTTTCCTGTGTTCATATATGAATATACAACCAGTAAAACTTCATATCATGTACAACAACCACAAGACTAGGATCCTAATAAGATATACTCAATGTTTGTATAAATATGTCAAAATATACTCTACTGTTTATCTTAAAAGAACAAATAATTTTTAAAAAGATTGTAGTGTATTATATAGCCTCTAAAGTCATTCCTAGAAGAAGCATTCCCAAAATGTCCTACATGGGCAGCATTATGAAAACTCCCTCTGCTGTGTAGATTCTGAGACATTTTTTCTTAAATGTTGTTAAAGTCATATGTGCTGACATAGCTGTTGGGACTGTAATGACAACATCAGGTAACAGCTATCAAATGTCCAAACTGCCTGAAGGGTTTCATGAATTGACCCATTTAATCCTCCCAATAACTCTGAAGTAGTTACTTTTTGTCTCCATTTCACAGATGAGAAAACTGAGGCCCAGAAAGGAAAGTAAGGCACCCAAGTCACACAAGGAGGCTAGGATGCTATGAATCAGAGCCTGAAATTGCACACTGGCACAAATAAAGTCAGAGAGCTGTAAACAAGATATTTCTACACATTTATACGTAAACCCTATATTAACCACAACCCAATTTTGCCTCAGTGAAGGATGACACCTTTAAGAGCCTTCTCTGCTACAGATACATGTGTTTCCCTAAGAGACAGATTTTCAGCTACAGCTAAGAGTTTACTTTTTGCTCACATTCCATTTTTTCCTTAAAGGAAAATTTAAATCAAAAGCTTTTAACCAAAAGCTAAGACAGACAATGTATCAAGTCTGACTAACTACAAATATCAAGAGAGGTAAACTGAAATAGACATGGTATAGAAGAGTAAACTAAAAGACAACCTTGAAGCCAAGTGCAGTGGCTCATGCCTATAATTGCAGCTACTCAGGAGGCTGAAGCAGGAGGATCCCAAGTTTGAGGTCAGCCTGGGCAACTTTAGGAGACTCCACCTAAAAAAAACTTAAGGGATAGGGTGTAGTTCTGCAGGCAGCACAATTGCTTCATGTGTGCTAGGTCCTAGGTTCAATCCCCAGTACTACTAAATAAGTAAATAAAACTTTTTTAAAAGGGCTGGAGATGTAGCTCAGTTATAGAGCACTTGCATAGCATATGTGAGGTTCTGGGTTCAATCTTCAATATTGCCCCCCCAAAAAAATATATATATATGTGTATGTGTATATATAAAATGCAGCTTTATAAGGTTTTTTGGTTTTGCGGGAGGTTTGTTGTTGTTATTGTTGTTGTTGTTTGGTAGCAGGGATTGAACATATTGAGCCACATTACCACCCATTTTTTATTTTTTATTTTGAGACAAGGTCTGGATAAGTTGCTTAGGGCCTCACTAAGTTGCTGAGACTGGCTTTGAACTTGCAATCCTCCTGCCTTGGCCACCTGAGCCACTGGAATTACAGGCATGTGCCACTGTGCCCAGCTAAGCCTTGCAGTTTTAAGAGGTGAAATAATTTGAAGGTGTGGAGTAAGGCAAATGCACAGAATATAAACAAGGATGAGTCAATGCTAGGAAGTACTTGCAACACATAGCACCTGTGCTATAAACTCAGTCCCAACATTCTACCAAGATCAATACAATGACTATAACCACTCCTTTTCCTTTGCCCCAAGAAGGAACACATGACATTCATTTCCATTTATATATTCCATCCACGGACACTATTTCACCTTTAACTTTATTATTTGGTAAAATTAGTCATAGCTTCTCTTTGAAAGAAGCAAAATGAACACAGCCTGGTGGTCCTTATGGCTCCAAGGAGAAAACAGCAGCAATATGAATAAAAGCAAGAAAGATGGTGTTGAGAGTGACCAGGTAGCTATTTCACAGAAGTATACAAAGAAAACCACTGACCCACCTCAACGGGGGAAGTTTCGAGGGTAATACTGATGGAATGGCGGGATCCCTCTACCCTGGCATACTTGAGATAGGACCGCCAAGGTCAGAGGAACCCAGGCAAGCAATCATTCTCCAGAGTCAAATGTCTTCTCCATCTGGGTTTCTACATTTAATGAATTCAAAAAGAGCTGCTGGAGGGTTGGACCATGTGGGAGGAGCCCAAATGATATTCTTTCTCTTGGTTCTGCTTCAGAAAGTTCTCCTGCTAAATAAATAGCAACTCCCCCACCCCAGCAACAAGCACAGAGCACACAGCCAATGCAGTGAAATCCAGAGATGAGATTTTAAAAGCAGGTTGTAACTAGAGACCTGCTGAAAACACGTGACACTTTAGCCTTTATACCTACTAGGAACCTCATGAAGTATGTATTTTTAATCTTCATTTTACAGATGTTAAAAAATAACTTGAAATTTCTCTTAATTTAATGAAATACTGTTTTCACTTCAAAATGGGTATTGATGTTAAAAAACAGGCCAAACAAAGATTCTGACTTACAGGAGTGCCAGCAGACACACACATGAGGCTGCCCCATTTTACTAAAATTCATTCATTCTCACTTAAAGACTACTGTGAAAACCAGGTCCTGGCAAGTTATTCTACTGTTTCTATTGAACCAAGCACACAAATCACATTTGAGAGTGGTTGAACTCCAAAAGCAAAATGGGAATCTATGTTAGAATTAGTGATTTGGTCCAAAATAGCTTTAAGAGTAAAAGGGTGATTCTATTTTTTTTTCATATTTTTTATTGGTGCATTATAGCTGTACATAATGGTGGGATTTGTTGTTACACGTTCATATGCACATGATATAACAACATAATTTGGCCAATATCATTCGCTAATGTTTCCCCTTTCCCTGCCTCCTCCCACCCTCTCAAGTTCCATCCATTTTCTTGCAAATGACATAATTTCATTCTTCTTTATGGCTGAATAAAACCCTATTATGTATATATACCACATTTGCTTTATCCATCCATCCATTGATAGACACTTAGACTGGTTCCACGGTTTAGCTATTGTGACCTGTGCTACTATCAAAATGGGTATGCATGTATCACTACAGTATGCTGACTTTGATTCTTTAGAATAAATGGTCATAAGGTGATTTCATGCCTAGTCTAAAAGCGTGATTTTAAAAGTTCCTGTCATACCACTAATTTGGCAACTATCCTTCCATTTTTACAAAACATGCAGATTGAAGTATAATAGCATATATCTTCCCAGTTATATGCAAAACAAATGACAAGTTTAAAACACCTTCAATCAACCAAAACCAAATAAGCATTCCCAAGACTATTCATTCCACACAACCCAGGCTCAGTCGGAATCCCCCTCTGTCATCAGGCATGCAGTTATGTTGGAAATACCACAATTATTAAGTCACACACACACAAAAGGAAAATACCTAAAAGAGGATAAAGCAGTAAGTTTGACAGAAAATAATTCTGAAATTGATTGGAGACACTCTACAAAAATCAAATTAAAAAATTAAATTAAAAATTCAGCCTTCATGTGTTTGGACTGTGTAACTTTCCCAGCTCTGCAAATTTAAGCTCACCTTTCAATCTTCTTCAAGAAAAGGAGACTATGCAAATTAGTAATTATAACAAGGCAGTGTTGCTATTCGAAAAGAAGCTACTTTGTTAAATTTGTTTGTAAGCAAACAGATTGCTTAGTCACTAATTCCTCTCTTTTGTTCCCCATGAAAGAACCTAATAAATGCAGAAATCCTTGGTGGGCAAATAATGGTGCCTTATGTTCTGCCTATCTTTCATTCTTCCAGGCATTGGTTTCTAAATCTCCCCAGGAAACAACGGCAAGTTCTGCTTCCATTTAATATTGATATGTAGATACAACTGAATAAATAAATAAATGGAAATCCCTCTTCTAATCAATGCAAAATAACCATCCCAAAGTACTGTGTTCATCAACCCTACACACACCTCTCCTGCCAGTCAAACTGCTTTGGCCTGGTTCTGAAGGCCAACACGTCTGGCCCCCACCTCATCTCCTAGAGTAGAAAAGGGATATTAGGTAAAAACTAGGGAAATCTGAGTAAAACATGATTTGAGGCAATAAGAATGTATTAATATTGGATCACTGGAATGACAAATGTACCATACTACAGAAGATGTTAACAATAGGGGAACTAGATGTCGGGAATATAGGAACTCTGTACTATTCATAACATTTTTATTATAAATCTATAACTATTCTGAAATCAAAAGCTTATTTTTAAAAAACCATCTTTGGTACCTCCTTCTCCTTTACCCTATACGTAAGCAGTAGCAGATTCTATATCCAAAATGCCCCTTCTGTTCCTTTCCCTCCCATTCCTGCTGGCAGTGCCCTAGTCTTTGTATTCTCTAATCCACTCTCTACAACAGTTGCCAGAATAAGCTTTCTAACACACCAATTCAAGGATAACACCTCTCTGATGAAAACCCTTTGAAAAGCCCCATTACCTAGGCTAGGTTTAGTTAACCTCTTGTATAAAGGCCCAGAGAGCAAATACATCAAGTTCTGTAAGCCTGCCCCCCTCTGTCATTACAGTACCATAGAACCATGTGTAACGTGCAAACAAATCAATGTAGCTATGTTCTAATAAAATTTTATAAAAACAGATGAAGAACAGGATTTGGCCCACAGGCCATGGTGTGCCAGTCTCTGGCGTAAAGAATGAAGCCCAAATTCCTTGGAGTGACATTCAAGGCATAATCCCTAGCATCATGAACCTTCTCTTGAGATGAGCCCTCCTTTCTCAGGCCAATTAATTTGCTCTCACCCTTAGAGGAGGACTCCTTCTCCATGAAGTTCCTTTAGCTTATTCCATGTCAGAATAATTTCTCCCCTATGGTAACATAGTATATTTTAACCAGGATAACTCATCTGGTACAACATCCATTTATAAAAATCATCATATATTAAATTTTTAAGTTATTCAGTAACAGTCAATTAACATATCCCATGCCTTCAAAATACTCAGGGTAACAACTAGTGCTTCCTAAAGCACATTCTTTGCCCTTTAAGAGATGTAAATAGGTGCACCTTTTTTTAAAAACAAATTTAGTTATAAATGGGCACAGTATCTTTATTTTGTTTATTTATTTTTATGTGGTGCTCAGGATCAAACCAGCACCTCACATGTGTGAGGCAAGCACTTTGCCACTGAGCAACAACCCCAGCCCAGGTGCACCCTTTAAAACGAATTGTTCTGTAATCTAAATCTGAGGAATTCTGGGCTTCACAAGCGTAAGCAGCTTTCTTTGCCACAGGAATTCTCAGAACCTTCATTGTGCATTGTCAATCTCCTTAAGAATGGATACATTACACAATAATTCTCAAATCTGTTTGACCATGGAATTCTTTCACATTTTTACCATCTGTGACCTGCAAAACAGTCAGAGAATTGTTGAAATTAAGCATACTCCTACAGGGCAGACAGAAAGCTCTAATTCTATTTGCCACTGCAGGAGGCTGAAGAATGGCCTCTCAAAAGATATCCACACTCTAATCCCTGGAATCTGTGAACATTACTTTATATGACAAAAAAGGGGGATTTACAGATGTGATTAGGTTAAAGATCTTGAGATGGGGAGACTATCATGGTGGGTACTAAATGCAATCAAAGATAGCTTCATAAAAGGCAAGCAGAGCGGCCTGATACCAAACAGAAGAGGGGGAGGCAATGTGACCACAGAGGCAGCCACAAGACAGGAATGTTGGTAGCCAAGTAACTGTAAGAGCAAAGAGCATTCTCTCCTAGAACCTGCAGAGGGAGTCTAACTCTGGCAACACTTTGATTATGGCCCAGTGAAATTGATCTCCCAGACTCCAGAACTGTCAGAAAATAAATTTATGTTGCTAAAGTCACCAAGTTTGTAGTAACGTGTTACACCAGCCACAGAAACAAATATAACCATGGTGCCAATCAGAGCCACGGTGGTGTAACTTACGCCAACATTAAATTATTCAAAAATGAAGTCAAACTGGCCTTGTCCACCATAAGGGCACAATGACCTTGGTTAGTGAGGTTTCACCTTCCACTTAAGGGAAAAGTATAAGTGATGATCAACACTCGATTAGAACCACCTGGTGGTTAGAACCACCTGGACTCAAGTCCCACCTTTAACATTCACAGGTTAATTACATGGCTTGATCAAGGTATTCATTCCCTTGTGATTCACTTAACTCATCCATAAGATGGAATAATATTTATAGAGTTGCTTTGAGGATTATATGAGATTGAATACAAAAAGCACTTAGTATACTTCACGACACACAATAAATGAAAATTCAACAAGTGAAAACTACTAGTATATTACAGTATTACTGATATAGTAGTGAGGGGGCTTTTACCCCAAGCTAAATTTCATGTTCTTTCATTTTCAGTTTGACAGACTGCAAATCTTTACCCAATTTCTAGTTCATGCCATTTTAAATGACCTCAGCAAGGTAAGGCAGGTGGAAACTTCAAGGTTGCCTCTCTGGACCACTGCTTTTGGGTATCTGACTTGATAAATTATGACAGTTAATAGCTCCAAGACATATGCTTAATGTTACATGTGAAATTCTTATCACTCATTAAAAAGCCTAAGGTAATTCTTCTCATAAGTGTTGTCTGTATTAATTAAAGCAAAATGCCAACAAAGTCACATCTTCCTAATTATATCCTACTGATACGGCACTGGATAGTCCTTATCTTAATGTTTAGTTGTACTCAGAGCAACAATGAATTATTCTGATAAGTACCAATAAAGGAGCAGCACAAGGCACTGGAATGTGGGAAGAGAGACAAAGTGTCTTGCTATCATGGACAAGTCTTCCCAGAATGTCACCCATCTCTTGGTCTCTCTTCACAACTACCACCAGTCTCCATCAACACCTACATATCACCTGCTGCCACAAATGGTAGCATCTCCAGCCTACATAGGTGATTTATAAGCCATCATATCATGTGCCTAATCAAAAATATTGGGTCACTATTGGTCAAGAAGCACTGGGAACTCAGCTTTGATTCCTAAAGCCTTTAAGAGTTATATATTACAACGGAGGTATCCCTAGGAAAGTTAGCATTTTATTTCTTTATTAGTACATACTTCAGTACTCATTAGTGTAAAGGAACCAAAGGTAGGTTTAAGAAGGCAGATTCTGGCCAGGCACAGTGGCTCATGCCTGAAATCCAGCAGCTCGGGAGGCTGAGGCAGGAGGACTGTGGTTTCAAAGCCAACCTCTGCAAAAAAAAAAACAAAGCACTAAGCACTCAATGAGACCCTGTCTCTAAACTAAATAAAATATAAAATAGGGCTGGGGATGTGGCTCAGTGGTTGATGCCCCTAAGTTCAATCCCTAGTACCTCCCCCACAAAAAAGGCAGGTTCTGGAAAAGGACATGGGGGGGGGAGGAATCACACCATCTTCTGGGGGCTACGATCAAAAATTCTTTTTTTTTTTTTTAAATATTTTTTTAGTTGTTGATGGACACAATGTCTTTATTTTATTGCTTTGTATGTGGTGCTGAGGATCGAACCCAGGGCCTCACGCATGCGAGGCAAGTGCTCTACCGCTGAGCTACAATCCCAGCCCCACGATCAAAAATTCTTAAGAAAATTATGGGAGGCTCCCCTATGGCTCAAGTGACCAAATTCATATATTCTCTAGAATTCTGATAAATGAGGATGGGCCATGAAGTCTTATATTTGCATGAGATAATAGATACCACATGAAAATAAATACTACACAGGACACTGGAACTAAGTAAGAACTTCAACAAAGGTGAGCCAAAACAAAGGAAAGGAGGAGAAAGGATATCATAAAGATAATTGGAAAGATCAGTAGTATACAAGAAGATCAGGAGGCAGAGTGGAGGGATGGGAAAGGGGAGGTAACGCAGAATGAGTTTTTAAAAAATCATGTCATATGCATAGGTAAATATACCATAGAGAATTTCACCTTTATGTATAAGTAAAAAGAACCAATCAAATATAAATAAATAGATGAGTGAAAGGAAATCTAGCAGAGTAGAAGAAGGAGAACAGGGACGGGGAGGGAGGACAGGAGGTATTATAGTTTAGATGTGAAGTGTCCCCCAAAAGCTCACATGTTAAACAATACAAGAAGGTTTGGAGGAGAAATGATTGGGTTATAGCCTTAACCTGATCAGTGAATTGATCCCTGATGGGATTAACTGAGTGGTGCACTGGAGGCAGGTGGGGTGTGGCTGGAGGAAGTGGTTCATTGGGTACACGGCTACGGGATATATATTTTGTATCTGGAGAGTGGTCTCTCTCTCTCTCTCTCTCTCTCTGCTTCCTGATCACCATGTGAGCTGTCTGCCTTCCCTCTTCTGCCACAGCCTAATCTTGATCCCTGAGGATGGAGTATGCTGTCTATGCTGTCTACAGATTGAGACCTCTGAAACCATGAGCCCTCACATAAACTTTTCCTACTCTACAACTGTTCTAGTTGGGTCTTTTAGTCACAGCGGTGAAAAAGCTGACTAAAACAGGAAGGAAAAGTGGGGAGGAATTGTGAACTAAAATAGAATTCCATGTATGATTTGGTCAGGATCAACCCAACTACTATATGTATAACTATAAAGCTCTAATAAAAAATAGGGGAAAAAAGCAAAAGTAAGTGAAAGCCGCCCCAACTCCTTAGGGCGATCCTGAGTAAACAGAGCGCCCACTAAGAGCATAAGGGAACAGATGGACAGTCATCTCCCTCACTTCTACAAGAGTCCCTCTACAAGCATGGCCAGCTCACAAAAGATGAGAATGAAAAAAGAGTGACATCAATATAACCGACAAATTTCCCATTCCATCCCACCTTTAAATGCTGGTCAAAGTTGGTACTAACAGGAGTGGCACAGAAACAAAGGCCAAGGCCAAGAGGAGGCCAAGCAGAACCAAGAACTCTAAAGGTTTTAAGTCATCCCTGAAGTCTGCCCAGAAAAGCAGAGACTGAGCAATAAGCACTGAGAGCAGGGATCCCAGATGATAGCTAGCAAGAACTCATATTCTCTTCACTGACAGCTACACCCCAGTTGTCCTCTCTCCCAAGCAACTGAGGAGGCAGAGACACAAATCACACTAACAAGTTATGGTAGAAACAAGCCCAATTAAGGGGCTGTGGAAGAGAAAAAAATTAAGTCACACCTGTGGCCACATTCAAGAACTAGATAACAACACTCCCTTAGCAGTGACAAACAGATGGAGATGCATACGGCACGCATGTCACTAAACACACACAGAAAGCCATCCCATAGCTGACTAGAGCTACTTCAGACTAATCTCTGCACCACAAAGCTCCATCAGATATATATTAGAATTAAACCCATTTTATTGGTAAGGAAATTGAACTTTAAAGAAGCTAAATAACTTAGCCAAGGTCATATAGGTCTGAATGTCTATTGTCAGTCAGAGAAAAGCCATCCTGAGACACACCAAACTCTCATTAAGGCTTCCTAATGCAGAAAATTTGCAAGCCCAAACTAACAAAAAGTTAAAATGTTAGTGATTTCTATTTTTTTTTTTGGTACCGGGGATTGGACTCAGGAGTACTCAACCACTGAGCCACATCCCCAGCCCTGTTTTGTGTATGATTTCTAAGAAGCACCTTCCTTTTGATTTCTTTTTTATTTTAAAATCAAAGTAGCAAAGCCAATGCCAATAGAGCCAGGCACGGAGAGCCAATAGTTTGAGCTGGCAGGTATGCAAAACTGGAAGGCATACAGACAGTCCAAGGACGCAGCCACCTCTCAGCCAACTGCTGCCACAGGGATGCGGGGTGCAAAGACAGGCTGTAGCTGCCCAGTGTGGCACCTGAGATAGGATCACAGCATCCTTGATTATCTGGCTTTTCTCTTAAAATTATAAAAGTCATATGACTAAATAAAATTTAGTTCCAAGGGATTAAGTCCTTCCCTTCTTCTCCTCCAATTGCTAACAGATTAGATCACTATGTATCCTTCTTTTTCTAGATACACAAAATGTTCTACAAGTTGCTTTTTTCATTCAACAATATGTCATGGACATCCTTCCACATCAGTACATTCAGATCTATTGCATTCCTTTTTACTAAATGCAGAGTTAGAATACAGAATCTCAATGCTGGAAGATGACCAAGAGTCTCCAGGCCAACTCCTTCCACTTAACAGATGGGGTCCCCAGAGGTCCTGGACACCTCTAACTACACAAGAAAGAAGCCAGAGCCTCCCAACGTGGGACCAGGCCAGCAGGTATTACCAACATCATGCCATCATCTTTGCCTTCCAAAGGAGCTTAAGCCGCCCACATGGCAGGTAAGAAGTAAGAAGAAAGAGATTTATTATCTTAGAGCAAAGTAAAGAATTGTAATCAGCAAGGAACCTCACATACATCAACTTTGTTTTTTTTTAATTAGAGTGATTGTAGATATTTGCTAAATTCATCCACGTTACTAAATTAGAATTCACTGAGTCATATTCTACCTATTTCTAAAACACATTTGAAATGAAGTCAACTGAGAATCTAAGGAAGTTCATCCTCTTCCTGCTTCCAGTCCTTAAAGATACAGGGCAAGACCTGGCTCATAAATAAGCTGCTTATCCGAGCCTGCCAGAAGATGCCAATTACAGGACCTCGTGGGTAAATCCAGACTGCAGTAGTGGAATACAAGATGTGGTCAAGGCTTCTGCTTCAAAGACCTTCCTTAGATAAGGAAATACTCATTAAAAGGAAGAATTATAAACTTCATACTTAAAATATTAATTCTATGAGTGATTCAAAGTACTGAAAAGCTAATTAAGTATTCAGACCTTCAGTAACTCCTGTTTAGTTCCCAGATATAGAAAAATCTCTCCATCTAAAGATATAAACTCCCTGGAGGCCAAAGCCTGCCTACATGGCTAGCTTTTAAAACATTTTAGGAAACTTGACCTCAAACTAAAATCAGAACTTCAGCCAAGTGTTACTTAGAGCCTTTGAGAAACTGTACTTCAGATAAACACAAATTTCAGAAATAAGCTATTCTCTTACTAACACACAAATATGCTCTATAAAGCATTGCTTAGTCTTTTTCCAGAATTCTTTCTTAGCTGGCTGTAAAGACCATCTATCTCACTGACAATCTAGAACTAAGGAATATTCCAGACTGCTTTCTTCTCCATTCCCAAATGAACTGTCACCACACCTAGACATCGCCTGTCTTGACCCTCTCTCTTCTTCAATCCCTTGGTTTAGGCTTTCACCAAATCCAAGGGGGTGCATGGCAACAGCCTCCCAACACATCTCTAAGTCACCAAACTGGACGCCTCCCATCTGTTCCTGCAAACCTGCCAGGTAGCCTTGATTCATTATTCAACAAATATTTACAGAGCTCCTACTATGCAATAGGCACTGTTCTAGGCAAGAAGATAGAGCAGTGTGCACAATCTCTTTCCCAAAGAACCCCACAGTGTTATCAGGGTGCCATGAGGAAAAAGAAAACAAGGAGAGGCCAGGGAGTGCCTAGGAGCTGGGTTATTTTATCTAGAGCAGTGAGCAAAGGTCTCATTCCAGAGGGTACATGTGAGTGAGTCCTGAAGAAGGACAAATATGGCGGGGGAAGAGTGTACCAGGCAGAGAGGACACAAGTGCCCACAGGAGCACCTGCCTGGCATGTCTCAGGATAACCAAGGAGCCTGTGTGGCTGGAGCACAGGGAGCCAAGGGACAGCCATCAGAGGTATGAGCAGAGAGACCACTTGGTACTGTGTAGACACAGCCACAACTGGGAGGCTCACTTGGAGTGAAACCAGAACAGTGTTTCCAGGTAGTAAATTATTTCAGAAAATTTCCCGGGAAATATACAGGTTTTTCAGAATCCTGAGAAAAATACATCAAGAAATAGGGGGAAAGTATTACAACTCCCCTGTTTGCTTAGCGATCAACACAGAACCCATTGACATCAAGTTCAAATCAAGAGTGGGAAAGAGTGGCTGGCATGTAGAGGGAAGGCTGAGGCCAACATTTCCAAGAACTGGGACAAGAGCACAAAGAAGAGAAGCAGCCTCAATTCAGTTCAATCCCTTAGTCTTGCCTGCAGATGTTACCATATTCTAAGTGTGTGTTCTTGGTCCCCTCGGCTGCCAATGGTGAGTCAGTCTTGCAAATACAGTTAATAACTACATATGGTATACTTCATGTAAACACTGATTCTATGCAGTGCTGTTAGTCTTGCTACAAGATCCAAATGTGAGCATTATTCAAACACCACCACATAATGTTTGGAGCATTTTCCAGTGTTTGAGTATTCACTATAGGGTATTGTTCTTTGTAAATATTTTTGAATTTAATATTCCTTATTTATTAAATAAGTTTAGATATATAATATAGGTATATTATATATAATAATGAGCATATTAGATATATATTACATATTAATAAATAAGAAGAATGTTAGAAGTATTTGAGGAAAGATAAAATTAACTTTTTGGTAGATATGTTTTAAATCACAAAATTATAAAACACTGTTATTAGTTATAACAGAACTACTGAGCAGTATGCTTTTATAAGATTTCAACAATAAAGTGCTTTAAAATAGGAAAAAAGATCTAGTACCCTTCATTAAATATTTAAGCAATATTAGTTATTTATATGAGGTAGGAAGAAACTACCATTTTGCTTTGGCAAACAAGAATAGTATGACTACTAAATTTTTTTTTTTTTGGTACCAGGGATTGAACTCAGGGGCACTCGACCACTGAGCCACATCCCCAGCCCTATTTTGTGTTTTATGTAGAGACAGGGTCTCACTGAGTTACTTTGCCGTTGCTCAGGCTGGCTTTGAACTCACGATTCTCCTGTCTCCGCCTCCCAAAGTGCTGGGAACTACTAAATTTTTTAAAGAAGAGATTTTTTAAATAGAAATGTGCTTTAACAGAAGAGATGCAAGAAAATATGTATATGTCATTATAGAAATCAGAACCTGATCTAAAGTCTGAATTGGCAATACCAAAAAAAAAGAAAAAGAAAAAAGAAATCAATAGCAAAACCAATTCTCAGAAGCCAGAAAAACTATATTGTTATTGCTGAAAAAGGGAATGTGTTTATATGGGCTGAGGGAGCCCAAATCTTTTATAATAAGCAGTAAGAATGCCTGCCTTTTGCTCCAGAGAAGCCTCTACCTTCTGTCTGTATCTTCCAAGACCATTCAAGACCATTCACCATGCAACAAGAGAAATACCTGTGGAATCCTTTCCCAAGTGTGTGTGTGGGGCGGCGGGGGGGGGGGGGGGGGGTTTGACAACAGGGACAGACAGACAGAAGAGGGGACTCTTGGTAGGCTTCAAGTTGGCAGAGGTAATTTACAGAGACATGGAGTATCATGCCTAATACAGACAGTTTATTTATGGATAATCCTCACAGTCACCCTAAGAGACAGGTACTATTATTACTGCCTCTCATATTAAAAATGAAGAAAGTGAGGTTCAGGGAAGTTAAGCCACTTGTCACACAGCTCTCTAAGTAGTGGAGCCAGAGGCTAACCCAGATTGTAGCTCCAGCTCCATGCTAGCAATCATGATGCTTCCTGCCTCTGCGCTTCTTCAACTGAGCCTGAGGATTTCAGAGTATGCTTGGCAGTTACGTATAGGTTAATGAACTCTCACTAACCTGATTATCATTATTATTATTACATTTAACCTGCTGATGCTTTTTAATTTTGTAATTAGCAGTTCATTTAAAGGTGCCATATGAGCTTTCACCCCATATGCTGAACTGAACTCCATCCTTTTCATAAAAAGTGAACAAGTTACTCCTGACTGCTTAAATTTCATGCCTGAAATACCCACAAAAGGCAACTTGGAATGATCCAAGCACTGCAATACAAAAATGGCATGTGACATATTTTCCTGATTAATGGGGAGCTGGATTCTCTCAGCATATAATGACATGAAATTTCAAGGCTTTGGACCTAATATGCACTCTTTTCCTATAAGTACATATTAGTCTGGAAGGTATACAAGACTGGCCCCCAGGGGTCCATTCAGACAACACCTGGAAAGGAGTCATAATGCTAAGGGAAACTAGTAAACACCCCTTCAGGTACAGAGCACATATCAACACCTGTTACTAACCATACAGGCTAAGCAAGGAAGATCTCTAAAATGTTTTACTTGCCATAATGTTTAACTTCAACTTACTTTTGTTGTCATTGTTTTAAGCAAAATCACTATCCCAGTCACCAACCATACAACCACACAGCCCACCTTTGGCTTTTGGAGGCACACCTGAGCTGTTATTCCAAGTCACTTTCCATCACTCACCTGTGTGCACTCCCACGTCTCTCCTGATAGCCATGAAGGTAGTCCCATACAGCAGATACCCAAGCTGCTTAGGAACTGACTACAGGGAAGGATTAACTATAGCTATCTTGGCATAACCTCTGAACCAGGAAGATCCAGCAGATAAATACTAGAATTAAACCCATTTTACTGGTAAGGAAATTGAACTCAAGTTAAATAACTTCACCAAGGTCATACAGGTCTGAATGCAAACTGCTAACCTGTAATCACTACCTGTTATGAGGAGGGTTTTAGTAGGTTTTCTTACATGCTGAGCCTGTCCACAGGGCTCAGGAAATATTTTCACCAGCAGAGAGAAATTAAGAGTTTCACACAGTGAGCTCCAAGGAGATGCCCATCACTTGGAGACGGTGTTTATTAGGCATGCAGGGACAAAAATGTGTACACTCTACTCCATCACAAGATTTAAAAACAAAATCCATTCCCTCCTATGTAAAACTATAAGGAATCTCAATTCAATTATGTAAGCAGGAGGAAACATCTGACACCTCCTCCTTAAACACAGGAAAGGAAAGTTTGTTAAGACAGGAGAAAGGAAACAAAGCAGGTATAAACAGTCAGAGGGAATGTGGTTCTTAATAGGAATTTTCACTATTTTCCCTTCAACTTGTTATATACACACATATTCTTACCTACAAATATATACAGATGGGTGCACAAGTATCATGGGATTTTTTCTTGCTGATTGTAACACTACCCAAGCACCAGGTGTGAATGACAGGAACTGAGGAAAGAATATTACCAAGATAATCACAAGTCATATCAATGGAATGAGAGATTTCTCCATGTGTTACTTGTGGCCCACCTTGTTGGGCCACACACAAAAAAAACAAACCTGACAGCAATGATCCCAACCATACCCTGCCTTGTGCCCTAGTAACCCCACTTCCCTAGCACACTATGATCACTCTGGTGAATCCTCTTCCATTCTTCACATTGCATTTTCATTCAGCGTGATCATGGTCCACCTATAGTTTCAGTATCCTGCTACAGTTTCCCTAACAGTCATCTTTAAAGGTTGCACTATTGGGCAAAAAAACACAGTCAGTGTGATAGAAGAGTCCTACTGTGCATGTGAATCTTTTTATGTTAAAGTCATACCTTGTTCAAAAATAGTATCTGAGCACTGAAGCTAAGCAAGACTTCAAAAATGATGTTCATATTGGACAGATAAAAATTTTTGAATCCATGGTTCAGAACAAGCTAACTGGTACAGTTGATAGAAACAAAATAAGACCAAGAGTTAAACCGCCTGGCTTCTGAACCTTGAACAAGTTATTAGACCTCAGAGACACCATAATTTCTACAACTCTGTTTTTCCCATTACATGACATGTGGATGTTTACCATGTTTGGAGCACTAGTCCAAGATTCTGCATATCTCAACTCATCATTGCTCTGTAACAATACTATGTGATAGGCAAACCACATTCATTTGACAACTGAGGAGACTGAGGCACAGTTGATATAGCTGGTATCAACTGGCAGAGCCAAAATGGAACACAGGCCATTTGGGTCCAGAACTCAATCTCTTAGCCATTGGCAGTACTGGGTTAGAAGGTTTCTGGGATTCTTTCCAGTTCAAATCTTCTGCAATTCTGAAATTCTAAGAATGAGCTGTGCTTAGTTGGTCACATTGATGATGACGTCTTCAAATTGCTCAGTGTCCTTCACAGTAACAAATCCTTAACCTTTAAGTACTGAAAAATTTAAAGCAGCCACCAAAGACACTGACTACAGACACTTGCTTTAATGAAAGGTCAATCTAAAACAAACTAGAAATCCATATGGTGCTTCAAATGCTGCTTGTTTATTCAACTCTCATTAGGAAAGAACTAAGTTAACTAAATTGAAAGGTAAAATGATTGCTTTTGCAATAATGGAGAGTAGAAATGAACCACAACCCACTTGATGGCTCACTAATATTTCAGGTGGGCCTCTCCCTATCAAGAGAGGAGTTTGCCCATCACCCCATTCCCACACAAGGGAAAGGCTGCAGTGACATCTCCAAGCCACCAGAGAGCACATCTTCATCTGGATTTAGAATGTTTACAAAAAAGTGAGTTAAAATTGGAGACTCTTCCAAGACAATGGGAAAACTCCACCCCAGTTCATGTGTGCTACATGTTTCCCCCAAATTAACAAAAAAGTCTGACACCCACCCTTTATTACCTTTCTCTTTTCAAAGGCCCAGCTTCCCCGGACCAACTTATCCCTCACACAAATGAATGGAGGAGATTGCTACTTTCTAGACTGGGGATTCTAGGACTCTGCTATGCCCAAAAATCAAGTATCTGGTTAAAACACAGATTTCCAGTCTCTACACTCAAAAATAATGCTGTGATGCATCTGGCATGGGGCTTAGGGATCTATATTTCTGAACTACATTCGCTGTATTGGTGTGCACACAGAACATGTGTCCAATACACACACAAATACACATGTACATGCATGCACATGCCAACCACCACCACCTTCCCCCCACCACCCCACTGGTTGAAACAGGGGCTGGTAGTCTGTACTTTGAAATAAATAAATAAACTGTTGAGCAAAGCAAGAGCAAAGTTGTGTGTCATTTAAATCATGGCCTAAATACTGTCTCCATGCTCTTTCAGAACAGGAGAGTTTTTTGTGTCTCTCCTTCCCAGTACATCTCCTAATATCTAAGGCACCATTTTCAAAACAGACTCTCCTGCTCTGATCTGCTCACTGCTTTGGCCCTTACCAGGTGAACCCCTCCTGTAAAAAGAAAACTTCACCAGTGAAGTTTCTGGCAACCTAGCAACTCATTCCCAGCATCAATCATCTGCCTTGAGAGATAATTCTCCTCATGAACTAGTAAGCAACTCCCAAGGGCTGCCTTTCTGTTAGGCACCTGAGCATCTAGAACATGTGGGTACCAGTAGTTGTAGATGGTGGGCCACCTGGGCTTGTGGTCAGCCCCTGATTATCACTGCCTTTGAACCCATCATTTTCTAGCCAGATGAGAGCATGGACTTGTCACACTTCAAGAAGGTACTGTACAGGAAAGGCATTCTGTACACACAGGGAAAGCAGTTTTGTGGTTACTAAAATCAAACAATGCTGATGAGTTGCTGATACTTCAGTTAAAGCAATGTATTACAACATAGTGAAAATGACCTTCTCTACAACACTATGATACTGGAAACCATGTGAAATATTCTTACATAAGAACCTCTTCTTATGGAACCCATTTCCTATGCAATCAGTCCCATAGTGACTGAGGTTTAAGTTACAGGAATCCACAGACCCAGAGTTTCTTATTGCACTTGTGTCTGCTTTGGAATGAAGTTACTGACAACCTATCTCAAGTGACAAAGGCAGCCTAGTCGCCTGCTCCCAGAGTTCCCATGCCAGTCCTCACACCAGAACCTGCCAGGCAAAGTACAACAGGAGGCTGGAGGGTCTCAGCCTGAAAGAAAAGCAAGCACCATCCAGGAACTCAGAGACCCAACACAGCAACTGGGCATCCAACCTGATGTTAAAATACAGACCCAATATCCTTCCACCCAAACACGTTCCTGTTCCAGTCACATAAGCAGGAACTTTAACCACAACTACAAGTCAGGAGACCACATGTTAGAACACTGGCTTTCCTGAATCCACTGAATTCAACATACAGGTAGAAAGGCTTTGGCACAGTGTGAGATCGAAAAGACATGCTAAAGGAAGTGACTTGTATAAGTTAGGATTGTGCTTTTCTTTGGTACAAAGGTAATTGTGATTGGGAAGGGTGGGGATGAGGAAGCTCTTGAAGTGGGGGGTCTCCTAGACAGACAAATGTCTGTCTCAGCCTGGGTGTTAGTAACTTATTTTCACTTTGTGATCGTGAGCTTTTGCTTTATATACTTTTCATAAAAATATAACATTTATAAAAGGTACCTGAAATAGGACTTCATCATGAGACCAGTACCACTAGCTTTTACACTGGGGGATCACATGTCCCTGATGGCCACTGGGCCAACCAGATCAAAAACACATAGAACAATCAAAAATCAGCAATGTACCCACTGGCAATGACACGTCCCATAGCAGAGTCAATGGGACTGTTTAGAAAGCTCTTCAAATTCTACAACTCAAATGTAGAGTAACCAGCGTGGCACTTCATAGCAAGACAGAACATATAAGAATGAGAATTACTGACAGTTAATTGATTACAATAAAATAATGTTTTACCCAATGCAAAAAAAAATGTCATAAAGTGCCTGAGAATGAGACAAAGGCAAATAAAGAGAGTATTTTTAAAAGCTAGGTTCACACAGGATGGACTGGTCCTTGGTGCCTCTGTGCCTCTCCTCATGCTTGGCCAGCTGCAAGTTTGCCCCCTTCCTAACACTCCCCTTTCGACCCCTTATCATAGTAATATGCAAATTGAGAAAAGGGCTAGCATAAGTTATTTCCTTGTTGGACTTTAACTCTCTTTTACCCTCCAAAACTTTCCATTTGTTAGTTTTTTAATGAATAAACAAGTTGCATATTTATGTTACCTATTCTTTTCTTCTCTCTGAAGTAAGAATTAAGGGGCAGAAACTGAGAACATAGTACCCAGCACCTAGCAGGCACACACTAGGTGTTCAGAGGATGGACCCTGAAAAAAAATCATTTCCAAAAACTATGCTGTAAGAAGGTGCTTATACAGAACCACATGTGTCAAAACCATCTGTATCGACCCTGAGGAACCTCCTGCTGCTGCAAGGCAGGAGACAATGTAAGGCCCATCTCTGGAAAGGAAAGCACCTTCAGGTCAGGGAAAAGATGTGTGATGCTGCCATTTATGTTACAAGTAGGAAACATCTGCATAAGAAATGGGTAAGGGTATAGGTTTAGGAGACAGGAGCTAAGGAATTAAAATTCCAACTCTATCAGGTCCTCGGAATGGCACAACCTCTGACTTCTCTGCCTCTAATGGGCTTCGGATATCTCAATTCTCTTTCTTAGGGAGTGATTTAAAAGTCAACATAATGGGGTCTAGCATCTGAGTTGGGGGTGAGCACTAGTGAGCAGACAGCCGGTTCAATCAGAGATGATGACAAGCCCATTCCTTCCATCCCTTCCAGCCAGTATGTGGCCACGACAATCACTTGCTCCCTCCCAGGACTCTGAGTCTGGAGTAAGCAACACAAAGAGACAAGACAGAGAATGCACTTGCGTGGCATGGAAAAAACTATACATGAAGCATCTGATAGTGCCGGCAGGGGTGTCCAGGGCACAGTGATGGCTCGGTTTTCCTGTAGCATGGTTTTTGCTGAGGTTCTGGCAACCTAGGCTCCTTTGGTAACTGCTGGATATTCTTGCAATGAATGCCTTTTCTGCTTATATTCTTATTTGCAACCAAGAACACATGGACAGGGTAGGAAATTTTTGTCGATCTTTGACTCTCAGAGGTGCAAGAGGATGACTAAAATAAAACCTAAGAAGTCAAGCTAGAAAAGTGATAGCTTAGAAAATGAGACCGAGCAAAGATTCATACTACAAAAATGGTATTCAAAGAGCCTGTTCCTCTCTGTTTTCACCTTAACCTTGCTCTTAGCTCTTTCGTCTTTGAAAGCAGATGCTTTCTCTATTTACGTGACACAGTGGACAACTCTACAACCAGAAAACATACTGATTTTCTTTGTTTTACTCTGTCAACAGCTTCTGTGTTCAAATTTCTCTATGATTCTTGTACACTGGAAGGTGTTGGATTATTAAACTCCTTAGCATTAAATTCAGTTTAACAAATGTTTATTAAAAGGCCACTTTGGGAAAGTGTCTGTGGTACATATTTATAGCTAAACTCATAACAAATGGAGACATGTCAATTCAAATACACCTGAAAAATGTGTAATTAATGCTTAGAAATCTTTTTTTAAAAAAACTAATAATTTTGTGAGCACTCCAGATCCCATATAATACATTCTAGCGGTGTAAAACCAAAAGGTTCTAAATGGTGACCCATGAGTGAAATGCAAAGCACAAACAAGATTTATCTGTCCCACACAGTGTCAGTGTTAAGGATTTTAATCACTTAGTTAAAAATCTGGATTTCCATGAAAGTTGGAAGATCTCCTCTCACACACACCTCCACCAGGGCTGCCAACTGGCAACCAGGAAAAGATTCCAAGCAGCAGCTGCTCCTATTACAAAGGGCACGGGGCTCCCTGGTGTGTCACAGTGCCCAACCTCCGCTTATCTAACATCCGACCCACTTCGCCAATTCACATGACCCAGCTGGCCCTGAGAGACATTTCAGTTGGATTCTTGTCTTGGAAACATAATAGACTGAAAAAAATATACAAAGACACAAACACATATTTCAAATGCTTCAAAATTTCCTTTTCATAGGGGAAAAAATGGAGGAAATATCCTTTCCTACTTCAACCAAACGTTCCCTGGATTTTAGACTTTCCAGAAATAATAAATTCTAAATCACTGTGTTTATTTCATCATTGCTTTTTTTATGTAAATGTTTTTAAGATCTGACAAAATGTTATTATGCTTCCCCACTTTGTTCATATCACCACCTTTTAGATGTGGGAAGGAGTTTGAGGACAACTGTCTAGTTCACTAGGGAAAATAAAACAGGTGGGATAAGAATCTCAAAGTTTTTCAAACACATTGGCCTTGACCATCACATTTCTCAAATATACAAACATCCTAATTTTATAAGCAGAAAGCATTATAAGAGTGATATTTTATGTAGCTACATGCATATATGCTTATTCATTTCAAACTTTATTTTCCTCCTATCCAAACATGGCAAATAAATTTTCTCACTCTTTTTGTTCTTACGTGGCACTAAACAAGGCTTGAAGATAGTAGCCGCCCACTGATGCTTGGCAATCACATGGATGCTTGAAGGAAGAAGGGAGGGAAAGAAGGCATAAACACACAAAAGCACAGAATAACATTATTTCCCAGCCAAAGGGAGCCTGCGGGTTCCCTTGTACCTCCTCTCTAGTTCCTCCAGCTGTGTGAACTGCCCTCCTTTACTGTATAGAGACCACACCATGGTAATTCTCATCCCTCCCATTCAATTCAACTTCCTAAAACTCTACTAAAAAAATTTTAAATAGCACTTACAAATACATGTTCATATTCCTGCAATCACTTTCCCCCACATGAATAAGAGAGAATAACTGGCTGCGCTCTGAGGTAGTATTTCTTTGTCCAAAAGAGGTGAGGGCTTTAAGTGCTGGCTGGGTCTCCTGCAGACACAGTAAATGATATGCACTGAAGTTTGTTTTTTCAAAAGGGATGAATAGTAAGGATGCCAGGGGATGTAAGAGCTTGATATAACACAGAGAACACAGATTCAGAGCCAATAGGAGGTTTTTTCCTACCACAGAGGGAGGCAACAGCACATGCTTATAAAAAGCATGGAATCAGTGCTTTGGCCACTCCTATGCACCTTGGAGTGGTGGCTTCCCCTCCCAACTCCTCATGTTCCCTCCTAAGAAATGGGATGATCCCATATGAGAGCCTGTGAAAGGGCCCCCAAATGGGGTCCAGCACCCAGTGTGCCACAGTGTCAGAAACAGTACTTCATCTTCTGCCTGGCTCTTTTTCAAGGCTGCCTGGCTGCCTGCTGACCTTCTAGGAATTTATGGTTACATTTATTAAAATAATTTTCATCAAAAAAGCACTACTAAGTATGGGCTTTCCAGGGAAAAGAGGCCATGAAAGCTAATGAAAAGCTCTTCTAGGTTTTTCTAGCTCTTCTAGCTCTTCCTGGGTTCTTAATCCCAGGGGGAAGCTCTAGAACAAGAAAAATATCATCCTCATAGTCTTTTCTATTTGAAACAGCTTTCCTCACTTGCAGAAAAATTCACACAACAAACATCTCATAGTCTTGGTCCCTCAATACTGAACGTAATAAAGGACTGGAGCTCAATTATGTCAGATCACTTAGCAGAGCAGAAAACCTCTTCCAATAAATCTATTATTAAGCCTCAGGCCTACCCTTACTATGTCAATGTTTCAAAGAAAATGAACATTCTTTGTGGACTTCAACTATTCTGGACATTTCTTTTTTTAATAATCCTGAGAAATAATCCCTGTGGGCCTTTGTTTCAGCAGTACTGGGGATTAAACCCAGGGGTTCACACATGCGAGGCAAATGCTCTGCCACTGAAGTACATACCCAGGCCTCTTTTCATTTTCTTTTTAGAGATGGCCTCACTAAATTTCCCAGGATGGCTTCAAACTTGCAATCCTCCTGCCTTTGCCTCCTGAAGAACTAGGATTACAAGCGTGCACCATGGTGCCCAGCTACACATAGAATTCTTCTAAAAAGTGAAAATAAAGACCCAGTGAGGAAATGAAAAACAATCAAGGTTCTGCATGCTACTGCTCCAAGTCCATGGTTCCAAGTTAGGCTCCTCATAGTAGAATCCTTTGATCCTCTGCTATCTCAAACGAAGGGTAAAAGAAACTGATTCTACCTGTGATCCTTCTGGACAAGCCCAGTGCCAAGACAGCTGACAGTCTTTGCCGCTGGCCAGAATTTTACTAAATCCAACATCAAACACCAGTTGTCCCTTGCAGACTAATGCTCTGATCAAGTTACTAACAAAAAGAAAAACTAAGGGCTGCCTAATAAATTCAGTTTGTTTTACAAATACTTTCTCCCTTACTGTCCATGAGGTAAAGTAAATCTGAAAAAGTAAAAAAATAATAACAATAGTAATTAAGATGTGCTTTAATGAAACTACTTTGCCAATGCCAGGATTCTCACATTCCCTGTCCCAGAAAAGCATCACGAACAAGACAGTAGCAGTTTGTTTTTGTTTTGTTTTGTTTTGTTGGTACTGGAGATTGAACTCAGGGGCACTCAACCACTGAGCCACATCCCCAGCCCTATTTTGTGTTTTATGTAGAGACAGGGTCTCACTGAGTTGCTCAGTTGCCTCGCCGTTGCTGAGGCTGGCTTTGAACTCGCAATTCTCCTGTCTCAGCCTCCCTAAGTGCTGGGATTACAGGCTTGCACCACGCAGCCAGCTGCCAGTAGCAGTTTTAATAGGTAAGATTTTAGGAGAACACAATGGACCTTAAGTAAAGACAAAGGTTTAAAAGCCAAAAGTATAAGAACTAAGAGAAGCGACTGAAACCTGGATGCAATTCAAACGGCTTGGCACCTTTTCCACTTCCCTATAAGGAGCATTGTGGCATCAGGAGCGGTGGCACAAGGAGAGCAGCACCAGTGCCCAGCACATCACAATACCTGGGCATAATTAAAGCATAATAATATACAAGAGAATGATAATAACATCTGCTATTTAGCACTACCATGTGCGCAATACTGTACTAACCACTATGCATAGTGTACACGTGTGCATATATGTACATATGTGACAGATACAAAAACCCATAGATTTGTATGTGTACAAAATTCCATATTTACTTAAAGTCTTACAAATAAATAAATAAACACATTATCATTTAAGACTTAAAATAACCCTGAGGCAAATAATATGATATCAACCACTTTGCAGATTTGAGAAAACCAGGAGTTGAGAAGGTTAAGTAACCCATCCCAGTCACAGTCAGGAAGCTCGGATTTGCACCCAGATCTGTCTGTCTGTGCTTTTATATACCACACCACTCTTCAATCAGAAGAGAATTAAGTATTCCCTGGCCAGCCAAACACACTACCAGCCCTGTGAAATTCAGGTTCCAGGGCAAAGACTATCACCTCCAAAGTTCATGACACTTTTCCTGGGAAAAAATGAAGGAATTCCTGAAACTACCACCATGGAATAAACTTTATAAGAAAGGATACTGAATGGCTACAGTATACAAGGTAACCCACCCACCCACCACAGGTTTCCCAAACAACTTGAGTCCAAGTCTGTGTAGCACTGGGGATGAAGGGGGCTCACCCCTGGTGTGTTCCTCAACATTCTCATTGTCAACACTATGAAATTCCCAATTCCCTGCCAGTGAAATGATAGCACTGGCCCTGTCATGTGTGCTCTGCAGTGTTCTAAAGGTCTCTTCAAGCTTGGGCAGGGGGAGCTCCCACCAGATGTACTCAATCATGTTTGCATACTAGGTTTTGCATGATAGTATGCTTGAGGAACAGTTTCCACTGCTAAAACTAGGAGTCTATCACCCTGCCAGAATTAATAGGAAACAGTACTACAAAGAAGCCTAGTTGGTTGTTTCTTGCCCTATACTTTCATTCTCCTTTACTGTTATGATATGTAATAATGAAATAAACTTAGGATCCATCTCCATTATTTAAAACAGAGCACAGAGCAGGGTTTTTAGCACTAAGAGAGAACCCTCCAGAAGACCCAGACCAGGCTAGCTTTTCTCTGAGAACTCTGCCTCTGATATCACTGCTGCTGGTGGCACCATGTTGGGGGTCCCAGGGAATACTTTCTACCTGGAAAGCTTGGACCAAATCACGTGATCATCTCAATAGCTACAAAAAAGGCACCTGACAAACTTCAACACCCTTTTATGATAAAAATAGTCAACAAATTAAGTACAGAAAGAACTTACCTCAACACAATGTCAGCCATAATCAAAAAGCCCACAGATAACATTACATTCAATGGAGAAAACCCAAAAGCTTCTCTAAGATCTAGAACAGGTAAAAATGCCCACATTCACCATTTCCAGTCAGTACAGTACAAGAAGTCCTAGCCTACACCGGTAGACGAGAAGAAGAAATAAAATGCATCCAAATTGGAAAGAAAGAAGAAAAATGATCTGCTTAAATGTAGAAAATGCTGGAGATTCCACCAAAAAACTGTTAGAATAAGCAAACTGAGTAAAGCTTCAGGATACAAAAATTAACATCGCAAAAAAATAAGTTGTGTTTCTATACACCAACAGTGAATGATCCAAAAAGAAAATTAAGAAAATGATCCCATTTACAATAGCACCAAACAAATGAAATACACAGAAATAAACCAGCCAAGCATGGTGGTACATGTCTGTAATCCCAGAAACTCAGGAGGTTGAAGCAGGAGGATCACAAGTTTGAGGCCAGCCTCAGCAACTTAGCAAGGCTCTAAGCAAATTAGCAGACCCTTTCTCAAAATAAAAAACAAAAATGTTAGGATATAGCTCAATGGTAGAGTGTCTCTGGGTTCAATTCCCAGGGAGGGAGGGAGGGAGGAAAGGAGGGAGAAAGGAAGAAAGGATGAACTTAACCAAGGAGGTGAGTCTTAGACACAGAAAACTAAAAACATTGTTGAAAAAAATTTAAAGACATAAATAAAGATACCCATTAATGGATTAGAAGAACTGACCCTGTTTAAATGTCCATTCTACCCCACGCAATCTACAAATTCAATGTACTCCCTACCAAAATCCCAAAAATATTTTCACACCAACAGAAAAAAAACAATCCTAAAATTGATAGAAAACTACAAGACCCCAAATAGTGAAAGCAATCTTGAGCAAAAAAAACAAAGAACAAGCTAGAGGCATCACCCTTACTGATTTCAGAATATATTACAAAACTCCAAAAATCAAAACAGCATAGGACAGGCATCAACACAGAAATATAGAGCAACTGAGCAGAATAGAGAGTCCAGGGAACAACACCCCAACACACAGTCAGCTGATTTTTAACAAGGGTGCCAAGAACACAAAATAGAGGAAAGTCTCTTCAATAAGTGGTGCTAGGAAAACTGAATATGCACATCTCAAAGAATGAAATTGTACTCTATCTCATGCCATACGCAAACATTTATTTAAAGTGAGTTAGAAATTTGAACATAAGATCTGAAACTCACAACTACTAGAAAGAAAAAAAATAGGGGAAATGCTCTTGATCTTGGATTTGGTTATGATTCCTTGGGTATGACATCAAAAGCACACACAAGAAAAGCAAAAATAGGTAAGTAAGACCCCATCAAATTAAAAAACTTCTGCATAGAAAGCTGGGCATGGTGACACATGCCTCTTATCCCAGCAACTCAGGAGGCTGAGACAGGAGGATCAGAAGTTCAAGGCCAGCCTGGGCAAATTAGCAAGACTCTGTCACAAAATAAAAAATAAAAAGGACTGAGCTCAGTGGTAGAGTTCCCCTTTACAACCCATGTAAGTGATAAGGAGTTAATATCCAGAATACATAAAGAACTCCTAAAGCTCAATAGCAAAAATAAATAACCTAATTTAAAAATAGACAAAGGAGTTAAACAGATATTTCTCCAAAGATGGCCTACAAATGGCTAAAAAATATATTTAAAAATGCTTAACATCAATCATCAGGGAAATGAAAATTAAAAGCAAGAAGAATCACTTCACATCTGTTAGAATCACTATCACTAAAATGACAGAAGATAACAAGTGTTTGTGAGGTTCTGAGAAAGGTGGAGCCCTTGTTCACTGCTGACAGGGATATTATACAATGGTGCAGCAGCTATGAAAAGCAGTACAGAGGTTCCTCAAAAATTAAAACCATAACCATCATCTGATAACATAGCAATCTCACTTCTGGGTATAGATCTCTCCAGAAGAACTGAAATCAGGATCTCAAAGATATAGCTGCATTCCATGTTCACAACAGCATTATTAACAACAGCCAAGATATAAAAAGAATCCAAATGTCCACCAACAGGTGAATAAAGAAAATGTGATATATACATACAATCGAACATTATTCAGCCCTAAAAAAAGAAGAAAATTCTACCACTTATGACAACATGAACACCTAGAAAACATGCTAAGTGAAAAAAACCACAGAGGGACAAAGACTACACGATTCCTCTTATGAGGCACTAAAAATAGTCAAATTTATAGAAGTAAACAATAGATTGGTGGCAACCCAGGGATGAGAGGAGGGTGATATGAAGGGCTGCACAAAGTCACACTTAAACAAATGGGCAGGCTCTACACACCTGCTGTACAACAGTGCCTGTAGTTAACAATAAGGTATTGTGCACCTAAACTTTAAACACTAAATTCATGGTTAGTGTTCTTAGCCCCATCCTGCCAAAAAAGGCAGTTGGCAGGTGGACACAAGGAAACATTTTAAGGTGGTAGATTACCTGAGTTGTGGTGGTGATGCTACTATAAGTGTGTATACATGTGTTCAAACTCAACAAATTGTGGGCAATAATTTTCTTTGTTTTTGTATACAAATTATACCTCCATAAGGCTTGGGAAGAGAGGACAAGAAAGCTATGGCCCAAGTATAAACAAAAAACATGTGTAATCCCTCCTAAAAGGCTTAAGTTCAATAGAAAATCAAAAGAAATCCACAGCACATAACTGTTCATCTCATATTTCTGGTCTTCCCAGAGCTATTCTATTCTAGGGTCCTACCCCCAGTCTGCATCCTGCTGAGCACCACCTTCACAGGCCTGCCTTATCCCTGCCTTTCCTTCTGGAATTACATTTCCATGTTACTGAAATGTAACTTTCCCATTCCCTTTCCCAACAAAAGCTAAGTAGAAGATGAAAACTCCACCAACCACCTAATACTCATTCAGTCCCTGCTTCTGCTCCAAGAGATGCCCTACTCTAAAGGTGAGTGATGGGCATGCTGAAACAGCTCACCTTGCCGGTGAGACCCTACTTCTTTAAATACAATGACCTGTTCATCTGCATCATAGACCAACAGGAAATCTCCCCAACATGTTGTAATCGTGGCCTCCATGCAAGGCATGACCTGATAGGGTCTCCTGTGAAATGTCAGCAACCTCTGAAACCCCTCACCAAGTGTGCTGACCTCAGAGCCTCTACAGAGTCACCCTTGTCCCTGCTGTGCTCCCAGCAGCCACCCCAGCTGCAGCTGGAGCAGCACACCCTTTTTGGCAGAATAGCCAAATTCCATAAATGCCACTCTTTCTTCTCATTCCCCTCCAGAAGCTGAAGGAGTTCCACAATAGATAGAATATTTCATTCACACTGCTGAAGAACAATTTTTCCCATACAGAAACTGAATGGGTAAATTCTCAACTAGATGAAGGGCCTTATTCATGACAACCTCAAATGACAACTCTGTTATCTATCTCATAATAGTTCACATATTTTTTGAATCACAAATTCACTTATCACAAATTTAACACTTTATTTCTTCACAGCATTTCTGATATCAGCCCTTTTCACTACAATGTGTGTATCTGATAAGCTTCTGCTAATATAAATCCATTAAAGAATAAAATGCAAAATCATAATTACCATACACCAAGTGCCAACACACCATGTTGGCAACAGAATTTTAGACCATTGTTGTCTTGGGGCATATAATCTAAACCCACTTGGAAACTCTGAATATTTGGTTCTTCCTTGGCTCTTTTAGCCAGGAATCCATAAATACAGCACAGAGCTGAGACAAGCTCTGGGAGTGAACTAGTTCTAGCAAGATCAGAAATTGGTTGCTTCTGCAAATAGTACTTTTCCTTTGCTGGTTCTCAGAATTTAGAAGAGTCCTTTGAAAGACACAGGCTGCTTCAGTTAAGCTGAGGAGAACCAAGGAGATGCTCATGCTTGGGCAAGAGCTTTCAAAGTGGAAGTGTGGCACAGGCAACAACTGTGATAATCAACAGGGATGAAAAAATGCAGGAAACCCAAACTGAGCATTGGTTAGCTAACCTGTCACCATCTGCGGGGTCCCCTCTTAGCACTAAAAGCCCTTGCCTATGTCTGCTAAGTAAAGGACATAGCTCCAGCAATTCAGGGCACTACCATCTAAGGAAGCAAGGAGACATGAGGCTGGGGCTATAGCTCAGTAATAGAATGCCTATCTTGCATGCATGAGGCTCTGGGTTTGACCCCCAATACACCTCCCTCCTCCCCTTACCCCAAAAAGAGAGCAAGGAGACAGGTTTGGAGCGCATGAGGAAGAGACTGAAGAAATATAAAGAAAAGGATGCTCTAGTTGCCAATTAAACAGACAAACAAAAATAAGTCCCTTTCCTAATATGCAGCAATTCATAATTTTACAACCAGGCATCTTTATAGCATTGTGCTATAAATTACAATCCAACCTCAAGACAATAACTAAATATTAATAACTAAAATATTTTTAAATATTTTTTTTAGTTGTAGATGGACACAATATATTTTATTTATTTATTTTTATATGGTGCTGAGGATCAAACCCAGTGCCTCACACATGTGAGGCAAGTGCTCTACCACTGAGCTACAATCCCAGCCCCAATAACTAAAATATTAATAACTAAAATTACAGCTAGATTGCTGGTGGCTTCAATAAACAAGAGTAAGTGACTTTCTAAAAGTAGGAAACCTGTAAGTCTGATTTCCACCAAGGTTCACGGTAGAACTAGGCCAATGTTTTGAAGTGGACAGCAGTTTCTCTGCACACAGCCCTGCAGAGCCAAGTTCGAGAGGCACCTCGGGCAACCTTCCACAGCCATCAACATGGAAACAGAGGTTTTCCTTTCCCTGTGGCGAAGTCACAGCTATTAAAGAGCTGCTCCTCTGCAGAAGTGCAAAGTGCTGAAGAGGACTTGTTATCTAATCAATGCCAGGGCCAGGAGCGACCATCTTGTTTACTACACGGTGGCCAAAGCATTCTTCCAACAGGCTGAGCTCTAGCGAGCTGGAAGGAAGCATGGATATGAGAGAGGATCCTTCTAATATTCAGTGTGGACAGGAAGCAACTGAACTGAGCATTACAAGGGGCAGATCATGAAATAATCCAAGGTCAGTAAGCCTACACTAAAAGAATCACTCTGCCCTCCTAAAGCTGCTTAATTTTTCCAGTGACCTGCTATCAGAATTAAGGCTAATAATAGTTTTTTACCTACTCTCTGCTGGTCCGAGTTTAAATGCTTTGTTGAAGCATTTATTAAGGATCAAACTCACAAATTCAGCCCCACTCCCTACGCCTCGTTTATGTCCAATCTCTTTGGCTTGCAGGAATGCCCTTTTTGTGGGTGGTCAAGGACAAACAGCATTAAAGCCTATTGTTTGGCTTTTTATGTAAGAAGGCTTAATGTGTCAGCTGCATTTTAATCTGAGGATTATATGCTTAACTGTCAGAAAATACCTTTTAAAAACATCAATAAGGACTGTTTTTAGTATTTGTTATCACAAGGCCCAATTATTATTTACAAATTTATTGGTACTTTAGCAACTGAAATAAAAGCCTTCAGCTGAGAAAAAGAGGCAGCTGCAGCAGAGTTAACAAGAAAGCCAAGATCTCTGCTGAGACCATCTAAATATATATCAAGCCTTAAAATAAAAGAACACAAGCTAATGCTCACCACTGCAGGTATGTGTCTGACCAAATGCTGCTGCTACAAATCCTGACCTGGATTTTGTGTCTGTAGTTGGTTTGTTTGTTTAGACTTTCATATTGATTCATATTAACTTCAAGTCAAATGAACACACATCCTCTTCCTCTTAAAACCTCAACACAACAATTATTTCTTTTTAAATGCATAAGACCACAAGGACAAAGATAACAGGAGCAGATATTAAAATGTTCAACTTTTTAAAACTGGAAATCAGACAGAGGATGGCAACTGACGAAAGACCCAAACTAGTCAACTCTTCCAGTCTGTGATGCCTCATTCTTCATCGTGAACAGACACTTAGGGATCTTAAGACACAGAAAGAAAATGTCTAGCATGAAAGACAGAAATAAGGGGGGGAAACAACCTGACATAAATTAAAACTATGCAGAAAAGAAAGTTTCAAAAAGAAAAATATTCATCTCCTTGGAGAGCTAAGAAAAAATACTGGCATGAAACAAAAGAATTCTGCAAAATAAAAGCATTCAGCAAACAATAACAGAAAAAAGTATCAGAAATGAAAAATATAGTATCAAACATTAAAAATTTAATAGAAGGGTTATAAGATAAACTCAAAAAATACCCTAAGAAAGTAGCTTATCAGGAGAGATGGAAAACAAAAGAAAAGATGTCTTGTCATGAGATAACTCAACACCTAACAGAAATTCCAGAAAAGAACAGAAAACAAAGAGAGGGCATGAATAATGAAATACTGTAGTTCCAGAAAATTTCTAAAAATTAAGAATTTGAGTTTTCAGATTGAAAATGCTCATTTGAATCTCAGCACAAGAAGTGAAAGGGTACACTTACCAAGGAATATTACTGTGAAATTTCACAACGAACAATAAGAATTATGAACCCAAGAAGGTGGTGAGAAGAAGAAGACACCTACAAAGGACTAAGAATCAGTTGGCTTGGGCCTTCACACATCAATACTTCATGGACAAATGGTAGAAAAATTTGCAATGCCTTCATTATTCTGCAGCTCTGGAATTCCATACCTAGACAGACTATAACCTAATATGAATTACATTCTCAGGTATATAACAACTCAAATGTCTTACCTCCCATTTGCAGTTTGTTAGAAAGCTTCTAGAAGGTGTGATCTCTCAAAGTAAGTGAGTAAAACAAGAAAAATGAGAATATAGGATGAGGAAAAGTGGGAAGCCAATACAAAAGCAAGATAAAAGTAACCCTCAGCATGGCACTGAAGAGTGACTCCTGAGATATGGCACCCAGCAAGCCTACAGAGCAAGGCTCTAGGTGAGAATTCTTCAAGTTGAAACTGGAAACATCTATAAGTGTCAGGGCATTGAGAGGAAATTCATATGGAAGACTGCTTGTGGTTCAATTAGTGATCCATGCAGGGAAAACTTTAAAACAAAATAATTATTATAAATAACTCAAAAAACTTAACACCAAAAAAAAATAACCCAATCAATAAATGGGCTAAGGAACTGAACAGACACTTCACAGAAGAAATATAATCGATCAACAAACATGAGAAAATGTTCATCATCTCTAGCCATTAGAGAAATGTAAATCAAAACTGCTCTAAGGGGCTGGGGTTGTAGCTCAGCAGTAGAGCGCTTGCCTCGCATGCGTGAGGCCCTGGGTTCGATCCTCAGCACCACATACAAAGCAATAAAATACATTGTGTCCATCTACAACTAAAAAAATAAAAATTAAAAAAAAAAAAAACTGCTCTAAGATTTCATCTCACTCCTGTTAGAATGGCAATTATCAAGAATACAAGCAATAATGAATGTTAGCGAGGATGTGAGGAAAAAGGTATACTCATACATTGCTGGTGGGACTGCAAATTGGTGCAACCACTTTGGAAAGCAGTATGGAGATTCCTCAGAACACTTGGAATGGAACCACCATTTGACCAAGCTATCTCACTCCTTGGTTTATACCCAAAGGACTTAAAATCAGCATACTGCACTGATGCAACCACATCAATGTTTACAGCAGCTCAATTCACAATAACTAAACTATGGAACCAACCTAGATGCCCTTCAACAGATGAATGGATAAAGAAAATGTGGTATGTATACACAATGAAATATTACTCAGAAATATTTCATTTTAAAGAAAAATGAAATTATAGCATTTGTAGGTGAATGGATGGAACTAGAGAACATCATGCTAAGTGAAATAAGCCAATCCCAAAAAATTAAAGATCAAATGTTTTCTCTGATAAGTGGATGCTGATCCATAGTGGGAGGTGGGGGGAGAATGAAGGAACTTTGGCTTGTGCAGAGGGGGAGGAGTGGGGCTGTGGGGATGGGAAGGACAGTAGAATGAGACAAACATTATTACCCTATATACATGTATGATTACACTACTGGTGTGACTCTGCACCATATACAGCCAGAGGAATGAGAAGTTGTGCACCATTTGTGCACAATGTATCAAAATGCATTCTACTGTCATGTATAACTAATTAGAACAAATTTTTTAAAATAATTATTAAATACAAGGAGAACTAAATTGTGTGTACAGGAGAGTTAAGATACATAGCTCATCTGTGCTTCGTATTTACACAGTATAAGGTAAACACTAAGAAATAGGCTAGTGAACAGCAGAAACAGATTAACATTTTTCATAAGCAACATTGTAGAACTGAATAACCTTTTTTAAAAAATCTAACTTTTAAAAAGAAATGAATATTGCAAGTAATATTGCAAAATAATATTGCAAATAGTGCTGGAAATCAAACCCAGGATCTCATTGTTATGGTTTAGATATGAAGTGTCCCCTAAATGCTCCTGCTTCATGCAGGAATATTCAAAGGTGAAATGATTAGATTATGAGAGCTGTAACCTAATCACTCCATCCTAGTTTAAATGGACTAATTTGGTGGTAACTGTAGGCAGGTGGTGTGTAGCTGGAGGACATGGGTCACTAGGGGCGTGCACTTATGTACGCTTGTTCTCGTTCTCTCCCCCCACCTTTTCTCTCTCTCTCTCTCTCTCTCTCTCTCTCTCTCTCTCTCTCTCTCCTGACCCTGCTATGAGCTGAGCAGCTTTCCTCTGCCACGCCCTTCCACCATAATGTTCTGCTTTATCTTGGGCCCAGAGCAACAGAGTTGGCCATCCATGGACTGAGACCTCCAAAACCATGAGTCCCAAATAAATTTTCCTTCCTCTAAGTTGTTCTTGTCAGGTATTTTGGCCACAGTGATACAATGCTGACTAAAACACTCATGCATGCCAGGGAAATATCCTACCACTGAACTATATCCCTAGCCCCACGATCGTTCTCTGCTATACCACCTGACAACTTAACAATACTTCCATATGTCCACATTCAAACTTAGCACGACTCTACCAGTTATGTTACCCACTTTACACAGAAGAGGAAACTGCCTCAGGGAACTTAAACAACTTAGGAACATGACATAGAACAACAAGGTGGCAGAGACAGCACTAGAAAGAGCATGGCATGTACCAGGTGAGTCTGAGGTTTACAATGGCTGATATTAATAAAATGTGTAGGAGTCGAGAGAGAAATGAGCCAAATCAAGTTTGGAGTTCAGTGGTTCTCAAACTTCAAAGTAGATACAAATCGCTTGATCTTACATTTAAATGAGTTTTCTAAAGTAGTCAGATTCATGAAAACAAAGTAGAATGGTGGTCACCAGAGGTTAGGGGGAGTGAGAAAAGAAGAGCGGTTTAATGAGTAGAGTTTCAGATTTGCAAAATGAAAAAATTCTAAGAACTGCTGCACAATACTCTGAATAGACTTAACACTACTGATGGTAAACTTTAAGTTGTTTTTCAGTCCCACCTCCAGTTTCAACTTGGGCCATCTGGATAGAGCCTAAGAATTTTCTCTTTTAACATGTTACCAGGTGACATGCTACCATTCCAGGGACCAAATTTTAAAAACCATGGCTGTCCAAAGGTTCTCAATCCTGAATGCACAGGAACTGTACCTGAGAACCTAGACCACTTAAAAATTGTGCATGGTGGGGGATAGGGGCATATGAATGGTTGTGGAGTGCTTCTCAATACCTCAGCGTGATTTTAGTGTTCAGCCAGTCTGAGAGCCCTGCCCAGTTGGCAGTACAGGGCATGTCACTGCTAAGACCTGTCACCATTTAGCCACATTCTGGCCATGCCTCCATTTCCTCATCTGCAGAATAAGAACCACAGAGTTATTGAGAATATTAAATAGGATAACCAACAAAAGAACTCAAGGCGGTGTCCATCACATAAGGAATAATAATGTTATCACTCTTCTTCTTGACATTACACAAAATAAGGTTGACCCTGCTTTCTCCACAATAAAATGGGGCCAGGTTAAAGGTAATGAAGAAACTATTAATATTCAATCCCAGACTACTCAGCAAGGCAAAAGCCTCCAGAGGAGCTAAGAACAAAGTAAGCAGAATTAAATCTAAGAATCTGTTATGATTCCCACCTGCATTTGGCAAATTTAGGGTCTTACTACAGAATCAGTAGCTAATCCCTTCACTCTCTGAATAGGTGCTATTATTTGGAATGTAAATATTATTGTAAAACCAGCTGCTACAATCAATACTCAAACACTACCACCTTCATCTAAAGAGTCAATAAAAACAATGTGGTGCATTCAGACAAAAGGTAGCTGGAATACTCAGACATCCATGTGGTAAACAAGTCCTTGTCAAAAGAAACTGAAAATGAAGGCAAAGGCATAGTTCAGATAGGTTTATTCATTCAAGAAATATCTAAGCAGCTCCCACAACCCGATCACAGTTGCACTGGGGGAGGAAACTGCATCTGCAGGGCAGTTTGTCATGCAATGAAGCGGGTGGGTCTGGACAAGAAGCAAGCTTTGTGAATACTGAATAGACTCATTTTTCCTCAAAAGCACAGTAGGGAGAGCCACATTTGTATTTTCTGCTAAATTTTTCCTTGCTTTATAGCTGCATATTTTGGGGGCGCATTGTGGATTACTCACACTGATACTTTGCGCTACCAATATCTTAAGTTCACAGTAAATACAAAGAAAGTATTGTCAAAGCAACATGACCCTCCCTAGATGTCTTGGTCATGTCAACATCTGAGTCCCAAGCCTCCTTCATTAGATTTTTTCCCTCCAGTACTGAGGATTCAACTCAGAAGAGTTCTACCACTGAGCTACTCCCCAAGCTAAGACAGGGTCTCTCTAAGTTATCCAGCTGAACTCAAATTTGTGATCCTCTTGCCTCAGCCTCCCAAGTGGCTAGGATGCCAGGAGTGCAGCACCATATCCAGTAGGAAAATACTCCCAGACCTGGCTAAAGGCCTTAGAAACAGAATTGTGCAATGGTCCAAATCTCTGAGTCAGTGATTACATCCTCCCACCACACTGACAGGTTCAAATCACCTCCCACCACAAAAATCTTTGTGTTTTTTAAAGCTCAGAATACTGAATGTAATTAAACCAGCAAACATTTCCCAAGTGAATGAGTGCCAATCTAGATATGCCTGAATGTCCCACCCAAGCATAGTTCCACCAGGTGGAACAATAGCAGTGTGAATTTTGGCCTAATAATGTTCCCCTAAATGTACCAGGGGGAACTTTCCACATGGGAAGCCAAAGATCAACTTACTGATAGAATGTATGTGTATTTAGGTACTCTCATGAAGCAGGTCTACTTTCTGTGGGTTTTTTCATCTCTGGTTATTTCATTATTAACCCAAATGCCCCACTGTCATAACACAGAGGCAAATGTGGGGTCGAGGCAGAAGTCAGGACCTGAGAGTGTTGACCCTTAGAGGCTGTGTGACTCAACTGTCAATGTAGAGGTCAGCACACTCACTTCTCTGCTGGCAAGACTGTTTTAAAGGTCAACCACAATAACAATGGAGAGAGAGATTAGTATGCATGAGGCACTATCTGAAGTGCCCCACAAATATCCATTAAGTTGATCCTTCCCAGAACCTGTAAGGTAAATACCTTTATCCCCGTTGCACAACTGAAGAAACGGGGGCACAGAGAGGTTAAGTAATTGGTCAAAAATTCATACCACTAATAGTGAAACCCAGTCTGGTCCCAGAATCCATGTTCTTTATCACTTCTTTATTCTTCCTCCTTAATAAATCTTTCAGGTAAAATCAAAAAAGATATCTGAAAGTGCTTTACAAACCATAAAAAGATACGTTAACAATAATTCTTACAATAATTATTCTACCTTTCTGTATCCACTGACCCTCCTGCTAATTACCTGGATTTACCTGTGGAGGGAACCATTCCCCACTGTTCATCAACCTAGGCTTCCTGTCCAGCTAAAGATGTGCTGACCTTAGGGTCTAGGAGTAAAGCATATGACCCAGGCAATCCAATCAGAACAGGCCAAAGGCACAGTGACTGATCCACCACTAGGTGCATGGCAAATCATGTCCAGGAATGTGGTATCTTTGATGAGCACTTGACATGGACCTGAAGCTGCAAGAGGTTTTCATTTGCAGCCCATGATCACACAGTTAAGTCAGACTCTCATTACATCAATTAGAGCCCCAGGCAAGCCCCTCCTGAAGGCAAATCCATCCCTAGACCTTCAGTTACCTATGCCAGTAAATTTTTTCCCTAAAGATAGTATGAACAGAGTTTCCTGTTACTTGCAACCAAGAAAATCATCCTGTTCTATTTCTAAAACTTCTTTTGTTCTATCAAGCTATATGTATCTGCACTTCCATACATTTCCCTTTCTGAAAATAAAACTTGAAAAACTGATAAAGTAAATTTCAACTGAATGGCTTTGACAAATCAAGGCTTCTGAGTTCTTGACAAGCTAATTCCATATTATGAACAACAGCACATCCATATTTTCTAATACCACGGGACAAGTGATCTGGTCCATCATCAGATTTGTTTCAGAAAACTTTATTTTTAACTGAAGGGTGAAGTTTGCAGTTTCCAGCTTTGTAAAGTAAGTAATTGTAATGCTTATTTTCTTTTGGTCTTTTCAATTATTATCTCTTTTCTAAACCTAAACCATTATAAAAAATTACTCAAATAGAGGACTGGGGTTGTAGTTCAGTGGTAGAGTGCTTGCCTAGCATTCATGAGGCACTGAGTTCGATCCCCAGCACCACATAAAAATAAATAAATAAACAAAATAAAGGTATTTTTAAAAAGACAACATGTTTCAAAAAAAAAAGAAAAGAATGACTCAAATAAGGCTAGAGATGTAGTTTGCAGTGGAGTGCTTGCCTAACATGCATGAGGCCCTCAGTTTGATCTCCAGCACCACAAACAAACAAAAGAAAAATTACTATAATGAAATACAGGATTGAATTTTTATAGCAAGATGTGAATGGATACTTTATTAGTCCATTTGTCATTACTATAACAAAATACCTGACACTGTGTGGTTAGTGAAGAAAAGGAATCTGGAGGTTAAAGAGCATGAAACTAATATGTACCCATCTGTGGCAAGGGCCTCATAGAGGATGGTATCACAATGGTTAAGAGCACATGCCAGAAAGATGAGGAGTACACCCAGTAGAGGGATTCAGCAAAGGTTCCAGGCTCCCTTACAACAACCCATTCTCCAGGGAACCAACCAGGGTCCCTCAAAAACTACATCAATCCCTTCTGAGGGTGACAACCCAACTGACCTAGCCAGGCCCCGCCTCTTAAAAGTCCCACCATGCCTCAACATTGTCCATCACACTAAGAACCAAGTTTCCAGCACATGAATCTTTCAGGAACAAACCTTAACAAACCACAGAAGATATAAACCATTTCTTCTTCCTAAAGCAAATCAACTATATCTAAACTTCATGTATCAAAATTCAGCCACAAAACAAACCAGTTTGGAGTTTTAACCACTGAGCTATTCACTGCACCAACTAACAATCCCTTCTGTTAAGGGAGTCTAAGACTTCAGAGGAAAGCATCCTCATGTAGATCACTGCCTCAAGTGGTGGCAAACAGCATTCCATTTGATGTCTGACAGCCCATAAGGCAATGCGTAAAGGTTACTGGGCTTCATGCATTTTTGCATCTTTGAGTTATTACACACAGCTAAGTAACTGCAAGCACAACATCCAAATAAATGTCTGGCCTCATTTCCTAAAAGACCTCTTGGGCTGAAAGGCCATGCAGCCTTCACGGCTTACCATGGCTCATTGATAGGATTTGACTATTTCCTTTGGGCAGGTCTGAGGACAGTCTTGGGGTGAAAACAGGTAGTCACCCAAAACTGAGTGTCCACCCATGAACTTATATGAGCACATATGAAAATTCTAAGTAGGTTAAAAAGAGGTTAAAAGCACATTCCTGCCAGGTGCAGTGGCACACATCTCTAATCCCAGCGGCTTGGGAGGCTGAAGTAGGAGGATGCAAGTTCAAAGCCAGGCTCAGCAAAAGCAAAGTGCTAAGCAATTCAGTGAGGCCCTGTCTCTAAATAAAATACAAAATAGGGCTGGGGATGTTGCTCAGTGGTTAAATGCCCCTGAGTTAAATCCCTAGTACTCCCCCCAAAAAAGCACATTCCTTATAAAAATGTAACAAATATTTCTGTATTTTCTGTATTCATTACAATGCCTCCTATAAACTTCTCTTAAGCAGAAACAATTGTTTATGACCTTGAGTACACAAACAGATAAACATTCCAATAGAGATAAATTTGTTACAGTACATTCCAAACTTTATTTTCTTGGTTGACTGTTTTTTCTGATTACTTACTATTAAAGTAGTATATGATTAGAGGTCTACTTGGCTTGCTTTGCTTTGGATAAGCACTTCAAATGCTCTTCAACCCTTACTCATACAAGGCTGCTCTCAGGCAGGTCAAAGTTACCACATGTAAACAATCAGGACTCTCAAAACTGTAATAGTTGATATGTACGTAAAACTATATAACTCATCACTGAAGTAGCCATTAAAGTATGTGGAATAAGTTTTTTATCAAATTTGTAAAACTGATGAAGACAGAGGACACATTAGTTTAAAATGGAGGATCTGGTACTTCTATTTCCATATTATTCTTTTGTTTCAATAAATAGAAAGCATAATCCTAGAAGGGAACTTCAAATTCACAGGAGTCAAAATTTTTATATAAATTTCATAAGGGTAAGAAATTTATCTAGTTATCACCATTTTATGCATAAATTTTAATAGGCACTCTAAATATCTGTTGAATGAATGGGTGGATAGATAAATGGATAAATGAATGAGTGAATGAATGAACGAATGAATAAAGACATTAATATAAATTTAATGGTCTCAGACTATTATGTGACTACAAAGGTTATGATTACTATGTTCATGCTTTTATGAAGTAAAGCAGGAGCTGGCAAACTTTCTTGTAAAGGGCCAGATGGTAAATATTTTAGGCTTTGTGGGCCATATGGTCACTGTTGCAACAACTCAATCCTAGTCTCTTTCACAACTATTCAACTCTACTGTTATAGCACAATACGTAAACAAATGAGCACAACTGTGTTTGAATAAAACCTTATTTACAAAAACAGAATTTGACCATAGAAACATCCAATTCTCATGAGGAACACTTTCTTATAATGATCCTTTTATTCCCTAAAGATTAGAAATTGGTAGACTCACTGAATTCTGCCAGACATGTTTTGTTGGGTCAAAATTTGGCCAGGGAATATATACCCAAATTCCGCAGCTGCCCATCACTCCCAGCTCATCTCACTCCTGTTACCAGCCAGGTTCCATGTAAGCCTGTGCATTTACTTCCCTGAATTCTACAGCACAGCTGGTTTCCAGGGGTGTGGCCCACATCCATAACTGTGAAGCCACAACAACATGGGCTCCTCAAGTACAAGCCCACAACCTTCTACTCTTTGCCTCTCTTCTCAGACCTAACATCAATGCCTAATGAGCTTTAAATATTCCTTGACTGCACAGTCTCCCCAGAGGAGCTACAGAGAGTAAGAAGGGCAGAGAAGAATATAGAAGACTAGTGCCAGCAGGGAACAAAGTGAACAGGGACATGGTGAGTCACAACAAGAGTGGCAGAAGTCATGACAGGACTGAAGAAATCATACACGTCTCTTGCACATGTATCTTGCTCTCTTATCAGATGCCAGAACATCTCCTTTGTATCCAGCAAAAGCTGGGCAGAGGCTAGATAACCTAAAATTACCTCCACTGTACACAGTGATGACAAAATCTTGTTTAATCCCCATTTCTGCTAGAGGGTACCCCAGATGGGTACACCCCCAAAACTTACCCATATCTAGCAGAGTAAATAAACTATACTATTCTCACACAATAGAATACTCTCTAACAATGAAAATGAATGACCCGAAACTATATGCAATAATAGGGAGGAACCTCTTTAACACATTATTGAATTTAAAAAGCCAGACACAAAGAAGTACAATTTGCATTATGTATTACTTACACACTTACTTACATACACACACATGAAAGAAACCAGGCAAAAACTAATGTATGCTGCTAGAAGTCAAAGCAGTAGTTTTCCTTGGAGAGAGCATGGTAGTGTATAAAGGAGGGATGATGTTGTTTCAGTAATGTTCTTAACCTGGATGCTGGTCTGGTCACACAGATGTATTGAGCTACATACTTGTGTGTGTTTTCCACTTCCACAAAAAAAAAAAAATTTTTTTTTTAAATATCCTATACCTAAATGGTCCAGGCCAGACTGGACTCCATAAACCCTCCCTTCATCCATCCTTTTGCCTCATGTGGAGCCCTACTCACTCATCTTTTCAAAGCATAAACACACAGAGGCCAAAGAGTGAGAAAGCGACCTAGATCATTCCAAGCTACCAATGATTCCAAGCACAGCTCCTTCTGAATGTTTCTTTTGAATAACCTTTATTGATATCACTAACCTTTTATTCAAAATAAAAAATGACAGAAGGCTCTGTTGCCCTAAATGTCTCACTTAGACTTCTTTTAAAATATGTGCAACATGAGCAACTTCAGTTCATAAATGTCTATAAAGAAATGCTTCAAAAAATAGAAAGAAACAAAATTTGTTTCAACACACAGGGACCACACAAGAGAGGTATCATAAGTAAATTACAACTGAGACTGGAATATATAACTGTCAACAGCCACCCTGCAAGAATCACAACTAACTGATCATGTAATTGGCTATAATGTGTAATGATCTGCAAGTGCAATCATTGCAGATTTAGATTGTATATAAAATTTCAATTCAGGTAGTCAAGTCATGGAGCTGAGGATCATTTTTACTCTCTCTAACGTTTCTTTGAATTATATATATACCTCAACTTTATATCATCACTCATAATTTTCCCACATTCTCCTAACAAGTTTAAGTTTTTAAAAAACAAAACCATTTAAGACCTTTGCTCACATTAGATCACAGAGACTGGTGTACTTAAGAATGCTCATCAGAGTGGGGTAAGAGTGGTGATTGACTCCACTGACACAACCATAAAACATCAGCCATAGGGAGCAGACAGGCAGATTATAGGGAATGAAGTATAGGATGCTTCTCTCTCAGACAGGACAATTCCACACCTTCATATTCATATATTTCTTAAATCCTACAAATTCATGCTGCTTATCTGTCCATTAATTAAATCTGTTTAAATTTTTTTTAGTCTGACTTTATTTTTATCAACTATGAAAGGAACATAACTCAAAGTTAGACTGGTTACTAGAAGCTATTTAATTAAATAATTCTGAATGTCCTAAAATGTCTCTCAAGGGAGAACATCATTATATTTAGGAATTGTGGTCCCAAGAATTTAGGAAAAATTCATATGTCTGCAACTTACTGTCACGTTTCAGCCAAAAAAAAAAAAAAAAAAAAAAAAACTACACACACACACACAGAAAAGATAGCAAAAATACTAACAACTATTAAATCTACAACTATAAAATCTACCTAGTAGGTACAGAGGAACTCACTGTACATCCTTTTAACTCTTCGGTAAGGTTGAAAATTCTGACAGTAAAAAGCTGCATACAAATCTTTACTCACCTTTCACGTGGATGGCCGTCTTCTTTCTCCTAATCAAAACCAAATGCCTAAATATGCCCAAATGCACATTCAGGGGTCGCTCATGCTGCCTTCTTTGCCCTGCAAGAAGCACCAAAACAACATGCTATCACCAAGGATTTTTATTAAATTAGTGCTATTTCAGTTGATAAGATGTACTTAATACATAGCAAGCATCTAAATTAAAATACTGCTGTAACTTTTTTTAAAACAGGGAGAGAAGTGAAAAGAGAAAAAAACTGACCATATATTGAATGTGAGAAATCAGCCCCACCCATTCGAGGAAAGTCTAGAACAAAAGAATCCCTCAGTAATTTCATATTTCCTACATTTATTAAAATATGATTGAAAAATAAAAGTTGTATATATTTAGGGTATACAATGTGATGTTCTGATATATATTCACTGTGAAATGATGCCATAATAAAGCTAATTAACATATCTATTTTTGTGGTAAGTACATTTGAGATCTACTCTTAGCAAATTTCAAACGTAATACATTGCTATTGACTTTAGTCATCATGCCGTATCTCAAGTCTTCCATGCATTAGAGCTGCAAGTTTGCCTCAGAGAATTTCTTTAAATTCACACAACTTCAGGGCAGTGACACAGCCCAAACATTCTCTCAAACGAAAACTGAAGCAATAAGGACCTAAGCTTCCCTCTGATTTTGGATTCGAGACTAAGAAGGCATCCACCTGACCCTCTTAGAACCACAGTGAAATTGCTAAACCTCCTCAGATCCTTTCAGGCAAAGGTGTTCAGATCCAGCACACAGTACACTCAAGCACAGGCTCTAGAGCAAAAAGGCATCATGGCCTGAAATTTGTAATCAGACTGCCACCACTATACCTTCTGCTTCTGCCATACTTTCTGTGTCTGCACTATCTGGTACATTCGATCCTCCCCACAGTCCTAAGTGGAGTTTACCGATTCCATGATCCAGAAAAGGCAGCCAATGTCAAAGATAATGTATGAACAGAAAGGAAACTCCTGCTTACCCAGGTTTAGAATGTCTCACTATACGGGATGTCTCCACCCCACCAACCTGAAAACCAACCCCAGCACCAAATGGCCAAACAACACATTCACATGAGAGAAATGGGGGTAGGGGCTACCATTTATTCTCTGAGAGTGTACATTCATAATCATATTAATAGTACCACTACTACTATAATCATTGCCTATTACGACAATTATTATCAATGAGTATACTTCCTTTGTAGACATGATAACCTTAATGTAATTTTGGCCTTTATATACACATATGCACTTCATTTTTCTCCCTTCCTTCTCACAGAAGCACGGTTGGCCAACTGAAGTGAAAAAGCAAACATCACATTGTACCGCTGGTGATTTTTATCTTTGCCATAACCACAGGAGGTCTCTCTTGCTGTTGAGGACTTTCATTTTTATAAAATGCAAAATACAGTACCATAAAATAGCAGAGAAACAGCCCCACAAATAAAGATGAAAATGGCACCAAAACTGTAGGAGAAGATGCAGTGTCTCTACATGATGGCCTGAAGAGGCACTTTGTCTGATAATCACTAAAATTCTACATTCACAAAGTCTGGGAGGTATCCCTATGCTTAAAATGTGCAAGGGAGGCGGGGACAAAAGCCTGAGGAAAGCCAGTCAGGTTGCCCCTGCACCAGGCTTTCAGTCCTGTTTTCTCAGCTTGTTAATGTGTTTAAAAAGCCAGAGACTCTCATCCAACTGCTCTCTCACCTGAAGGTTGGAACACCTGTTCCAAGGACACTGGGATCCACAAAGGAGAGAGAGACAATGTCACTCACTACCTCACAAACTGGAGCACATCAGACCCCCAGGAATACTTGCCAAGCAGCTAATGCCTTCAGCTACACAAAATGAAGGGGAAATGAATGAAGTACTTTCCAGAAACATCACTCTTACTCAAGATTTTGGTGAGAGAAGGTTAAGCAAATAAATAATCTAAAATTTGTTACTATTAAAACAAGTTTATGTTGTGGAGTAGAATGCAATCAGTGTATGAATTAAGTTAAAATGCCTATCCTCATGTACCTAGATCATTTCCAGCTTGGCTGTAGAAGTGGGGAAAGAAGATGGACTCTCCATTCTTAATGAAAGATGGTCTTGAGAGAAAGCAGGGATTTCAATATGACAATGGCCCTTGTTCTGGAGAATTCTCTTCAAAATCAGTTGTCCTAGACTCACCAGATGTAGGCACAGGCAAAATGAAGTCTAGGCAAACATAATCCCATCTCTATATCGCATATCCGGCTACAGGTATTACTGAGGTGTGCTTCCCCATGCCCCTCCTGCCCACTGTCCTGCCACAGGCATATTTCTGTCACACAGGCTCATGCTACTCCAGTACTTGGCTTTATATCACTGACATTTCTTCTACCCCATTCACTACTGGCACATTCACTACTGGCAGTAACTCTCATTTAAATGAATGTCTAGATCATTACCATCAAAAAAAATGAACTTACCAATTCAATTTATCTCTAAAATCTTTTTATTGTGAAATGTATTTCAAAGGGCATAAGGGTTGTATCCAGCCTGCAAGATGGCCCCCAGTGATCCCCACCTCCAGTATTCATGTGTTCATGTAGCCAGTCCCCTTCCACATGAATAGCTTTGGCATGTGTAAAAACTACAATATTGTGAAATAGTGAAGTGAGACCTCAAAGGCTCGGCTGAACGACTGTAGTGTCTGTCCCTCTTGTTCTGTCTTGGGAGAGAAGCTGACTGAGGTGACATGAGGACAGTGAAAAAGCCCTACAGACAGGTAAGGCAGTGAAGAACGGAGGTATCTTCCCAACAACCAGCAAGAAACCCAGTCCTCTGCAGCAGCCATGTGAGTGAGTCATCTTGGAGGCAGAGCCTTCAGCCCCACTCATTGCTGACCTCATGAGAGACCCCAAGTCAGACTACCTGGCTAAGTTGCTCTCTGATTCCTGACCTCCACACAGATATGCATGAAGCACTAGATGTTTATTATTACTTCATTTCAAAGACTCCAGGTAATCTATTATACAATGATAACTAATATAATACCATTTCAGCTTAAAGAACAATAGCATAAATTCCCAATATCCAGTTGGCATTTGATTTTGGTTTGTTTTTGGAAGCCCTGCGTGTGTCCTTCCTGACTGTGTTTCTCCCACTCATTCTTCACCACCACACGACCACCATGTTTCACCACTAGCCTGAATTTTGATTCAACTATTCTTTTGCTCTTTAGGGCTTCACCACATATGTGTTCTCAGAATGTTGTTATGTTTTGCCTAATTGAAACCTAATAAAAAATGAGCCCATACTGAGGTTATTTATAAATAAGCTTAGAAGCCCATATTCTTGCCTCTTTTCTTACAATTCTGAGATTCATTCCTGTTGCAATCTTGAGATTGAGATTCACTCCTGTTGACTCACATGGCTACAGTTCATTCATTTTTTCACCACCACCTAGTTCTCCTTGTGTAAACATACCTGCAATTTCCAGCTCTTTTCTACCCCTGAGGAGCCTCTGGGGATTTTTCCCTTTTTTACTATTCTGAATAATACTGCCATTTATATTCTAGTGCCTGCTCCCTGGTGCACACAGGCAAGAGTTTCTGCAGGGTATATATCTAGGAGAAGAAAAAAAGCTTGGCTTGGGATTGCACATGTTCAACTCCTCCAAGTATTGCCAAATTGTTTTTCAAAGGGGTTACATATAATTGACTCTTTAGCTGCCTTTCCAGTCTCTCTCCAAATAAGAGGCATGCTTGTTTTACTAATTACAAGGAAACCTTTTAACCAACAAAAGGGAAAGCTTTTCCTCTTACAGCATCACTACTGCAAATAAACAGTACTCCAAAGCAGTGACCTAGACAGCTGGAACATATTAGTCACAGAACATCAGAACAAACTTCAGAACAATCACACAGACCCAGCTGACACCACACACTGCCCTCAGGTATAAGTCAAATTTGATTTATAGACCTATGGTAAATTCAGAGACTATTTTCTTCCTAGTGGATGAATATACTATCATTCCACCTTATTGCTGTCATCTTGAAGGGAAAGAAAATGAACTCACATGCAACCCAGCCAAATTCAAGACTCAAGCAGGAGAATAAATCAACCCTAGGAAATAATGGTTGCTTCTTTTTAACAGAGTTGCTTATTTTTTTTATCTATAAAATGAAATTGTTATTTACTGTATTTATATATAGTAAACTGCTATTTACTATAACTAATTTTATTTGTAGTAATCCTATGAAAAAATTCTTCAGTATTTTCCTTACAAAAAGATGTCCTTTGTGGATTTAAAGTTAATCCAATTTCTTAGTTACCAATAGTAATTTTTATGATAATTTAATCTGTATTTCTAGTAAAAATATGATAGCAAATGTCATTAAAGACAAATAATGAGAAATTCTGTCAACTTGGGCAGAAAGGAAAGAACTGTTGTAAAGTTCAAGGCAGCTCATCTATCAAAGAAAGAACAGTGGCACAAAAAAGAACCCAATGAGGTCATTTCAACTCAACCACTTAACAGTTTTTTGTCTCTTCAAATCATTTAGCCCTTTGAGGTAGGAACCATTATTATGCCCATTTTGCAGATGGAGGACAAGGAGGCAGAGGAAGCAATGACATTGTGCATAATCATATAGCTGACAGGCCACACCACGATTTGAACCCAAGCAATTTATTCCAGAGTCCTCATTCTTAACCATTACTCTGGGCAACTTCTCAGTTCTCCAAGAAGTCCTGCTATGGTGACAACTACAGCAGCCTTCAATTACTAACCATCTACGACATTCTAAGCATTTGCCAAGTGTTCTATTACAGTATTTCTAATTCTCCCCATATCTCTATCAGGAATATATTATTCCCATTTTCACTTGAAGAAACTTAGGCTCTGAGAATTGAGGAAATTTGGCCAAAATCACATAGGCAGTAAAAATTAAATGGTGGAGACCACTGAAACACATCCCTAAAGTTCATGTGATTTCTACAATAGGCCTTTGCGGGCTTTCTAGACAATATACTACTACCTAACCTCAGGGCATGTGGCACGCAAGTGTTGACCTTAGGCCCTGGGAACAGACCCCTGGGAGAAGCAGAGGCTGTATTTAGGGAAGGTGTGCTGGCCTTCCCACTGAGCAGCAGCAGTGGCTGCCATGTCTCTACCCTAAGCCCAAAGAGAGAGAGTAGGAGCTGAAAAGTGCACAGGACTCACAAGACCTGGGTCCAACAGCACTGCCTTCTGGGGTCACAATGGGAAAATCCCTAGAGCACAATGTTTCCATCTATAAAATGGGCATATCCTTCATTTCCAAGGGGTTCTGTGAGGATTAAAAAGACAAACACATAAAAAACACCTGGCACATAGGAGGCATCAGATACTTGCTTAACAACCAAAAGATTAAACATGCTCTAACTACCAAGTAGGAATAAGCAGAGAGCTGATTTTAAGAACTTATTTTCAAATACAAAGTTTCACATACTTCATAATGAGTAATCTGACAAATTTTAAAGGGCCAGGTGTATTGTGATTTTTTTTTTTTTACTAATATTATAACATCCTTGTTCTACCCTCCCCAAAGTGAAATAACCATGCCAAGTAGATCAACCTTTTATGATATTAGTAAAAGTCAGACATTTTTTCATGTGAACATTGGAGCTGGAATGGACTCAAAACATTTGGCTCATTTCACTTTTCTATTATTGAGTTTAGAAAATCTTAGGCATTTATTTCAAAGAGCAGCATGTTTTCAAAGTATTTCCAGTTTCCTAGAAATCATCCCAAGTTATCTGGCCAATAAAGAAAAACAATTTTATTAAATGACTAACACATGACAAAAAGAATTCCAGCAACACTACATATACCACTGCTGTGAGAGATAAGGTTCCTCAACAGTAGTCCTTTGCCATACCTAGCATGAGGTATGAAATGTGCATTTAGGAACAGAACACCCAGGTTAGTAACCAAAATCATAGTAACCAATGCATCCTTTTTGCATTTAGGGAGAAATGAGAGAGCAGCAACAACTGCGGCATTGAAAGTCTGCTTTGCAAAACTGGTCCAGTCCCATCTTTATTGATTAATGGATGTAAGCCATTAGTGAGCTACACATGAAAAGAGAAAGGCTGGATCATGTCTCTCTGGTATTTGATCCAGAGTGGAGCAAAAGCCCATCAGGGACAATTTTTCAGAGAGAGAAAACTATGAGGGGCAGAAATCACTTCAGAACAGGTATTAAGAACTTGGTGGCATACACTATGGGCTAGGCCTTTTTCTCAGCACACTTTCTGCACTCTTCCTTAAAAACCAGCACTCATCCCCCTCAGGTATATATTTATTACATATCCCTATTTAACAGATGAGGAAATTGACTCTCAGAGGTTAAATGACTTGCCTGAAGTCACAGAACTAGTACCTGGCCCATAGAATATGTCAGGCACTCAAGTATCTTTTGCACATGGGATCTTTATTTCTCTCCCATGAAAAGAAAAAACATGACTAATCTCCCTAGGATTTTGGAAAGATAAAATGAGATTATGTATATAAAGTGCCTAGATGGGTACCTTGACCTTTGTAATATGCTGTAGTAGGTAGGCAACAATGTTGATACAAAAAACATGCCAAGATGGGTTAAAATAATGATAACAAGCATAACAAATATAATGAACGGAGGGAAAATGCAAATTAAAACCACAGTGAGGGGCTGGGGTTATGGCGCAGTGGTAGCGTGCTCGCCTAGCACACGTAAGGCACTGGGTTCGATCCTCAGCACCACATAAAAATAAAAAATAAAGATATTCTGTCCACCTACAACTAAAAAAAAAATATTAAAAAAAAAAAACACAGTGAGATGCCAGTGCATACCTATCAGATGGCTAAACTTTAAAATCCAGTGACATCGAATGCTGATGAGGTTGCAGATCAAGTAGGTCTCTCACACCTTGCTGGTGAGAATGCAGTGAGTGAGAGGGTGAGCACACTGTGGTAGGTTCACACAATGGAATACCACTTAGTAATAATAAAGAACAAATCAATGATAACAGCACCATGGTTGAATCTCAAGTGCGTTATGCTAAGTGAAAGAAGTTAGCCTAAGAAAGTTACAGTCTCTATCATCCCACCTGTATGCTACGGAAAAGGCAAAACTATGAAGTCAGAGAACAGATCGCTGTTGTCAGGAGTTCAGTAAAGAGAGGGTTTGACTATAAACAGCACCAGAAAATCTGAAAGGTGATGTGACTATTCTGTATGCTGTTTGTGGTGATGGTAACATGAATCAATGCATGTACTGAAATTCCCAAAAGTTGCTATGAATGTCCAAAATGTGTATGTTGAAATCCTAATCTTCAATGTAATGATATTTGGAGAGGGGGCCTTTAGGTCATGATGGTTTTCGTACCCTTTAAGAAAACACAGAACATGAGAGAAATTCTCTCTCTCTCTCTCTGTTATGTGAGAAGGTAAGAAGACATCAGTCCATGAACCAGAAAGAAAACCCTCCCCAAGACCAACCATGCTGGCCGGCATCCTGATCTCAGACTTCTAGCCTACAGAACTGTGAGAAATAAATGGTTTTTAAGCCAACCAGGCTCTGGTACTAAACTAATACACATAAATGTGAAATTCACTGTGGGATATTATTTTGTATACACAGTATACTAATATATGCCCAAACTAAGAACTACATACCCTTCAAAAGTGAATTTTACTGTTGGTAATTTTTTTTAATTACTGAAAAATAGCATTTAAAATTTAGAAAGAATTGGTATGCCTTGATGGAATGACTAGCTATCTGACACATGTGGAGAAGGGTTGAAAAGTGAGGACCAACAGCTAGGAAGCTCCTTGCAAGAGGGAACAATGATGGGAGAGGAGACCCTCAGGAGTCAGTGTAAGGAGCAGCCCCTGAGACTCCGACAGGTGCTCACCAAGTGAGTGCCTCTAGAATTTTGCAAGCCACATCACCTTCCTGAGCCTTAGTTTATCTATCTCTAAAATGAGGCAGCAAAGAAAATGATCCTGAAGCTCCTTTTCTGCCTAAGGTCAATTCTGTTTCAAGCTATTGAATCTAAGAAGACAACAGGACGAAAAAGTAGAAATACCCACTTATGAACAAAATAAAATACATATTCACAAATGCCCGAGAGGACAAAATAAAGTGAAAAGCATCCATGTGTATGAATGATAAGGTGATGATAGCAGAAGTAGCCAAGACAGAGAAAAGATGGGCAACTAAAAACATCCCTCTATGGTACACTGGAAGCCAAGAGAGGTTTTACAGAGGTGGAGGTAAGATCCTCAAGAATAAGACGGGTGTAATGGCGCAAGCCTATAATCCCAGCACTTCGGGAGGCTGAGACAGGAGAATCACGAGTTCAAAGCCAGCCTTAGCAACGGTGAGGCGCTAAGCAACTCAGTGAGACCCTGTCTCTACATAAAACAGAAAATAGGGCTGGGGATGTGGCTCAGTGGTCGAGTGCCCCTGAGCTCAATCTCCAGTACAAAAAAAAAAGATCCTCAGAATAACTCAAGGATCAAATGCTGAAAGAGTCAAGGAAAATGAGAACTGATAAAACAAAATTTCCAAGATTTTTCAAGACTGACTGAGAGACTGCCAAAAAAAAGTGACAAAAAGGCTACCGTCCAAAACGCGCCTGCATCTCAGTATCTTGGCTGTGTCCCGGTTGGTTTTGCCCTGGCATTTTCAATCTCACTGTGCCTCCATCATCACTGTTAGGAGCACAGAATTTAATAAAACATGCAGGAATAGTTTCCCTGCAATAGCCCACTTCAAAAGCTGCAATTTTCAAAATTCAGAAATTCCTGGAAATTACCATCATTAAGTGCTGGTGAGCCATTTTCTTGTCCTATATAAATTTATGCCAAGACCGAAATTCTAGAAGAGAAGAAGCCCAGGCATTTTTAAAGTAGTTAACATATTGAAACTACACAACCACACAATGTCAGAAGTACTGAGATTTTTTTGCTTGTCGCTTTTCTTGCAGGAAAATAGCTTGAAGTTAGTAATATTCCCAAGTTAACCAACTGAAATGTGACAAATTCTTCATCTCTGTCCAGAGTGGGTCTCAGAACACTATTTAATGGGCTTCAGCTATTCCAGCCAAATGAATCCAGGGAGATAGACCACTTAACCAGAACTGAGGGAGGATGAGGGAAATTAACAGTTGAAAAGGAATACCCAAAAGTAAAGCTAACACACTGCAAACTCTTGCAACACATTGCTTTTGTAAATTTTCCCTTTGGATGAGATAATGTGAAAAAATCAATTTAGCGTAACCTGGTTCTGCTGGTTAAGAAAGAGGAGAAAGTGCTGGGATGTAGCTCAGTTGGCAAAGTGCCTTGCATTTGCACAGCCCTGGGTTCAACGCCCAGTTCCAAAAAGACAAAAAAAAAAAAAAAAAAAGCTGGAGACCTCAGCTTGAGTCTGCTCTCTTCCAAAACTAACAACTCACTAACTCTGGGCAAATTTCTTTACTCCTTTTTTTATCACCCTTTCTTCATCTATATAATGAGGATCATCTCGTCCTCCATCTACCACTCAGGCTAGATGGTGACAGAAGCCAGATGAGATCATGTCTGCAGAAGCACTTCTAGAGAATACAAATGCAAATAGAAGGTGTTATTACTGCTATTCTGTATGGGGAGGGAAGGGAAGCTGAATACGCTTTAATCACATCCCAACCGCCCCTTTCAAACCAAATATTCTTCTCTTCCATTACAGCTGCGCTTTTGAGCAGGTGCTAGAATTGATGGAGACAGAAGGTGGTAAGGGAGGATATGTTTGTTACCCAGCTTCAGTCCTTCTGGCTTCAAGAAGAGAAAAGAGTTGTTTCTTACCCATTTATATTCTACTCATCTTTTCAAGAACTGTCTATGTGTCAGACACCGGGCTAGGCACAAAGAGAGAGGGGTTTTGGAGTTTTTTTTTTTTTTCACTTTCTTATTAGTGCATTATGGTTATGCATAATATCAGGGTTCATTTTGACATAATTACACAAGCAGGAAATACAACTTGCTCCACTTCAGTACCTAGTACTTCCCCTTTCCTTCTCTTCTCTCTCCCACTCTTTGTTTCCTCTACTCCACTGGTTTCCATCTATTCATATATATTTTTAAATTAGTGCTTTATAGATATACATAAATGTGAAGTTTGCTGTGGCCTATTAGTATATTACGTAGCAGTTTGGTCAGTTTCATTCCACCATTCCTCCCTTTTCCTGTCCCGCCTCCCTGTCCTCAATTAAGAGAGGTCATGCCCTCAAGTATGTTTGCTGTGGAAACTGCTAAGCATCCAAACAGCTAAGTAGAAACAGCAAAGAGCAAAGTCTAGAGAAAGAAAATCAACTATTACAGTGAAGCGGTAGGGGGTGGGGGGTGAGCATCCTAAGTGACTAAAGTGCCTAAGACAGGCAGCAAGACACCACAAGGACAGGAAGGGTGGATGAGGGGGCATGACAAGGGACAAGCAGAGACTCTGTCCGACTAAGATGCCCAGGCTTTCCCCTACGGGCCACAGGAACCACAGACACGTTTAAAGTGAGAACTACCATGACCACCCACACAGCTCAGGAAGAGGACTACAACACCAGTCAGGAGGACAGAAAGAAGAGGGGCAGCGGGGGGATAGCTACAGTAGAAACCCAGGCAGGAGGTGATGAGGCTTGAGATCACGAGTGAATGCCAGAGATAAAAAGGGGTAAATGAACTTGTCTTGCTGACGGGAAGACTACAGGGGCAAGAGGAATTGTGGGTAATTCTCTGGTTCTGCCTGGCTGACTGAGATGATGGTGGGCTTTTTCACAGATACTGGAAGCAGCACAGTTGGTGGGCAGGGTGGGTTTGCTGTGTACTTGTGGCACTTTATGCACGACCTCATGTACACAAAGTAACTTTGTATATTTATGACTAGCCAAAATGTCTTAAGGTTCTCACTGTTCAGCTGCCTATTTCAAATTTCCATAGCCAACAGGCCCTCTAAAGGTGAATGTGATGCCTAGGCAAGAACTCAACTGCACCTTCACCTCTCGTAGCCAGAGTGAGCATGCACTCCCATAAGAACTAAAGTTCCGAGAGGCAAAGTGGCTTACACCAGGCCACACAGCCAGAAAAAGAGGAAACTAAACTTTAATCTAGGATGGTCTGTATAGGGAGGGGAAAAACCAAAGAGTGATTTCTGCTCTCACATACTACTCAGTACAGTACTTCTGACGGGAGATGTGTTACAAGTGGTTCTCCACCAGACACCAGCTGAGTGTCCCCCAATGCAACTGTGACATTACCTACTGAAGATGGTATCAGATCCCACCACTTAAAGGTGCAGTCCCACAAGACTGCCCCCACTGCAGATGCCAGTCACAAGCCCCAGGTGTTTTACCAATGCTTCTGACCAATGAGCTATAAATCAGGGGATGCCAAGGCCCTATCCTTGGGTGCCAGTATTCTAGGGTGGCTCACAGAACTCACAGAAACACTGAATGCTTACTGGTTTGTTGCAAAGGACATCACAAGTAATGATGAAAGATCCATCATCACACAGAGGGACATCCAGACAGAAGAGATGCACAGGGTAAGGCATGAGGATAGGGCACAGAGCTTCCAAGCCCTCTATGGGGACACCACCCTCCATGCTCCTCCACATGTTCAGCCATCCAGAAGCTCTCCGAACCCTATCATTTCGAGTCTTTATGGCAGCTTCAGTACATAGGTGCAGTTGATTATATCACTGGCCATTAGTGATCAAGTTGAACTTCAGCCCGTCTTCCCTCTCTGGAGGGTGGGGGGTGGGAGTATGCTGAAAATCCCAATGCTCTAATCCTACCTCATTCTTTCTGGTGACCAGCTTCCCTCCTGGGACCCCAGTCACCAGTTACTTCACTAGCATACAAAAGATACTTACCACTAGAGATGCCAAGGGTTTTAGGAGCTACAACAAGGGGCAGAGGCCAAATATATATTTCTTGCTCTATCACAATATCAGTCTCCTTCCAGAATGGAAGTTTTTCATGTTGTATATTATTCCACATCATTAATTAAGAGGCTGTGTTACCCTTCGTATGAAGTAAAGGCTCCTGTTCTCTGGCCACTGTATTCTTTTGATTCGCCCCTCTGAACAGACTTTAGGCAGCCCTAAACTGGGGTGGGGAGGGAGATGGAACCCAAGGCCTTCCACATGCTACTAAAGTGCTCTACCACTGAGCTACATCCCCCACCCTACAAACTACCTAGTTTTAATCAAACACTATTCCCACTACTGATCTGTTCAACTGTCCTGTCAGCCTAGAAAGTCCCACACCAACTCTGCTCCTTAAATTTCATTCCAATAACTACCTCAGATAACCAGCCACTCTGTGGCTCTGCAAATGCAAGGAGAATGTTCTTGTCTCTGTAGGAGTTATTTCTGAATTCATTTGTCCTACCTTGTGTCAAGGCACTAAAAGTTCCCTGCAGGCCTAATACTTATTAAGTGACATTTGTATCACTGGTTGAACTTAGCCTGATACTTTTCCCTGCTCTATAGCTGTCTCTCTGCTATATCTGGGCAGAAAGGGAAAAGGCAGCTAGAGGAGGTACACAGTGTTTATCTGGAGCCTGACAGTCCAGGCACTATCCTAAGCATAAGAGCAGTGACCAGACAGGAAGGTCATAGTCACACAAAAAATGTGAAGAAGAAAGAAGAAGAAGAAGAAGAAAGGAAGAGGAGGAGCTTTTAAATAAATAAACGTGCATATATGTATATAAAGCAAACATGTCAAAATGTTAATATTTGATGAAAGTAAAGATTGGTATGTACACATTCATGGCATTATCCTCCATATTTTTCTGGACATTTAAAATATTTAATAAAAAAAGAAAACTCTAATAAGAAGAAATAAAAGAAAAGCCTATATTCCTTGGGCGGGGAGAGGAACTAGCTTGTCAGACTAACTCATTTCCAAAGGTTTTGGACAAACAAAAAAAATACTGTAACCTATTTTGTTTTTAACATCATGTTCAGCAGCTGGAAAAGTAATCAGAAGGAAAATGGAAATGAACAAGTTCAGAAAATTGAATTCAACTAAAGAATAAAAAGAAGTTCTCAGTCTAGACTGTCCACATTTCTAACTTCATCTCCCCTAGAACAGCAAATAATAAATGAAAATAAGAGAAAATCATAACCACTTCCTAATACCTTTGTGCCCCAGGAGAAGCAGCCCTGGTAATGATCACTACATTTACTCTATACCTACAGTGTGCTGGGGATTTACAGATATGATCCCATAATGAACTTGCAAGATGAGCATTATTATCCCCATTTTACAGATGGGGAAATTAGCATTCGAACAACAAAAGTAATTTGTTGATTGGTGGAGTTGGCATCCAAATCCAGCTCTGACAAGAGTCAAAAGCCTTGCTTTTGTTTTCATCACACCATGACACATGCCTCTCACTGTCTGATACTCCCTCTCTCATTTTTCCTACACTTCTGGGCTCCACAACAGTGTGAATCTTATAAAGAAATCTCTAACAGGCAGTTCAGGAAAATTTTTATAAAATTTAAGAAATCACAATGTTGAGATACACAGTACCAGAAACATTACCTTCAAATGTTAACTCAGGCAATGAAAAAGTTGATGGGTAAAGAAAACTAAACTGTACAACACAATGAAGTCACAAAAAAAATACCACTTTTTTTTTCTTGGTAGTACCAGAGATCAAACTCAGGGCCTCAAGCATGCTAAGTCCATAGCCCATGGACTTAATTGAAGTTAATTAATTTTCAAGTTTTTAATTGAAAAACCATAACACTTGAAGGGACCTTAAAGATACAATTAGCAACAAATGTGTGAGAGAAAAAAATGAATTATTAAAGTCATTTTCTAATGCTATATATCTTTAAGCACTTGTTACTATGACAGTACACACCATTTGTCTTCTACATGTAGACAGGCAGGACAAACTACAGCATGTATGAGCAAATTGAGATTTTAGTACTTACTACATTTTCAAAAATTAAGAGCATAAAGTTTAAAATATATGCTATTGTTTATTCCAATAGGAGTTGTATTAACTATTTTGGAAATGAAATACAGAACAAAAAAATGAGAAATCAGATTTAATCTACACATTGACATTTCTGACCACTGGAGTTTATTCCTAAAAAATAGGACTAGGGACAAAAACATATATAGTTTTTCCTTCACTTTCCCCTATAATCTTAAGTTTTAGGAACCTAAATTGCTCTGACCATATACTTTGTGGACAGGAAGGAAGCTTTTTAGTCAAAACTACATAATCAGAACCTTCTACCAGTCGGATCTTCATACTCCAGCCACCCCAACCAAAAGGGAACTGATCTCTCCACATGAGACTGTATACTACCACGTACACACACCAGCCCAGCCCGCACATACCAGGGCTGAAAGCCAAACCATGAGTAACAGTGCAACTCCAGTAGACGTGCCAGGGATGGAGCCTAAAAAGGAACTATTTGGAAGATAAGAAAACTGGAAATGCAGACAGTCACAAAGACCAAAAGGAGGACAAGAAACAAGAAGATGTTTGTTCCATGACAGTCAATGAAGAGAGGGATGAAGGGTCAACACAGGCTGAGAAGTAACGTCAAATGGCAATCTCAATGGAGTGGTCAGGAGAGAATTAGATGAAAAGAGGCTCAGGAAAGGATGGAAGAGAGATCTGTGAACACAAATGCTTTCAAGACATTTGCTCGTATTCTATTTTTGATCGTAAGCTCAAGAGTGGGGTCTACTTTCCCCTCTCGTAGTCAGAAACAGTGAAAACACAGGTCACTTAGTGTCAGTCCACAAGAAGCAAGCATATTGCTGCTTCAACAGCCAAAGGAGACCCAACTACCACTTACCCGAGTCCCACAAAAGCTGACTCCACACCTCCAAAATCACATCGCTAGTCAGCCACCCAAATGCATAACATAAAACAGACTTCATTCATAAGCAGGCAATTGTTTGCCTAGATATCTGACGTGGCTCCAGGTTACTTCACTACAATCGATATTTCAGTAAGCTCACTACAATCAATATTACAAAAAGGACACAATTATCTTTTTTTCCCAGAAACACATTTCTCTGATTACATACTGCATACTCAAACAAACCAAAAAAAAATTCACGTGGTAATTACAGTTATCCTTTGAAATAAAATACTTGACTGATTGCCAAAAGTAACTAAATGTATAAATACATGACTGTATATTAAACATATGTTATTTTGCCCCAGAGGTCAAACAAATATTTAAGACTTTTTAAAATCCATGCCACAAAAAGGAAAAAAGATCATTTAGCTCTACAAATCTACACAAACACCAATCAAAAAAGACCAAGACCCAAGCGTAAGTTAGTTGAGAGTACAAGCTTGGCATGTATGAGACCCTGTATTCAAAGCCCAGCACCAAAAAAAGACTAAAAACGATCAGACAGCAAGAAAATAGATTTTTATTATAATAATACAATCCATAATGCTGTCAATAAACTCATGGAAAACCCCCCCACCTTCAGATAAGTCATGTTATGTGCCTTTAGAAAATGTGAGGAACATAAGCAAACAAATACCACAACCATATTTGATTTTTATCAGGCCATCAAAATACAAAACATTTCACTTCTATTCTCACAAAATAGGAAGCCAACCTCCATGTCCTACATCTCCACAAAAAAATACCTACAAACTTATCACTGCAGGATGGCAGGCACTACAAAGCCGCTCTATATTCTCCACCCTACCACACAGATTTGGGGGGCGGGAAACATACAAATTAAAACCAAGAGTGCTTGCTGTGCAGGCAGACCAAACCCAGCCCGATGTGTGGAGGAGGAGACCATGCTGTGGCCTCCATCTACCAACAGACGGCTATCCGGACCTACTTTCATCTGCCGACAACAGCCGGGACCAAGGAGACCATCCCTGAGGTACCTGTAGGCCCGGTTACACCAGAGGTGAGGTATTGGTAACCTGCAGAGACACTACAAGATTATAGGGTAGAAACTGTAATACCTCAGATCAGCACTGCCAGAGAAGAAGACATATGAACAACATGAAAAAACAGGTGAAGAAAATGCCCCAAACCAAGATGCTATAATAATAGAATCCATTGATAGCACAGTAGATGAAATGTCAGAGAAGGAGTTCAGAATGTACATAATTAAAATAATCTGTGAAGCACAGAATAATATAAGAGAGCAAATACATGCAACCATTGATCACTCCAACAAAGAAATAAGAGAGCAAATACAGGGAGCAAAAGATTACTTCAAGAAAGAGATAGAGACTCTGAAAATAAACCAAGAAGAAATTCTTGAAATGAAGGAAACAATAGACCAAATAAAAAATTTAATAGAAAGCAGCACCAACAGACTAGCCAGGCAACTTGGAAGATAGAATATCAGACAATGAAGACAAAATATATAATCTTAAAAACAAAGTTGACCACACAATGAAGATGGTAAGAAACCATGAACAAAACATCCAAGAATTATGGAATAACATCAAAAGACCAAATATAAGAATTACTGGGGTAGAGGAAGGCACAGAAATATAAGCCAAAGGAATGTAATCTCTTCAATGAAATAATATCAGAAGATTTCTGAAATATGATGAATTGGAAAATCAAATACAAGAGGCTTATGGGACACCAAATGTACAAAACTACAACAGATCCACACCAAGGCACACTATAATGAAAATGCCTCCCATACACAATAAGAATAGAATTTTAAAAGCTGCAGAGAGAAGGTTCAGATTACACACAGTAGGAAACCAATTCAGATTCCTGGGTCTCAACTTAGACCTCAAAGCTAAGAGATCCTGGAACAACATATAGCGAACTGTAAAAGAAAATGGGTACCAGCAAGAATCTTATATCCAGAAAAATTAAGTTTCAGACTTGATGACGAAATAAAAACCTTCCATGATAAACAAAAGTTAAGAGAATTTACAATGAGAAAGCCTGCACCAGAGAACATTCTCGGCAAAACATTTCATGAGGAGAAAATGAAAAACAACAATAAAAATTGGCAAAGGGAGGGACTACACAAAAGGAAAAGCCAATCAAAGGAGAAACCAAGTCAAGTTAGAAACCAAAAATAAACCAAAGTAAATGGGAATACAAACCATATTTCAATAATAACCCTGAATGTTAATGGCCTAAACTCATCAATCAAAAGACACAGACTGGCAGAATGAATTTTTTTAAAAAGACCCAACAATATGCTGCCTCCAAGAGACTCATCTCATAGAAAGAGACACTCACAGATTGAAGGTGAAAGGATGGAAAAAAATGTATCACTCACATGGACTGCATAAACAAGCAGGGGTCTCCATCCTCATATCAGATAAAGCAGACTTCAAACCAAAGATAGTCAGCAGGAATAAAGAAGGACATTTCATACTGCTTAAGGAAACCATACATCAAGAAGACATAACAATCTTAAATATCTATGCCTCAAACAATGGAGCATCTGTATATATCAAACAAATCCTTCTCAATTTAGAGAATCAAATAGATCATAAGACAATAACACTGGGTGACTTTAACACACCTCTCTCACCACTGGAAAGATCTTCCAAACAAAAACTAAACAAAGAAACCACAGAACTCAATAATACAATTAATAATTTAGAATTAACAGACATATACAGAATATTTCATCCATCAACAAGTGAATACACTTTTTTCTCAGCAGCACACGAATCCTTCTCTAAAATAGACCATATTTATGCTCAAAGCAACTCTTAGCAAATACAAAAAAATAGAAATACTATTCTATCAGACTATACTAGAATGAAATTATAAATCAATGATAAAATAAAAAATAGAAGCTACTCCAACACCTGGAGACTAAATAATATGCTATTGAATGACACATGGATAACAGAAGACATCAAGGAGGAGAAAAAAAAATTCTTAGAGGTAAATGAGAACTCTGATACAAAATATCAAAATGCCTGGGACACTAGGAAGGCAGTACTAAGAGGAAAATTCATTGCATTGAGCTCATTCATTAAAAGAAGAAAAAGTCAACAAATAAACCGTCTGACATGACATCTCAAAGCCCTAGAAAAAGAGGAACAAACCAACACTAAAAGAAGTAGAAGACAGGAAATAATTAAAATCAGGGCTAAAGTCAATGAAATTGAAACAAAGGAAACAATTCAAAAAATTGACAAACAATAAGCTGGTTCTTTGAAAAAATAAATAAAATTGATATACCCTTCACTACCCTAATGAAGAGAAGGAGAGAGAAAACTCAAATTACTAAAATTCAATATCAAAGTCACAACAGACACTATTGAAACACAGAAGATAATTAGAAACTATTTTAAAAATCTATACTCCAGGGGCTGGGGTTATGGCGCAGTGGTAGCGTGCTCGCCTAGCACGTGGGAGGCACTGGGTTCGATCCTCAGCACCACATAAAAATAAAATTAAAGCTATTGTGTCCACCTACAACTAAAAAATAAATATTAAAAAAAAAATCTATACTCCAGTAAAATAAAAATCCCAAAGACACCAACAAAGTCCTAGGGGCATATGGTCTGCCCAAACTGAATCAGGAAGACATACACAACTTAAACAGATCAATTTCAAGCAAGGAAATAAAAGAAGCCTTCAAAAGCTTACCAACCAAGAAGAGCCCAGGACCAGCGAACTCTCAGTCAAGTTCTACAAGACCTTCAAAGAAGAATTAATATCAATACTCCTCAAATTATTCCATGAAATACAAAAAGGAGGGAACCCTTCCAAACTCATTCTATGAGGCTAGTTTCACCCTGATTTCAAAACCAGACAAAGACATATCAAAGAATGAAAATTTCAGAACAATATCCCTGGTGAACATTGATGCAAAAATTCTCAGCAAAATTTTGGCAAATCATATACAAAAACATATTAAAAAGATAGTGCACCATGATCAAGTGCAGTTCATTCCAGGGATGCAAGGTTGGTTCAACATATGGAAATCAATAAATGTAATTCATGACATCAATAGACTTAAAGTCAAGAATCATATGATTATCTCTATAGATGTTGAGAAAGCATTTGACAAAATACAGCAACTCTTCATGTTCAAAACACTAGAAAAACTAGGGATAGTAGGAACATACCTCAACATATAAAAAGCTATCTATGCAAAACCAAAAGCCAGCATCATCTACAATGGGAAAAAACTGGAAGCATTCCCTCTAAAAATGGAAACAAGACAGGGATGTCTTCTTTCACCACTTCTATTCAACACAGTCCTTGAAACTACCCAGAGCAGGTAGACAGACAGAAGAAATTAAAGGGATACGAACAGGAAAAGAAGATCTCAAACTATCATTATTTGCCAACAACATGATTCTTTACTTAGAAGATCTAAAAAATTCCACCAGAAAACTTCTAGAATTAATAAATGAATTCAGCAAAGTAGCAGGATATAAAATCAATACCCATAAATCAAATGCATTTCTATACATCAGTGATGAATCCTCTGAAAGAGAAATTAGAAAAACTATCCCATTCACAGTAGCCTCCCAGAAAATGAAATACTTGGCAATCAATTTAACAAAAGAGGTGAAAAATTTTTACAATGAAAACTATAGAACACTAAAGAAAGGAATTGAACAGCTCAGACAATGGAAAGATCTCCCATGCTCTTGGATAGGCAGAATCAAGATTGTCAAAATGGCCATACTACCCAAAGTGCTACACAGATTCAATGTGATCCAATTAAAATCCCAACATCATTCTTTATAGAAATAGAAAAAGCAATCATGAAATTCATTTGGAACAATAAGAGACCTAGAATAGCCAAAATAATCCTTAGCAAGAAGAACAAAGCAAGAGGCATCACAATACCAGACTTGAAACTGTATTACAAAGCTATAGTAACAAAAACAGCATGGTATCAGCACCAAAATAGACATGTAGATCAATGGTATAGAAGACACAGAGACAAACCCACATAAATACAGTTATCTCATACTACACAAAGGCCAAAAACATACATAGGAGAAAAGACAGCCTCTTCAACAAGTGGTCCTGGGAAAACTGGAAATCCATATGCAGCAAAATGAAACTAAACTCCTTTCTCTCACCATGCACAAAACTCAACTCAAGATGAATCAAGAACCTAGGAATTAGACCAGAGACCCTGTGCCTAATTGAGGAAAAAGTAGGCCCAAATCTTCATCATGTCAGATTATGCCCCAACTTCCTAAACAAGACTCCTAAAGCACAAGAAATAAAAGCAAGAATCAATAAATGGGATGGATTCAAACTAAAAAGCTTCTGCTCAGCAAAAGAAACAATCAATGAGCTAAACAGAGAGCCTACACTCTGGGAGCAAATTTTTGCCACATACACATCAGATAGAGCTCTGATCTCCAAGATATGTAAAGAACTCAAAAAACTTAACACCAGAAAAACAAACAATCAATAAATGGGCAATCAATAAATGGGCTAAGGAGCTGAACAGATACTTCTCAGAAGAAGACAATCAATCAACAAATATATGAAAAAATGCTCAACATCTCTAGCCATCAGAGAAATGCAAACCAAAATTACTCTAAGAATTTATCTCACACCAGTCAGAATGGCAGTTATCAAGAATACA
>CM053404.1:62297325-62358266 GCA_028644305.1 Xerus rutilus | reverse complement strand
CTGTAATCCCAGCACTTAGGGAGGCTGAGACAGGAGGATCGCGAGTTCAAAGCCAGCCTCAGCAACAGCGAGGTGCTAAGTGACTCAGTGAGACCCTGTCTCTACATAAAACACAAAATAGGGCTGGGGATGTGGCTCAGTGGTCGAGTGCCCCTGAGTTCAGTCCCTGGTGCCAAAAAAAAAAAAAAAAAAAAGAATACAAACAAGTGTTGGTGAGGATGTAGAGGAAAAGGCACGCTCACACATTGCTGGTGGGACTGCAAATTGGTGCAACCAATATGGAAAGCAGTATGGAGAGTCCTTAGAAAACTTGAAATAGAACCACCATTTTATCCAGCTATCCCACTCCTCGGTCTATACCCAAAGGACTTAAAAACAGCATACCACAGTAATGCAGCCACTTCAATGTCTATAGCAGCACAATTTACAATAGCAAAACTGTGGAAGCAATCTAGATACCCTTCAATGGATAAAGAAACTGGTATATATACACAATGGAATATTACTCAGCATTAAAAGAGAATAAAGTTACGGTATCTGCAGGTAAATGGATGGAGTTGGAGAATATCATGCTAAGCAAAGTAAGACAATCCTAAAAAACCAAAGGCCAAATGTTCTCTCTGATAAGTGGATGCTGATACATAATGTGGGAGGGGGCTTGGGAAAAATGGAGAAACTTTGGCCAAAGGAGAGGGGAGGGAGAGGATAGGACACGGTGGCAGGAAAGATGGTGGAACGCGATGGACAACAATGCCCTAGGTTCATGTATGACTGCACATATGGTGTAACTCTATATTGTGTACAACCAGAGAAGTGAAAAGTTGAGCTCCATTGTGTACAATGAATCAAAATGCATTCTGCTGTCACGTAAACCTAATTAGAAAAAAGAAAAAAAAAAAAGAGTGCTTACTGTGCAAACACCACTTGTAACCCAGAACCTTGGCCCCCGTCCCAAACTGATTATCATCCCTTAACAGAAAGTCCAGAGCTGCCACAGCTGGACAGGCTCACAGAAAAACATGCCACTTAAATTCATATCTGCATACTCAGAAAGGGTTGTTGAGAATTTAACCAGCTAAGACTGCATTGAGGAACCAAACACTACTGCCAAATTTTTCTCTCTTGAGGTCCTGACAGGCAAGAGCTATCAGAGCAAAAGATATGAAAACACCAGGCTGTTTTCCAAGAACCCTGACTGGCCTCACTCAAGGCTGCTGCCAAGTTTGCTGGTGAGACTGCCCTGAAATATTGTAAAACAGCTCTCTTGACCTCAGACAATACTAATGCCTTCAACTAAATACCATGGAAAGTGCTCAAGTGTTTTGATACCTGTGAGGCAGGCACTGCCTTGACCAAACTGGGTAAAACTGGTTAATCACAACAAGGCACATATTTTTTAAAGCATCTTATTTTAAAAATACATATATTTTTAAGACTATTGAAAGATGTTTGACTGAAAGAGCTATTTGTACACCCAAGTTCGTTAACAGCAATTTTCACAATAGCCAAAAGGTACAAACAACCCAAGTGTTCATCACTAACAATGAATGAATACATAATACTTACAATAAACATATGTATATATGTGTGTGTGTATATATATATAAACAAAAGGTGATATATACAAGTGGTATATATAATAGAATATTATTCAGCCTCAAAAAGGAAATTCTGACACATGCTACAATGTGTATTGACCTTGAAAACATTATGCTAAGTGAAACAAGTCAGACACAAAAGGCCAAATACTATATAATTCATTTATATGAGTACACAGAGTAGCCAAATTCATAGAAAAAGAAGATAGGATAGTAGTTGCCAGGGACTATAGAAAAAAGAATGGGAATTACTGTTTAATGGGTACAGAGTTTTAGCTTGGAATGACATAAAAATTCTGGAGATGGATAGTGGGAATAGTTACATAACAAATGTACTAAATACCACTGAATTGCACACTTAAAAATGGCTACAATTTTATGTATGTGTATTTTACTATAATTTTTAAAAATAAAAGATATTGTCTTTTTAAAAATTAACCATAGATTTGGAATTTTTTACTCACATCTTAGAACTATTTCATTTCAAAGCTATACATACACTCCTATGTACAGTATATTTTAGAATCTACCCAAATTGCATTCAGTTTCCATACTTGGCCAAAATCCTATATTCAGTTTCAGTGTGGAAAGCCAAACAGCTGAAAGTTTCCTTCAAATGTCCCTTCTTGAGTTGTATACAATCAATGACTGCATTACCATGTAGGTAACCACTACATCGGCATGACATCAGCAATACGAACAAGGTGCATCATGACAATATGCACTGTTAACATCCCAAAGACTCATTTTCTAATATTGGTAGTCATTCCAGAAGTATCCTAGAATTAAAATCTCCTGTTCCTAGGGCTGGAGATGTGGCTCCGTGGTACACTGCAAGCCTAGCATGTGCAAGGCCCTGGGTTCAATCCCTAGCACCACCAAAAAAAAAAAAAAATCTCCTCCAGTCATCGCAAACAACATGAGCTCAACCCAAGGATTTTGTCATGTACTTTTTGTGTGCAATGTTCAAAGATGAGATGGCTGATCACTATATATTTTTAAAGACTGCTTAAATAAAAGGAAGCTCTAACTCTGTACTTCACAGATAACAGCACTGAGGTAGCACGCACCTTAGCAATATCAAAGAGCATGCTTATTAACAACCAACTTTCTTGCAGGGAAAGTAGTCCATCATGGGAACCACAGATGCCTTGAGAGAGCAGACATTTCTCACATATTACCTCTGTAAAGATTCTTTGTCATTCTTCTTCGGGGAAGATCCTGAAATTAGTGTGCAGACACTGAAAGCCGAGATGCAGATGGAGATTCAGGAAACAGTTCTGTTCTCTTGAAAGCCATTACATCGCTCCACTGTCACACTTCTAGAGCCAAAGCTGAAGGACGCATTTTTCTCCCAACTGGTTGTGTGAAGCAGCAAGTGAATGCAAAAATATCAGGGAAAAATTTGTGCAGAACAACAATCTCACTTCTGCTTCTGCAATTATCTAGATATATTCTCTTCCAAGCAGTACACAAAGCCAGGAAGCAGGATTACTAAAATGAAACTGCATCATCATAACAAGGAAATCTTCAGGTCCAGAAGCTGAACGAAAGACAGGTATTTGACAAAATTCTAATAAGCTGGAGACAAATTACTATTCACAATGTATTATGTTGACAGAGCTAGCCAAAATAATAATCCAGAAATAAACAAAATATAGCCAAGTGTGGTGGCACATGCCTGTAGTCCCAGCACTGGGAAGGATGAGACAGGAGGATCACTTGAACCCTGGAGTTCTAGACCACCCTGGGCAAGATTGTGAGACACCATCTCGAAGAAATTAATTAATTAATAAAAGCCTTGTCTGTCTCCTCTAGCTCTACGCAAAGTCAACATCTGTCCAATGTCACGAATATTCCCCACACTGATCATAGGTGCTGTGAAATAAGTTCCCATGCCACAACACAAAACTTTCACTATAATTTTAATAATAAACCATTTTAAAAATGCTTATAAAACTTCAGAGTTGTATCCTGAAAGTCCTTCTGAAGACAATAAGATTTAACTTTGGCAGCAATATGCCTAAAGCATTTCATTTTCAGCATTTGGTCAAAATGTTCGTTTGGTGTACATCCAACACTTATAAAAAAGGATCAGAGGAATTTATGTACACTAAAATGATAACAATGGTTATCTATGGGTGATAGGGTTACAAATAATATTCATTCTATTTATATAGTCTTTAAACAAAGAGGAGAAAGAGAAAGAATGGGGGGAAAGAGTAAAAAGAAGGTCAAAAGGAAAGAAGTTTAAACTTAGATTAAAAGGTAACTGCAAGGGCTGGGGTTGTGGCTCAGTGGTACAGCACTTTCCTGGCATGTGTGAAGCACTAGGTTTGATTCTTAGCACCACATATAAATAAATTAATTAATTAAATAAAGGTCCACTGACAATTACAAAAAAAAAGGTAAGTCGGGCGTGGTGGCGCAAGCCTGTAATCCCAGAATTTAGGGAGGCTGAGACAGGAGAATCGCGAGTTCAAAGCCAGTCTCAGCAACAGCGAGGCGCTAAGCAACTCAGTGAGACCTTGTCTCTAAATAAAACACAAAATAGGGCTGAGGATTTGGCCCAGTGGTCAAGAACCCGAGTTCAATCCCTGGTACCGAAAAAAAAGGTAACTGTAGAGTAACCTTGAATAGTCCACACAGGCTGCAAGGCTCCAGGGGGTACCATTCACACAGACCCTAAAACAGGCCCTGCCACCACACCCTTACACAGAGCTTGTTCAGTGCTGGGGGAGAAACGACCACTGAAAGGAAGACAGCCTAGCAGTAGAGCACTGATCTACTAGCAGGGTATGACATCTTAATCACTTCAAGCTCTCTAGAAAGTCAGCAATTTCAGGACATACAAATAGCTCCTAACAGGTACACAGAAACACACATGATATGAATGCACAGAAAGTAGAAATGTCTGTTAGCGAGTGGCTCTTCTTGTAGTCCTCCTATGAGTATTTACAAATATTTTTTATGACAAAGTCCACATGGCCTCTTTCCCTAGTATACTGAAGTGTCCTGAGGATAGGAACCATACCTGCCTAGCTCATCACTGTGTCACCACAGCCCAGCTAAGTACCTGGCTCATATAGGTAACCAGCCAGTACCTTCTCAATAGTTTTATTTCTTTGTTTGTTTTTATAGCCATGGTGACACAGGCCAACAATCCCAAAAATTCAAGAGGCTGAGGCAGAAGGATTATAAAATTGAGGTAAGCCTAGGCATCTTAGCTACACCTTGTCTCAAAACAACAAAAGAAAAAAGCAGGGCAGGGGGTGGGGGATGTAGCTCAGTGGTAGAGCATACCTGAGTTCAATCCCCAGTACCACAAAAGAAAAAGAAACAAATACAGCACATACTTCTTTGCCCATAATAATGTTTTTAGAACATTTTTATGATTATTCTTGTAGATATTATTTTTAAGGGCATTCCATTGTGTGGATGTACATAATCTGCTTAACAATACCCTACTGTTGGGTATTTAAGTTTCCAACTTTTCACTATGACAAAGAGCTCTGGGATAAATAATGTGCTTGATTCTTTCTCTCTTTTTTTGGGGAGAGTGAGTATTGAGGATTGAACTCAGGGGCACTCAACAACTGAGCCACATCCCCAGCCCTATTTTGTATTTTATTTAGAGACAGGATCTCACTGAGTTGCTTAGTGCCTTACTTTTGCTGAGGCTGGCTTTGAACTCACCATCCTCCTCTCCCAGCCTCCAGAGCCACTGGGGTTACAGGTGTGCACCATGGCACGCAGTGCTTGATTATTGCTTAATCTCAACCCCTAAAGGTAGACTATCTGGGTCAAAGAGTGTGTAAGTATCTAGCTATCACTCTTAAATGCTACCCTCCATAGCCCTGTCTCAAGAACAACCGTCATGACTATTCCAATTTAAGTCAGCTACTGTGGACTGCTCAAGCAGAAGAATCTCCTAAACAAGGGCCTCTGACATCAGCAGCCAAAGCTCTAAACTGTCCTCTCCAGGTATGTTTTCAGTGCTATCAGACCCAGCAACCTGAGAAGCCGCACCTGCTCCAAGAGGTCCTGTGCTTCTCCTCCCAGTTGCTCCTCCTCTGCTCTTGCTAGTGGAGAACAAACCACATGAACGTCGCACACACCTCTCCACCTTCTCTTCCACAAAGTTAGCAGGTCTCCAGTGGTGCCAGCTATGTTTTGCTCCTTTTTGTTTCCTCCGAGGAAAAACTGACCCTGTTTCATCTGCATGACACAGAAATGTCAAGTCCCCAGGCTGGGATTGTAGCTCAGTGGTAGAGCGCTTGCCTTGCGTGTGTGAGGCACTGGGTTCCATCCTCAGCACCACATAAAAATAAATAAATAAAGATATTGTGTCCACCTACAACTAAAAAAGTATTAAAAAAAAAAGAAATGTCAAGTCCCAGATCACTGCCATGAGGCTCTCAGCAAGGGCTGGCCCCCTCCCGTTAGGCAAGCCCTTCCCAATAGTTCCTCTGAAAACTGGGGAAAGGGTCACAAAGAGAAACTCTCAATGGCACAATTTAAATTCCCTAGCCACTTTTATAAAAATGAACCTTTCAGACATCTTCCCAGGAATTTAGTGAGAGCTTTACATGCTCCACCCCAAAAGATACACTTATGTATGCACACCCCACATGACCCATTTCATCTCAGTGGCTTCCTGAAACCCATCCATGGACCCCAATAAGAACCTCTGGGTTCAGAATCAAACCTTCAAACAAATGGCCAAAATGAGGCTTGAGATCTTGAGTGTTCTGATCATCCTGTCTCTGCTTTTAAAAATTCAAAGGGCAGGGTCAGGGGGAGAGATGGCCATGTTTAGGGCCTGTGGAAACTTGAAGCACTGCCCAGCCAGCTGCTGCCTCTCAAAGTGACTCAGGTATCCCTACACAGATGGCAGCAAAGCAAACGTGAATGGCGGGCAGAGCTGTTCCCAGGCACGGGTGAGTCTTTGCCTCCTCTCCACCTGACAGTCCTCATATTTGTTTACTTGATTATTGTCTGCCGGCCCCATTACCAAGAAAACTCCATGTGACTTAGACTTTGCTTTATCTACACCCATATCTTTAGCTGGAGAACCCAATGATTCTGAAGGCCTAGGCTAGAGACTGAAGCCATTCAAAGATTCCACAAAGAGCAAGGACATTAAACTGCATGTCCCTCCATGCATCTGGGATAAGAGAGTGAGAAGGGTGAACTCAAAGGCCTGAGGGAACCACAGTGATAGGCTCTAGGATAAGATCATGTAGAAACACAGGGAAGGGACAATATAGTCCACAAGGTGAATGTCTTGACTATTAGGGCCCAAACGCTAGGAATAGAGGGACAATACCTGTGTGATAACTACAAATCTCTCTCTCAGACCCTCTAGCCCACTGAATGGCCAAAACGTCACCCCAAGAGAGGAAATGGAACTGGCTCACCCTCCCTCTCACCCTTTGCTGCCACTTCCCCAGGCTGCCTAAACAACTGTGGAATGCCACCTGGCACCCTGCAGCACCACCCAGGGTCTTCACACAACAGCATTTGTAACACACTGGTTATTATTTCCATTTCATACAAGAAAAAGCCAGTGCCCCAGAAGAGTTTGAACCCAAGTCCATGGCTATTTCTGTGGCTCCCCAGGTGGCTTTCAGAATCAGAGTCTTGAGTCCTCACTTTCTCAGCTCCTACTCCCCAGAGGAACCTTGCTTTCCCACCACTTCACAAATAGCAAAGTTCATTACAGCAGGCCAGGCATGCCTGTCCCCGCTGCCCTCACCCTGACTCAGGTGACCAAGACAGCCTGGCTTTGGCTGACGGCCACGGATCCTCCCTCACAGAGTGCTGCTTTTCCCATCCTCTCTTGGTCCAATGGCCTTCTCCAGCAAGCCAGGCAAGCATGCGCTGCTTTCTCCACTGGCCTACGCACCTTCACCCCAGCTGGGGGCCCCACCAGTCCTCATACCCTTCCCTCTCCGCTCCCACTTTCCGCAGACTATGATCTTCTCTTTTGGCCTCTGGCACTCTCCACCCCTTTTCAGACCTTGGCTCAAGTTGGGGCAGAACCTCCTGGTCAATCCAGCCATTATCTTCTCTGATCTCTGTTGCTATCTAACTGTCCCTTCGGCTGACCCTTCCCATAGCTTAGGGGACACTTTTCTAAAGGTCTGCTCACCACCACCCTGTCCCTGGGTTTTTTTTCTCCAAACCCAACCTGCATTTAATCTGTGGTTCTTAGGAACTCCATTCCTAACTTATCCATCATCCAACTGCCTGGTGGACCTGAGAGTCCCCACCCCACCCGCTAACCTGAGGTTAGTAACAATGTCCCTGGATCTCTGTGCATTTAGACAGTATATCTGAACATAATATACCTTGATTTAGATAGTATATTTTGAACAAAGATAGCCTGCCAGGAGAGGCATCAATCACAACCTTTAAAATACAAACAGCTGAAGAATCAACCATTTATTTCATATCTATAAAGCGGTTTAGACATGAAAGAAACTCAATAGGACTGAAGAAGGCAGTATTGACAAACTTTTCTTTTTCTTAGTATTTTTTTTAGTTATAGATGGACATATCTTTATTTATTTATTTCATGTGGTGCTGAGGATCAAACCCACTACCTCACACATGGCAAGGCAAGTGAGGTAGCCACAACCCCAGCCCCAAGCTTTTCTTTCTTCTTTTTTTTAAAATATTTTTAGTTATAGATGAACATAATACCTCCATTTTATTCATCTATTTTTTAATGTGGTGCTGAGGATCGAATCCAGTGCTTCACACGTGCTAGGCAAGCATTCCACCACTGAGCCACAACCCCAGCCGCTCCTTCTTTTTCAGTACTTAGGAGGACACCCAGGGCCAGGTGAGGTGGTGCATGCCTGTAATCCAAGCACTTTGGGAGGCTGAGTCAGGAGAATCTCAAGTTCAAAGCCAACCTAAGCAACGGCAAGGCACTAAACAACTCAGTGAGACCCTGTCTCTATATAAAACACAAAAGAGGGCTGGGGATGTGGCTCAGTGGTTGAGTACCCCTGAGTTCAATCCCCAGTACCAAAAAAAAAAAAAAGAGGAAACCCAGGGCCTCACCCATGGTAGGCAAGCGCTCTACCACTGAGCTACCTCCCCAGTCCTTTTCATTTTATTTTGAGGCACAATCTCTTTAAGTTGCTGAGGCTGACCTCAAACTTGAGATCCTTCTGCCTCAGCCTCCCAAGTAGCTGGGATGACAGGCTAGTGACACTGTGCCCAGCTTAAGCTTTTCTTTTTTTTTAAGAGATAATCAACAACTGAAGTTGTAGAGTCCATGAGCCAGGCTTTTCAGGAGTGTGCCCTTATCATAGGAGTTACAGAATCTGAGGACTGGATAATAATGGGTCAGCTAACCCCAACTCTCCATTAGCAGATACGAAAGGAGGCCCATTTGTCCCCAGGTCACTAGGTTAGTTCACATACCTCAGGCTATACATTAATTCTAAGAGTATTACAAGAGAGATGGTGAGCAAGAGGGAAGAGCAAACAAGAAAATGAAACCAGTGAAAGAAAGCAGAATTTAGTACTTAGCCCAGAATTGAGGGAAAATAAAACAAAACTATGCTTTTCATAAAATGTATTTTTTTTATTTTTTGTTTTAATTAGTTATACATGATGATTGTAGAATGCACTTTGATATATCATATATAATGGAGTATAATTTCTCATTCTTCTGGTTACGCATGATTAGAATCCCACCAGTTGTTTAGTTATATATGTACATAGGATAATGTCTGATTCATTCTACAATCCTTCCTACACCCCCTCCCCTCCCTTCACTCCCCTCTACCTGAAGTTACTCTATTCTTCCCTAGCCACCTCCCCCCCTTATTGTGAATTAGCATCCGCATATCAGAGAAAACATTTGGCCTTTGGGTTCTGGGGATTGGCTTATTTCTCTTAGCATGATATTCTCCAGCTCCATCCATTTACCTACAAATGCCATAAAAGCTGTTTTATGAAGATAGAAAGTCGTTTCTCCAGGTTTCTCATTCCTAGAAAATGGATACAATTTAGCCACATTTTAAAAGACAAACTTTTAAGAGAGAGAACATCCACATTCCTATGATTTGGATGCTCCTGACTGATTTCCTGGGTGGTTCTGAAGTACAGGCCCGATTCCCTTTGCTTCAGGTCCACCCCTTATAGCACCCATCTTCCTAGACTCCTCTGTGTCCTCCGAGTTAGCACATGAAAAATAGAAACCCCATGTGATTTTTAAACCTAAAGCAAGAGAAAAAATAAAACCCCCAAAAGGGCACTTCTGAATCCATCCACACTACCCTATGTCATTGATTACTCTGCTGCCATGGGGAGCCTAAAGAGGTGACCTCGTGCAGCACCCAGGGGAATTTGGTGTGCAGATGCAATACTGCACTCCCTACTGCAATGGCATTACCTGTGGATATATGTCTGTCTCCCCTGTGACCCCTTGTTAAGGCTTGGATCTGAAATGTCACACAAAAGCTCAGATGTTGAAGGCTGGGTACCCAATGCAGCAGTATTCACAGGTGGGGCCTGTAGTAGATGACTGGATCATGGGAGCTCTGACCTCATTGGTGGATTAATCACTGATGAATTCATGGATATAGGGCTACTGGGTTTCTACCACCGTAGAAACTTTAGGAGTTGGGGACTAATCTAAGGAAGGAGGTCACCGGGAACATACTTTTAAAGGGTATACGCTTGCCCCTGGCCCCTTCCTCACTCTCTCTGCTTCGTGACCACCATGAGGTCAGCAGTTTTGCTCCACCACATGCTCCCCACCATGATGTTCTGCCTCACCACAGGTCCAGAAACAATCAAGCCAAGTGATTATGAACTGAAATCTCTGTGAGCCATAATAAATCTTTCCTCCTTTAAGTTGATTTTCTCAGTTAGTTTGTCACAGTGACAGAAAGCTAACTAATAGCCCTCAAAGACCCAGACCCCACCTCACCTTCTCAAAGCTCACCAGGGAGCCTAGGCCATAGCTGACTTTCATATCACAGTGATGATAACCCAGGGTGGAGAGAAACCTAGACATACTAAATCAAGGCTCATCAGCAGTATGAGGCAGCATACAGTGCTTCCCATCTTAGGAAGATTTGTTTTCATTTTGCTAATTGTCATCCTCCTCCCCATGGACAGGGGAAACTTTCTGTCCACACCACTTACCCCCTTAGGAAACAACAACATGTTCACTACTGTTGTCAGCCCGACATTATAAAAAAGACTAGACTCAAGGGTGTCTCCCACTCCTGCACAGGCTTCTGCAGCCTTCCGTCTTTCCCTGGCAAACTCCCCCTCCTCTTCACTCTGCCACATCCCCTCACCAAGCAAGCAAGTTATGTAAGCTCACAGGGTCACAGGAGAGCCCTGACACAAGCCCAGGAAAAAATCTAGACCAGTGATTCTTCCCAAATACTATTTATTTATACTGTTCTCCTCTGAGTTAATCCTAAATGCAGAATTCCTACAAGATCTTCAATTTTCAAAGCTCTTCATTCCACAGTTGTGTTGGTTTGTTTGTTGGTTTGCTGGCTGGTAGTATGGACGGAATCCAGGGGTGCTCAACCACTGAGCCACATCCTTAGCCCTTCTTATTTTTATTTTGAGACACAGTCTCACTAAGTTGCTGAGGCTGGCCTCAAACTTGTAATCCTCCTACTTTATCCTTCCAAATTACTGGGATTTCAGGCACATGCCACTGCACCTGGCTTATTCCAGTTTCACATGTTAACACTGTTCAGATAGGGAAAATACAGTCTGAATGATAAAACAGCAAACCTGCTGTAATAGTTACAGCTGCACATATTTCTGGGTGACTTGGTATGTCCCCCAGACATACCAAGCTTCATACCCATGACAGCTATCTTACATCACAGCAGCTAGGAGAGAGGTACCAAGCTCTTTTTTCCTTCAGTTTTCTACTATCATTAAATCAAATAATATTATCTTCTGCCACTCCAATGTCAGGTTATGGATCTAAGTACACTTTGAATTTTCCTGCATCTAAAGGGATACAGGGTAAACAGAAAGACTTTCTCCCCACTTTGACCAATGGGACAGGGGAAAACAAAATCAAAAGAAATCAGGCCATCTTGTTAAAAGGAGATGCACCCGGTGGCACTTGATACTGATGAGTCTTGACTTATATTTCAGGTTTTCTCTCCAACCTGGATGATCAATGCTCCTAAACCGTGTCACAAACACTGGTGAGCAGGGACAGCAAGTTTCTGCCCTGCACTAGCTCAGACGCCACTCTGACATCCTAGATGTACAGGTACCTATGGGTTCAGTTTTTATTTCATGAGCTGGAAAGCACTTCCTATTTCTAAATCTGAATTTGACCCACCTGAATGTAACTAGAAGTAGGAGCAGCTGGCTCTTGGCTGACATACGTATTGCTTATGGCAGTGGTTCTCAAAGCGTGACCCCAGACCAGCAGCAGCAGCACCTGGGAACTTGCTAACATGTGAACTACTTACTGGCTGCCACCTGCCGAAGCAACTTGCTTCAGAACTCTGGGTGTGGAAGCCCAGGATTGGGTGTTAAAACCAGTCTTCCAGGTGATTCTGATACGTGGTGAAATTTGAGAACCACCGACTTAGGCTGATAAACATCCAAGGTCACAGGAACACCCAGCTGGGCTAACCTGTGTATCATGGTTCTTTATGTACTTCTGCTACCTCCTCACCAACAGCACCTACTCAGTTTTGCCAGTTGGCAAAGGCCCCAAACACTCACCTCCTTCAGGACATTCCTTCTCCTACTTTCTCAGGCAAATTACCTGTGTTTCAGGCTCGTGTATCCAAAAACAGGGATGGTAACATCCATCTTATAGGGTCAAGGACTCAGAAAGTGTCAGGGATATGATTAGCCTTCAGCAAATGTGAATTCTTAGGATTGTTACACCTCTACCAGAAGGTCTGATCAGAACTAGGAAAAGAGCAAAATAAAACTTGCTCCCTGTACATTCTTCACCTTTTTCCACTCACTCCATTGCAGAGCTCTCAATGAGGACATCCAGAATGGTAAAGACTGCACCTGGCTCCACTGTCTTCCAAGTACTTACTGGTTCAGTATGCAGTCTGAGCACCCACTGCATGCCTACTGATGTGCCAAAAAAGACCACAGCATAGGACTACACAGCCTCCAACCAGGTCTTTCCAGAAAAAATTCAACCAACACCGGGGGCATAAAGCCTCACACACCTCAAGAGAGGTACAGGAACGTGGCGAATATTATCAAGTGGTCATAACAACAGCTCACGTTCACACTGTGTTTACCTTGTTCTATGGTTTCCACCTTGAATGTTCCCCAAAAGGCCCAAGTGTCAAAGGCTGTGGCACTATTGAGAAGTGGTACAACCTTTAAGAGGCATAACATAGTAGAAAGAGTTAGGTCACTGGGGATGTATCCTTGGAGGGGATTTGGGGACTCTAGCCACTTCCTGTCTCTCTTTCCCTTCCTGGCTGCCCTGAGGTAAGCGGCTTCCTCTGTTAGGCACTCTTGCCATGATTTACTGCCTCACCACTGCCTTATTTTAGGTATTTTATCACAGTGATGGAAAGGTGACTGCCATATTTTGTGCCAGGTACTCAGTTCCTTACAAATATTAACTTATGTAGTTCTCATAATAACCCATTGACGATCTGGGGAAACTAAGGCACAAAAGGTCTATATAATCTGCCTGAAGCCACACAGCCCCTACATAGTGAGGCCAAGATCCAAACCCAGGCATTTTAGCTCCATAGTCAGTGCTTTTAACCATGGTACTAGAAGTCAGAAAGATACAGGTTACCTAGGTATCAACTAGGCACTTACCATTGATCTCAAAGAATTGATTTTTAAGACACTTAAGTCTGGGCACAATATTCACTGCCATGGAGTTCAATACTGGGCCCTCAGAGCCCCTAACAGAAATGCTAATTATACTTGGCTTCTTCCTCTTCTCTCCTCCTTAATCTCATTCTATCCAAGTCAAATGAAAACTCACAAAGCAGGATTCCTCTCTTCTCGTAACTCCCCTGGCACTGCACCACTTAACCCTAATTATATACCATCTGTCACATAGAGTTCTCTAATTGCTTCCTGTATATTAACTTTATATTCCTCCCCACTTGACTGTAAAATTCCTTGGAAGTATCCATACTTTCTGCGAAACCCAACAAAACCAGGCAGAAGTATGGGTTTGCATCTGTAGACTTGGACAGTGTTAGTTAACTGGCTGGCTCATTCACTTTGCTTTCCTGACACTTCTTTGTTATCAGTCCTCAGAAGCAGATAAATGTATGAAGTTTGTGCTATTTAAAGCCAGTGTTAGGGGAGGCATGACATCAACAGTCACTGAGTAGCAGGTCTGTTTTAAGATCTAAACTCCATTATCTCCTACATTATCTCTGTAAACCCCTCAGCCAGCCTCACAGGGGAGCTACTGTTATCCCAGTCTGAGAAGGGAAGAACTTGGGACTAAGGCGGGTAGTAATTTGACCAATGTCACTCACGGTTGGTGAAAAAGGGGATTTTTAGAGCCAAGTGCACTGGTGCATGCTTGTAATCCTGGCACTTAAGAGACTATAGCAGGAGGATCGTTTGAGTCCAGGAGTTTGAGACCAGTTTGGGCAACATAGTGAGACTCTGTCCCAAAAAAGGAAAAAGAAAGAAGAAAGGAGATTTTTAAAGACTTGTCCCAAAAGCCCTGACTGTGCCGACCTCTAGGGCAGGGAATAAGGTGCCCAGACTCATTGTCTTCGAAACAACACATTACTTTTGTCTTTAAAAAATTTTTTTTTAAAACAGTTATCATAAGCTCATAAGCTTAAGGTATAACTCAGGGATAGAGTACAAGCTTAGTATGCATGAGGTCCATCCCAAAAAAAGTTATGACAGAGAAAATATAGACTCTATGACTCTATTTAGAAGTTGTTTTAAAAACAACTTTATGTGATGATGACTATGTTCATGGATAAAATTACAATTTCAAGACAGAAAAGGTATCAATTCTGCCCATATGAGACCATATATCCAAAGCAATCACATTTCCTAGATTTTGTTGAGAACTTAACAAGCATTCTAAAATATATATGAAAAAATAAACACCCATAAATAACCAAGCCAGGGTATGAAGAAGTGCTAAAGAGAGATTCAGCCTGACATATGAAACATGCTGCAAAGCCACACTAAAGAAATAAGAATTTGGACTAGAAACAAAGGACTAGTATAGAAGAGAGAACAGGGAAAAGAAAGGGGAAAAAAATAAAATAAAATAAAATAGACCCCATGTGAGGAATCTTAAAATCAGTAGGTTGAGTTTACCAGAAAGTTTCCAGAGTTGGGTGATAAAAAAATGTTCTGCAGACAGATAAGGGAATGGTGGCACCACAATGTTAATATATACATAATGCCACTGAATTATACACTCAAAAATGGTTAAATTATAAAAGTTTGTTTTATATTGGTGTGTATATAAATATACATGTGTATGTAAATATTTATATTTATTTAAATATATTTATATAAAATTCTAGAAATGTAAACCATAGTGGTTGCCTGAGTCTGGGGACAAAGGGAGGGGACAGACTACAAAGAGGCCCAAGGAAAGTTCTGAGGTTATGGAATGCTCTGCATCTTCACTGTGGTGATTTCACACATATATACAGCTATCAAAAAAATAATCAAATCACACACTTTAAATGGATTCAGTTTGCACATGTAAATAGTAATTCTTAAAAACGTTGAAAAAATAGACTTGTATGTATGTGAGAATCTGGTATATGATAAACGTTGCCTGACAAAAAAAATTAAGAGAAGAATATACACTGTTTAATAGATGACTTGGAAAAACTGTCTCACAAAATAGGGAAAAATAAAGCTGATTCTTTCCTTATGCTATATATACTGAACCTTGAATAGATGGAAATCCTCAATGTGAAAGATGAAATGGGAAAGCTGATAGAATACAGAACATCTTTGTACGCTTGGGATAAGAAAGACTATATTAAGATTCCTAAAGTACAGTAATGGATTGGGGCTACATGAATACTAAAAATTTCTAAAAGTTATCACTGCTAAAGTTAATAGACAGGTGACAGGACGGAGTTAATATCTAGAATACACAAGAAACCTCTGCAAATCATCTGCATTAGAAAAGAAGACTATAGCTGGTCAAAGAAATTGACAGAGCTAAAAAATACATTTAAAAACCCCCAATTCACTAAGAAATCATATAAATTCACATTAAAAGAATGAGATCCCATTATGTAGCCACAAAATATTGGTAAAATTAGAAAGACGGCTGATATCAAACACTAACAAAGATGTGTGGAGTCATCTCTCATGCACTGATGTTGGACTATAAACCAGCTCAGCAACTCTGGAGAATAATTTTGGAGTATTTAGTAAAAAGCAGGTTTGCTAGTACTCTGTTACCCAGCCATCCCATTCCTGGGTACTGTGGACCTTAAAGCAGTCGTTCTAAAATTTTCCCATGCATCAGAATCTCCAAGTTGGGCATGTTAAAACAAAGATCAGAGGGGTCTTCCCACAGTGTTTCCTACTCAGGAAGTCTAGAATCTGCATTTCTAACATATCCCCACGTGATGCTGATGAAGCTGGGTGTGGCCCACATTTTGAAAACCACCTCCTTAGAGAGATTCTCACACAGATCATTAAGAGAATGCACACAGGATGCTTATTACAGTTTTGCTAATGGCAGCAGGCGTGGTGGTAGTTAAGCATCCATCACTAGGCAAATGGGTTAAGTAAAAGCAGAGGACACGTATCAGACCAGCCCTACAGACCAGCGACCATGGCAATGCACTAGAGAAACCTACACTAATATGGATCTCACAAATAAAATGCTGAAAGAAATTCTTTCCACTTTCAAGAATGTCTGCAAATTTCCATATTAACGGTTCTAATGTTATAAATTAAATATGAAAAAAAAGTTCTAATGTTGAACGAAAAAGAAACAGAATGAAACCTATGGGACAGTGCCACACTTATGCAAATAAAAAAACACACAAAATAACCCAACATCTTTAACAGAATACACGTATACCCAAGAACCTAACACAGAGAGAAAGCTCCTATGGCAGACAGCGGAATGGAGTGAGAACGAATGGAGGAAAGATAAAACAGGCACTGGGTTTTGCATAGTGAGAGGATCTGGTGCCAAGAACTGGGCATGATAACTCAACTCTCAGCACCCAAGTCCTTCAAATCCTTTCCCACCTGCCTTCATACACAATAGCTGCTTCAGTTCAAGCCCCAGTAGCTTTGTATCATTAAGGAACAGATCAGCTGACCCCTGAGAGTGGGGGCAAATCTTTTCCAAACCACAAGCATGGGCTGATTTCCAGCCCTTGAATCCAACCTGCTACTAAACACTGATTTTTCCTCCTTGACATATCAGTTTTAAAAGAAGCTGGGGTTCTTGGGTTTTGGCAAAGGATGTGTGTATCTACATCTGTCTGTGTCTCTTCTTTTGCTTGTGTGTGACTCTGTGTCTGTGGATCTGTGTGTGTCTTAGTATTTGTATGTCTGTTTGGCTATGCGATGTATCTGTAGGTAGAGATAAAGAAGACTCAGGAGGAGGGCAAAGCATTCCAGTGGAGTCTGAGCCACTCTCGTTCTTCAGTCATTCAATTTGGTTTTACAGAAACCAGAATTCACAAGTCACAAAACCAACCCGTCTTCCTGCCCTCTCTTCTTTATTTTCCCCTTCCTAATATCCAGTCCTGCTTCCCCACTCACACATCCAACTGAACTGATCCAAAATAAGGTCCTCATGTGATTAGGTAGCTTAATGTACAAACTTTACAGCAGAGCTTTCAGAATGTAGTGGCTGTGAGTACATAAGCATTTATTCATAACCAAGAGGCTTTAACAGAAGAGTCAAAATCCTTAAGACCAGCATACCATGAATATTCTTCCAAAAGCAAATTGGCAAAGGCAAAGCCATCCATAATCTATCTGTCTCAGAGGGGCACTGGTCAGAGTTTTCTAAGAAAAGCTGAACAGTTAGCCACATGAACTGATAGGAAAGTGTATGAGACAACCAGAAAATAAAAATTATTACCACTGGGCACAGTGACACACACTTGTAATCCTAGCAGTTCAGGAGGCTGAGGCGGGAGGATCACAAGTTCAAAACTACCCTTAACAACTTAGTGAAATCTTGCCTCAAAATAAAAAATAAAAAAGGGCTCGAGATATGGCATAGTGGTAAACCACCTCTGGGTTCAATTCCTAGTACCAAAAAAAAAAAAAATCATACCAAACTTGAGGGAAGGGAACAGATCCTTCTGGCATCAGCTTTCAATAATCAAGTCCAAGCCAGAAAAACATGTGTTTAGAAATAGCTAAACAAATGGAAGAAGGAGCAGAGGAACATAGAGGGCAGAAGAGTGAACCCACACCACCCCAAAGACTAGGGCATGTAACCCAGGTACAAACAACCCAGAATTTTTATCTCCAAAATAATTGCATCATTCCTACAGCAGCACTTTATACTGAATGGTAAAGTTAGGAATTCTACAGTTTTCTTGAAATGCTTTGTAGAAAATGAAGTTTTATAAATTAAAATATATTTGATATGAACCAGTGTTATGGCATGGGATCTTTCACAAAACTGAGGCAGCACAGGGACCCCCCTTCAAATCCCAGTCCTTGTGATCAGGCCAGAAAGACTTCAGACAAGCCATTCAAAGCAAGAGGTATGAATTTATTAGAAAGCAGAAGAAAGAGGAAAAGGGAACACTCAAAGGAGAGAGTGGGTCTTCTTAGAGTACAGTGTGCTTTTTGAATTTTAAGTGACAGTGGGATAACATCAGACTTTCAAGTCTGCATTAAGCACGGAACTCTAAGTCATTTTGGCCCGTACTAATTGGAACCTGTTCTTACAGATTTTATGGTTAAGAGGAATTATCTTGATTTCCCCAAGTTATGGGATCTGGTCTGTGTAAGGGTCTCAAAATCCTGTCCCTCTCCCCCTGTAACTTGTGTTCTTTTTATCAGCATTTTAGGCCTGCATTCCTCCTGCAGGTAATAAGTAGTTTGCTGAGGAATCTAACATATCCTGTCAATGAAAGCCAAGCAGGAATGCAGGTAAATTGTGTTTTGTTTTGTTTTATAAAGAAAGCATGTGGGGTTAAGTACAGTGGGTTCAGTTTATAGAATTATTCCTTCTACATCATGTTCCCACCAATTACATCTGTCTATTCTCTATCACCAGGAGCACTTTTAGTCTTTAAAAAAAGAATTAGTGGCGCATGCCTGTAATCCCTGCACTTTGGGAAGCTGATATAGAAGAGTCACGAGTTCAAAGCCAGCCTCAGCAACAGCAAGGCACTAAGCAACTCAGTGAGACCCTATCTCTAAATAAAACACAAAATAGGGCTGGGATGTGGCTCAGTGGTCAAGTACCCCCTGAGTTCAATCCCCAGTACCAAAAAAAAAAAAAATTAAATTATAAATTAAAAAAAGAATTACTGACAGATATTATACAGTAAGAGTTCTTTGTATTTTCAGAGGATAATTAGCAAAGCACAACCATTTTTCTAGGCAAAGTGCAGAAACTGCCACAAGGTAAAAAAGGGAGATTTAACAAGAAAAAGAAAAGAATGGTGTTTTCAAGTAAAATTGAATGTCAACACAGGCGATTATATTTCATGAAAACATACAGTTCTTTAATTTTTTTTTCAGTTCTTTATTTTAATCTCAAGGGTGCTTTGCCACTGAGCTACACCTACAGATCTTTTTATTTTATTTTGAGACAGGGTTTCACTAAGTTGCTAAAGTTGGCCTCAAGTTTGTTATTCCCCTGCCCCAGCCTCTGAAGCGGCTGGGATTATAGGAGTGTGCTACTGCTACTATGCCCGTTTTTTGTTTTTGTTTTTGTTTTCCTTTTTGCATTGCAGGGGATTGAACATAAGGCTTCATGTATATTAGGCAAATCTACCACTGAACTACATCTCCCTAAACATAGTAGTTCTTTAAGTGTCAACATAGAGATGTTATTGTATATTCTTTTCTCTAAAAATACTGAAGGGAGAACACCATTTGTAGATATAAAAACAGATGAGGAATATGAATATTAGTAAGCTCTTCTATTAGGAATTGTTTAAAATTTCAGCTGAATAAGTATTTATTAAGTCTACAAGTCAGATACTGTGCAAGATGCTAGGGATTCTCCAATGAATAAGACACTATCTTAATGCTGCCCTTTAAAACCAATTTAATTCATACCTTGAATTAATTTTGTTCAAAAAAGTTTCTGTGTATTTGAAACAACTGTCAGCACTGAAAAGTTACAGAAATATATTTTACTAAAAACATAAAGTTCTAGTTTCTGAAGCAGAAAGAAGGGGAAGGGCTATCACTCTGCAGCTTAAACTGCATGATAGTAGCTGCCATCTCCTGCTACCCAGCAGGTCTCAGAGTTGGAGAGACTCAAAAATATACTATATAGTTTAACAGAGCAATAAGGAAGCTCAAAGGCCCAGGGTTTGCACACCTAAACAGGAAGCAAGATAGTAAGCTGCTATAGGCAGAAGGCAGCACCTGGAGCTTCCCCCACAGCTAGCACCTCAACCAGCAGGCTCAGCCTCTGCTGCCCCGCTTGCTCGCCTGCCTGCTTGCTGGGCCAAGGCATGGCTTCAGAGCTGGAAGGCTGCCACCTGCTGAATCACCAAACATCCCTGGGCTTCCCTTGAAGCACTGACCAGACAGGCACCCAACCCCCGCCTGGTTTCTCCCGTGGACGTCTCACACCCTGACCAATGAAACGCCCAGCCCTCTCCCCTTATGCTCAGGCCAAAACAGTAGGCAACCCCATTACATCTGGACTGCCCCCAGGCAACTCCTATCGCGTTCCAATCCCACTCCTCTCTTTCTGCCCACTCAGTCTCTCTGAAACCCCCAGCGCGAGAAGGCGGGAGGAGTTCACAGCACACGGTGACCGGCATTCACCACTTTCACACCCAGGCAGCCAACCAGAAACACCCCCACCCCACCCCCCGAATCCGACAGCAAAATAACCTGTCCAAACAGCTTAAAGGTCCAGAAAGGTAAATGTCAGAAGAGCTAAAATAGAAGGCAGGCTCCATAACGTAGAAAATAAACTTCCCTTTCAGGACCATTCTTTTTCCTTTGGGTTTCATAAGCGTGTGCCACTTAAGTCAGTACTGTCTGAAGGTGAAAAGAAACATCTAAGAGGCACCTGCCTGGATTCTCTTCGCTCGCTCCGTCCACTGCAACCCCCACCCCGATTTTTACTCGCGACACCTAAGAGGGAACAAGCCTTAACCGGAACGCGCAACGCTGAATCCGTTAGCCGGACCAAGGCACCACACCCGGCCCACCAGAGGAAGCCACAAGCCCGTGTTTGGGTTAACACTGAGAAGAGGCAGCTGGTGCTGCGGATTTGCCCTTGACAAGCCGCCTGGGGATCTCATGGACCCTTTTATTCACTGGGCAAGCCGCCTCCGGGAGAGACTGTCCAGTCCTGAGCTGCACCAGTGGCCCCTCCAGGCCTCACCCCTTAACACCCAGACTCCATGGGGGCAACCCTGCGGGATTTCAGAGCCGCCCGTGAGCCTGGGGGGTGTTACGCGGCCTGGAGAGAAGGGATTCGTTCCTTGGGGGGGTCCCACCTGTTATGTCGTCGGGGGGCTTCAAGATGGGGAGACCCCGAAACCGTGGGCGCCTAGCCGGCTGCGATTTGGCTGGGGTACCAACTGTCACGCCGCCGCTTGGGCTGTGGGGGTGGGGCTGTGATTTGGGGGTCGGGCCCTGAACGGCTCCGGACGCCGGCGGGCCACTGCCCGAAGGAAGGTTCCTCGCCTCCCAGTTCTCCGGCCCCGCCACCGTCCGCTTGCCCAAATATGACATCAAGCAGGCTTCCAGCACGCAGCACCTCTGGAAAAGGTGCCCACTGGCGCCTCCGCCTTCCTCCCCACCCCAACCCGGCTGGGGAGCACCGCCGGCGGCCCGCCCCCTCGGAGCCGGGATCCTGGCCGCCGGACCGCCCCCTGCGCCCACCCGCCGGGAGCGGCAGCGCTGGGGGAGTGCCCGCCAGGTACGCGCGCCGTGCCGTGCAGGCTGCGCTCACGCCCCCTCGCCCCAGGGCTACCCAACTGCCGCTCCCCGGGATCAGGCCCACCCGCGAGACGGGCGTCCGATCGGCCCCCGCGACCCAGAGGCCGGCTCTCTGCCCCCACCCCACGACTCACTTGCACGGGAGTCGCTGCAGCCGCCCGGAATTCCGCTCGCCGAGCCCCCAGCCGCGGAACGAAATCCGGGACAGAGCAGTGTCGGGGCTCTGCACGGGATCGCGCTCTCGGGTGGGCCTGCCAGGAGCAAAGGACAAGCAACCTGCCGGGACTGGCCCTTCCCGCTCCCGTCCTGATCGCCGCCGCTGCCCCGGCCGCTGCCTAGCTGGTGCGAACGCTTCCGACTTGCCACCGCGAGCCTCCCGAGCTGACGAGCATGCCCAGTCCGCGGCCCGAGCCGGCCCGGTTTCCCGCGCGACACGAGTCCGCTCCTCCGGGTGTTCACGGTGGCCGGGCGCGGGGGGGGGAGCGAGCCTGGCCGGCCAGGCGGGATCCGCTGGGGGCTTTTCCGGGGGCTGTGGGGGACCCGCGCCGGACTGCGCACTATCGAGTGATAGGGGTTTGAGCTTCATTTATTTTACTTTCAAGCCCTGGGAAACTGAGGCGGGTGCTTCCCCCTAGGACAAGATAGGCCCAGCTGGACAGGAAGCCGCTAAGGGAGGCTGACAGAGCCGGGATTCATGATCAGGGATGGTCACCCGTTTAGAGCACAGCAGGAAAGTTGAGCCACTGGAGCCAGAGTACGGAGAACGGGAACCCAGCCTTCAGGAAACCAGGATCGGGGCCCCACTGTCCAACTACGCTTGGATTCTCTTCTCCACCGTGCTCAAGAGCAATGACACTCGTGGTTAACTCTGCTTAACCATTTATTTTAAAAGGCAGACTTCAAACTTTGGTCCATTTTAAAACCTCTATCCATGGACTTTCATCTTCCTACCCCCTCCCCCAGAATAACAGAGCAGCTTGAGTCGAAAGCCCAGCGAAGCCAGGGAAGCTGGAATATGCCCAAGGAGCTTCAATAAGTGCTAAAAAAGACTTGGGGCGCGTCGGGGTCGCCCCGCCTTGGCCCCACCTCCCGTCGCCCCTGCGAGCTGCGGCTAAAACCCGGAGCTCGGCGCGCCCGGGAGGGAGCCCTGCGCATGCCCAGTACAGTCCAACCTGGTGTGAGTCGCCCTAAGGAAGGTTTCCCTCTGCTCCCGGAGCGGAACCCCTGCGCCAGGGTTAAGGCGGGCGGCGGGGAAAGCTGACCTTAAGCTGCGGTGCCCTGCCTCCCTGGCCGGCACGCGCGGCATCCTTTGTGGTACACGGACAGCTCGGGACTATACCTCTCGCCTGGTCGGGAACTCGGCGGGCGGGGAGGGGGCGTGCGGGCGGCGTCCGCGTGACACGTGACTGTCCGCGGTGCTCCGGGCAGCCATCTTCCGCCTGGCCACCCGGCCGGGGGTGGTCAAAATTGATCTAGGCGCCAGTGGGACGGAACAGAGCGTCCTTCCCCACCACTTTCTCTTGCCAGGCTAGGGCCGCGGTTCCCCACCTGCCTCCGCCCGAACCTGGGGTGTCGGAATCGCAGCACTGGCCCTCTGCTGGCCCAGAGGACATGCAGTCGCTCTGACCAGACGCTAACGGCTGCGAAATCGAGAGCTCAGAACTCCGACAGTGGATAGCCTCTGCTTTTCCCCAGAGGCGGAAGTTGGAGAGTGGGGTCCCCTTGCATAAGGCAGCTGCCTCCCTGTTCTAATCTTTTCTCCGCGGCGGCGGCCTGATGTGTTGGCAGGGATGTCTGGATAGAGACTTTCGCTCTTCCCTATGGTGCACTACCCACGAACCCTGCTGTCGGACAGCTTGGATGGTAATGATGTGAATAGTGAACATTTCTTGGTCTCCTGCCATGAATCACTTGGCGTCTCCGCTATCTCGGGGCCTACCGCATCGCCATCACCCGACAACTTGTTAGAAATGCAAATTCCTGGTCCCGACAGAATCAGAAATGCTAGGGTTGGGGGTCCTAAGATCTGATTAATACGTCCTCCAGGTAGGTGGTTCCCACAGACGCTTTATATCTTCTTTTCAACTAAGCCTTAAGACCCATTTTCATGTGAAACCTTGAAAACTTAGGTACTTCGCTCCAAAACAGAAGTCAAGGATTCAAAACAAGGCAGCCTGTTCCAATGCGGACTTTTTATTGAGCGCTCCACTCCAGCATCTCTGGCTTTCTTCACAGTGAGGACATTGTAATGCTGTTCTCCAGGAAGTTAAGAAAGAGTGCATTTGTGGAAATAAAGTTCAACTACGTGTTTTGGGTGTCTACTGGGAGGCTCTGTGAGTCATAGGAGCCCTACTCTGGGTATTTTCGTCAATTTGCACCTAAAAGGTGAAAGGAAGGCTTGCTTTCTTGTGATTTAAATTTTTTTCAGATTAAAAAATTGCCAGAAAACTGCTGGCCGGTTTCTCTCCAGTGGTACTATGCAGAGTGTACTGTAATCTTTAGACTTTCTGGAAAATAAAGTCCAAGAAAGTATTTGATGTAGACTTAGGTCAAGGGGTCTTTTTTCTTTAAAATACACCCCTCCGAAGTGAAGATGAATTAAATTTTGCAAAATATTAACAGTTCTTGAATGTAAGTGATGTGTCTAGAAGGCGCTATGAGTTGTTTTCTAATCTTCTGTATGTTTAAAATGATTCATAATAAAAAGCTTTATAAATGACTTTCCATGAGTAATTTTAGGATGATATATAACACATGAAAAAGAAGCCAGGCATGAAAGTATTTCCACTCTAGTCCATTGAACCCTAAAGAATTTTGCCAGAGCGTTTATCAATACTTTAAGAAGTAACATGTTGCTTGATTATAAAATTTTAGGATTCTCAAGGACATAGAATATCATGAATTACACTGCCATCAAGATGACTAAGAAACAGTAAAAATGAATTATTAAGTGCCATTAAAATACCACATTAAAAATGCTAAGGCAAACACTTAATTTGCCAAAACAGCTATTCTGAAGTTGGTGATTTGTTTCCAAATGAATGTCTCTTTCTACTTTTAGAAGGTTATCTACCTGATTTAAAATGTGAGTTTATCCCATTTTCCTGTAAGCAGCAGCTATCACTCACCAAATGAGTCAAAATTCAGAGAGCAAGGAGGCTTTTTTGTATCCATGGAAACATGTCTCAGTGAAAAAATCCAGAGCTTCACAGCCTGAGTAGCAGGAACAAACCTCAGGAGCCCCCTTCAGCCCTTTAAACACCTAGCAGACCCACAACTTGAATGCCAAACCAAAGCTGACCAGAAATGCCAGCTGCCCACGGATTTTCCAAGCGTTTGCCGTGAAGCTTAGATCTACTAATAGTCCACCCTCTATGTTCATTTCTTGTCCCTGGCTAGGATTCCTGGCTTCACCAATTGCCTGGCTTCTATTGGTTGACAAAAAACAAAACAGATTTACTTGATGATACTGGAGATCAGGGATGTAACCAAGGCTCAGAAGAGATCAGAACCAGACACTAGACAGAAACCCAGGAAGTCTCTATCTCCTCTGTACTTCTTTTCCTTCTCTGATTTTTCGGGCAAACTTTTTCTACCTTCAGTTCACATAGTGGGAAACAACTACTTGAGAGATCTCTGGAAGAGTTTCTGTCTTCCAGAAAGTAGCAAAAAGGACTGTACTCATATTCATTAGCCCTGTCTAGTTGAATCCCATTCCCAGATTCTTCATGTCCATTTGAACCAATACTACTGACCCAGCTCCAGTTCCTCCTTTTCTCACAAACCATCTCTCCAGGGTCACAGAGGCCTCCTTATATACACATTTTGGTACAAATACTGTACTATCTTTTTACAGTTTTCTGTATGTTTCTTGCAGGAAAATGTTCACTCCCCAACTATAAAGTAAATGCCATATGAAGAGTATATGTTTATCTTTCATCTCTCAGAGCACAGAGCTTTGCACTAGGTGGCCCATAGTAAGTAGTTATTGAACTATAATTTATGATTTTGCTTTCTACTCCTCTATGCTTTGTTTTTGTTTTAAAAACAATAAAGCACTAGGAATTGAAATGTCCTTGCCGTGTTGTCCTTCTTCTTGAGTTAGTAACCATCATTCACAATCTGCTGTGTACATTTTTAAAGGATTTTAAAATTAGACATTTACAACTGGTCTCTAACTAGGGTCTGATAAATCAGTACCATCAGCAGAACCCTGCACTGGCTGACAGGCATGTCGCCATTGTCAAAATCTACCATTTACTCTTGTCTGTGCAGATAATCAGTGTGTAACTCCAGGCAAGTTTAATCATCCTCTCTTAAAATAGGAGTAATGTAACCCACCCCCTCTTTGCTTCCCATGGGTATCATGAGAATTCATTAGATCTTTAATATAAATATATGTTTATAAAATGCTATATAAATAGAGGCAAGCATAATAAAAGCATCAAGTATCATTCTGTGTATTATGAATGCTTATTTTATTTAGCCATCAGCTTCCTTCTAAGTACAAGTATTAACAGCAATAGCAACAGTACACAAAATAATGAATACATGTTTTCTCCTCTGGCTACCATTTACAGTCTTGAATATCTGGAACTAATTAGAAGCTTGAAACGAAAATTAATATCTCCCTTACTAAAAGAGGGAAGAATTACATGGTACAGTCACCTGGATTTTAGAGTTCCAACATAACCTCTTCAAAGGCTTCAAATCTAGGCCATGCTGCAGGGAGGACAGCAACTAAGGACTAGCCGCCTTCTGACACTTCCCTTTTTTTGTGAGATCCTGAAGGGACATAAAAATTCTTCCATCAGTTCTTCTACAGTGTAGCAAACAGGATGCTTTCTCCTACATTGACAGAAGAACAAAATACCAATCTAGGCTGATACCAATCATGGCTGATAATAAGTTGATGGAAGATTTGCCTACAGTCTAGACCAAGGTTTCTCAGCATCAGCTCTGTGGACATTTGGACCAGATAATTATTGTAAGAGGCTCTTCTGTGCATCACAGATGATGTTTAGCAGCATCCCTGGCCTCAACCAACTAAATGCCAATAGCAACCCCCTCTCAGTTGTAATAGACAAAAATATCTCCAGATGTTGCTACATATCCTTGAAAATGGGGATACCCTCAGTTGAGAAAACTGATTTAGACAGTGGCTAAAGTAGGGTAACTGAACCAAAAGAAACTGGAATCTTCAGTTGATCAATCATCCTACCACTGAGCTACATCTCCAGTCTTTTTTAATTTTTTTTACTTTTGAGACAGAATCTTGCTAAGGTGCCCAGGCTGGCCTCAAACTTGAAATCCTCCTGCCTCGGACTCTGAGCAGTATCCTCACCTTGAATTCTGACTCCATGAACTTTATGACTTGACTTATTAAAAAATAACGAAGAGGGGCTGGGTTTCTGCCTCAGTGGTAGAACGCTTGCCTAGCACATGTGAAGCACTAGGTTCGATCCTCGGCACCACATAAAAATAAATAAATAAAGCTATTGTGTCCATCTACAACTAAAAAAAAAATTTTTTTAAAAGATATTGTGTCCATCTACAACTAAAAAAAATTTTAATAACATCAAGGAACAGTTATTGCAAAGTCTTTGTGCAGATGGGAGGAGGCTGGGGGGATTAAACCCAAGACCTTGCACATACTAGGCAAGGGCCCTACCACATGCTGCATCCCCAGTCCCTGTAAAGGCTTTTTAAAAAGAAATGCTGATAGAATGAGTGGCATAGTTAAATTTGAGAATGATAACTTTCCTTTGGAAAATGTTATTTTCCTTCTGAAAATTGTGGAAAGCTCCTTAGAATCTATTGAAAACTTGGGCACCATAGCTTACTTTGACTACCTTATTATGCTTGCCTCTATTTATATAGCATTTTATAAACATATATTAAAGATCTAATGAATTCTCATGATACCCATGGGAAGCAAAGAGGGGGTGGGTTACATTACTCCTATTTTAAGAGAGGATGATTAAACTTGCCTGGAGTTACACACTGATTATCTGCACAGACAAGAGTAAATGGTAGATTTTGACAATGGCGACATGCCTGTCAGCCAGTGCAGGGTTCTGCTGATGGTATTGATTTATCAGACCCTATGTCCTCAGAACATACTGAATTCAGCAAATTTCAAAATTTGTAAGCTTTCAGTTCACAAACTCATCTAATGTAAGCCGCCTTTTTTTTTTTTTTTTTTTTTTTTTTTTTGGTGGGAGAGTACCGAAGTTCAAACCCAGGGCCTTGTGCATGCTAGACAAGTAAGTGCTCTACCACTATAACCCCCACCCATAAATCCTATTTTATGATAAACAGTTGAATATCTCATGTAGTTTATTAAGAACTGTACGAAGAGTGAAAAATAGAATTGTACAGACATGCTTTGATACCATCTGTGTGAAAAGGAGGACGCCCCCCCTGCCCCTACCCCCACAATGCTTAAGAATTCCAGGGGATCTTGTAAACACTCCCCACAACCAAAAATAAGACAAAATAAAAAGAATAAATTTCCCACAAGATAGCTAGAATAAGTAAAGGTAGTGATGTAGAAATGGAAATTAAGTGAAATTACTGAAAATCAAGTTATATTTTCCATGCACTGGTGTTTGTGGAATTGTGGGTAAATATTATGAAATTTCATAACATGGACTATCTCAAGATAATTGTTTGCCTAAAACATTAGTTATTGTACTCACACCATAAACATCACTATAGGACATGAGGAAATAGGGAGATACAAGGGAGGGAGTTGTAGGGCAGAATCAATATAAGCCTTAAGAATATTTTGAAATTTGTTGAATTCAGTGTCTGTAGGCATCATTTTACTTGCTTATTAACATTAAGTAAGCCACTCTCCCAAAAGAGACTCAAAAAGGAGACTTTCTACAAATGCAATTATTAGGTCAAAGGCTGGGAGTTCCCTTTTCCTAGCTTTTCTCCTTCCCTAAAATCCTTCTTTCATTTCTTCATCAGTGCCTTTAATATTCTTTAGCTGCATTTAAAACATTTTCCATTATTTCTGCATGAGTAAGAGTATGTGTCATTTCAGCCTCCTTGTCAGCTTCTGTTTCACTTGCATTAAATTTGTTGATTGAGTGTGAAGAAGGAGGTACTGTCTTCATTTCCAGCTTTTATATTTACCAGTTATATCTCCTATGGTGCAATACTGTGATCACTACTATAATTCTGTAATGGAGCCCTGGGAGGACGGGGATGAGACCAGGGAAGGCACTTCTTCCCTTTCATAGGTTTCAGGAAGGAAGCAAAGAGAGAGGGAAGGGTGATATTCCTATCTTCCCTCTATTCATTCATTTGCTTCATAAATACTTATTGAGCACCTCCTGGATGGTGAGCATGGATTTGGCTGCTGAAGATACAATGAAAAGCAAAAACAGGCCTGGTTCCTGCCCTCATGAAGCCTAGGGTCTGTCAGTAAGACAGACTTGAATAAAATAAACACACTAATGAGTGACAGGTGGCCCCAGAGATCCTGATTGAATTGAGTTGGAGTAGAGCCCATGCATCAGTAATTTTTTGTAAATAAAATTTTTAAAGTTTGCAGATGTAGCTCAAAGAACTTCCTTAGCATGAGCAAGGCCCTGGGTTCAAGCCCTAGCACCACCAAAAAAAAAAAAAAGCGAGTCTATACACCTTTTCTGATCTCAGGAAAAAAGCATTCATTCTTTCACCATTAAAAATGATGTTGCTGGGTGCGGTGGTGCACACCTGTAATCCCAGCACTTTGGGAGGCTGAGACAGAAGAATCACAAGTTCAAAGCCAATCTCAGGAATGGCAAGGTCCTAAGCAACTCAGTGAGATCCTGTCTCTAAATAAAACACAAAATAGGGCTAGAGATGTGGCTCTGTGGTGAAGTACCCCTAAGTTCAATCCCCAGTACCAATAATAATAATAATAATAATAGTAATAGTAATAATAATAATTATTATAATAATGTTAACAACAGGATCTTTATTTTCTTACATGCTCTTTATTAAGTTGAGGAACTTCCTTCCCCTCTGTTCCTATTTTTCTGGTAGTCTTTAAAACAAACATAGGTGTTAAATTTTGCCAGAGCTTTTCTGTACCCATTGATCCATATTATCATAAAATTTTTTTTAATATTTTTTTCAGTTGTTGATGGATCTTTATTTTATTCATTTATTATTTATATGTGGTGCTGAGGACCGAACCCAGTGCTTCACGCATGCTAGGCAAGCGCTCTACCACTGAGCTACAGCCCCAGCCCTCATAAAATTTTTTATTTAGTCTGTTAATAGATTAGATTACAAGCTTGATTTTCAAACACTGAGCCAGCCTTGTATCCCCTGGAAAAACTCCAATTGGTCATGGTGCATAATTATTGCATATGTTGCCAAATTTTAATTGCTTCTTTTCTGGTTCTTTAGCTACAGAATATGCTTGTCTTGTCTGTGTCCATTGTTACTTCTGGGTTACCAGCTTCTTCATCTCCAGTGGGATATATGAGGCAGAGAAATAAGTCATAGAATCTACCACCTTGTTGGGCCTTGGGTCTCACAGCCCCCAGAAGACCTCTGCCTTCTTCCTTCCACTTTTCAAAATCTTTTAATGTTTATTTCATATATAATGTCCAAGGTTTTTAGTTGTTCTTAGTGGCAAGATTAGGGAACAGTAAGTCTACTCCATCTTCCCCCAAACTGAAGTTAAGATTTATGTTTTTAAAAGGCATTGCAGAGAGGCAAAGGAAAGTAGAGACCAGATAAAAAGCTATTACAGTGATTTGGGGGGGTGGGAAGACAGTGTGGTGGGAGCCTGTCTCGTCTCTCATCTTCCCCTCACATTTCACCACCCCTTTTACATGAAGCGGGGGGTGGGAGGCATTACAACCCCACTAGAGCTGCAAGAGAGGGGAGCAGGCATCTCCTGGAGTATTACACTGTGATTAAGAGGCAGTAATATCCTCCAGATAATAACTGTTTCTTTCTAGAGCTTTTAAACATTCTCCTTCAGAAAAAAAAAAATCACATTTCACCAATATGTTTATCTGTATACTTTTTAAATTCTTCATGTTGTAGCCAGATATATGCAACATTTTTTTCAGTACTGGAGTGAACTGCCATTGAACCCAGGGATAATTTCCCACTGAGCTGCATCTTCAACTCTTTTTATTTTTTATTATGAGACGGGGTCTTACTGAATTACCCAGGCTGACTTCAAACTTTGGAGACTCCTACCTCAGCCTCCTGAGTAGCTGGGATTACAGGTGTGTGCCACTAAGTACAGCCAAATCACATCTTGTGTTACACCTGGAGTGGAGCTTGAATGATGGTTAAAGTTGCTTCTTCAGTTATCTATTGCTATGCGTTGGCTATGGTTTGAGTGTGCTTTCCAAAGTTTCATTTGAGGTGTCAAGGTAATGCTGATGGTAAGGTTTTGCTATAGTTTGATCTGGAATGTCCCCCAATGGCCCATGTGTTAAAGGCTTGGTGCTATGGGAAGGTGGTAGAACCTTTAAGAGGCAGAGTCTTAGTGGAGGTTTTAGGTCCCATTGGGCTGTGCCCTTGAAGGGGGGATGGTGGAATTATGGTCTTTTCTTCTCTTTCTTTACTTCCTGGTTGCATGAAGTGAAAATTTCCTCCACCATGTGTTGCTGCCAAGATATATGCTGCCTTGCCACATGCCTAAAAGTGATGGGGCAAATTGACCATAGAATAAAACCTCTAAAACTGTGAGCCAAAATAAACCTTTCTTCTTTTTAACTTGATCATCTCAGGTATTGTGTTATAGTAACACAAATCTGGCTTGCACAGGCATTAACAGTCTAGAAACCTAATCTATGATGCTTAGAGGTGGGACATTTGGGAGCTGATTAGGATTAGATAAAATCTTTAGGATGGAGCCCCTATGGTTGAATGTGGGTGGCTTTAAATGAAGAAAAAGAGAGAGTAGAAGAGAAATACACAGGCAGGGGTGTGGGAGAATGGAGGAACTTTGGGCAAAAGGGAGGGAGGAAGGGGGAGGGAGCATGGGGACAGGAAAGATGGTGGAATGAGATGAACATCGTTACCCTAGATACATGTATGACTACACATGTTGTGCAACTCTACATCACGTACAACCAGAGAAATGAAAATTTGTGTTCTATTTGTGAATAATGAATCACAATGCATCCTGCTATCATGTATAACTAATTAGAACAAAAAAAGAAATAAAAATTTTTAAAAAGAAAAATACACATACATGCATGCTCCCTGTCTCTTGCCACGTGATGCCCTGCACTGGGACTCTTCCATCAACAGATATGACCCCTTGGCCTTGGACCTCCAGAATGATCAACCAAAATAAACTTTGCTTTTTGTGTGTGTGTGGTATGGTACTAAGGATTGAACCCAGGGCCTCTCACATATTAGGCAAGTGTTCTACCACTGAGCTGCATCCCCAATCCTTTTCTTATTTTATTTCTAGACAGACTTCAATAAGTTGCCCAGGCTGGCTTCAATCCTATGATCCTCCTGCCTCAGCCTTCCTACCAGCTGGGACTACAGGTGTACACTACCATGCTGGGCTAAACCTCAATTCTTTTATAACTCACCCGATCTATCATATTGTGTCATTGGCAACAGAAAATAGACTAAAATACATCTGTATGGAAACAGTGTCATGTGGCTGGGTCTAAATAACCATAGAACAAGCGTTTACACCCATTAGAACCACCAGGGGAGATTTAAAAAAAAAAAAAAAAAGAGTTATGCCAAGAGTCCACTCTTAGAAATTTTCATTCCATTGGTCTGGGGAAGATTGGGTATTTATTTTCTACAGATATATCACCATCCACTGGCTACCTAAAATGGAATCTTTCATCTTAAATAAAGGAAATTAAGCTGTGAGGTTGTCACCAAACCTATAAAGCTACAAAGCTTTAAAGTTCATAACCTTTTCTCAATCATTTGGAAACTTGTAAAAACCCCAAGATCCAGACTGCACCCTAGACCAATAAATCAAAACCAGTGCGAGGAGTAGGGGAGATTTAGGCATCAGCTCTAAAATCTTTGAAGGTTGAGAATCTTGGCTTCAAATATATGGCGTTACTATTAGAAGTGTCCCACAGGAGTTTATATCTTTGGTTCTTACAGAAACCAATCAATCAAAACATTTCTTTAAACTGGGCATAGTGGAGCATACCTGTAATCTCAGCTACTTGGGAGGCTGAGGCAGGAGGATCACAGGTTTGAGGCCAACCAGAGCAATTTAGCAAGACCCTGTCTCAAAATAAAAAGGGTTGGGGATGCAGCTCAGTGGTAGAATGACCCCGGGTTCAATCCCCAATACTAGGGTGTCGTGGTAGGGGGACTGTCATCAGAGCTAGTATTCCATATGTAAGAAGTCACTACTAAAAATTCATTAAGATTCTCTTTGTGGCTAAGTTGTAAAGCACACTCATCTTGGCATTGACCTAAATTAGACATTTGGTAGGGAATTTCAAGATTATAATTTACTGCATGCTTGTACAATTAAAGGGTAGAACTATCTCATGAAATAGGCTGTAATGAATGGAAGAAGATCTCATTTTAAACAAATCTATATTGCTATATACATAAACCTAATTAATAAATTTGCTAACAGCGTCACTATTTTTAGGAACAACTAGCTGTTCAGAGCACTAAATCTGAATTTCTATTTTTTAAAAGAAACATTTATTTGTAAATGAGTGATTTTAATAGCACAAAGCAATTTTCCACGGGTATTGTTCTGAGTTGCTTTTGTTCTTTTCAAAGCAGTCAACACATTTTATAATAACCCTGAAAATCATTTTACACCAATTTATTCCAATTCATTAGCTGACCATAAATATAGCTTTGTCTGCATACAGTAATAAAAACAAAAGCGCGAGACATTCAGTGGAGATATACAGCAATAACTTGGGTCTCAGACTTTGAGAAAGGAGGATAGAGATAGAGGCTTACTCCATTCGAATGTCTACCTGAACATGTATGACAAAACTAGGAAGTAAATCTAGATGAGTCTGTGGTTTCTATGCCCTTTGGGAGCCTACCCAGACGTTTTCAGCCTCTTTCAACTTCCTCCCAAGACCATTTTCCCCCTCCTCCTAATTGTATGCTTTAACAAGAATTGATTAGGTCTTTCAGTATCCTGGGCAAACTCTCTACCATTGAGCTACAACCTTAGTCCTTTGATTTTGTGACAGAGTCTGGCTAAGTTGTCATGGCTGCTCTTGAAGTTACAGTCCTCCTGCCAGCCTCCTGAGTAGCTGAGATTATAGGCCTGCCCCAAATGTGGCGGTCTAAAACTGATCTTTAGTACTGTGGAAGGGGGGGTCTGGGCGGGGGGGGGGACTAAACCTGGGATACTCAACCTCTGAACTACATCCCCAATCCTTTTTATATTATTTTTGAGATAGGGTCTTGCTACATTGCTGAGGCTGGCCTTGACCTCCCTGGGACTGGTGTGCACTACCATACCTGACTCTTTAATACTCTTATAAAAATGATTGTTTTTATTTAAAAAGGACATTCATACCCTAAAAACAAGTGAGTTAGAGTAACCTTGAATCTGTGGGTTGGACTGAACTCTCAGACAGAGTGGACTGGGGAAAAAATTATATATGTTTACATCTTAAAGAATAATAAAGAACTATCATTTTAAAAATCCTTTGAATATGCCAACAGAAAGAAAAGCAAATTTTTAAAAATTTTAAAAGGACTTGTCTACATATTAAAAAGTGAAAAAGAGAAAAATACTGCCTAGGCTATTGTCTAAAATGAGCAACTCAGAAAAGAGAGATTGGGAAACTCTGAGAGGCAGTGATTATTATTTATTCAAAAGGAGGGTGTTGTTACCATGGGGAAAAAGTAAGACACAAATTATTCAGTCTATCTGTACATTTGGTTTCATGCTGACTGAAAGTCTACAGGATTGACTTATGAAACCTATGACAAAATGGATTTCAAGTTGTCCTTTTTTCTGCTTTAAGACGATGCCGCCTTCAATCCCCAATACAACAGGGAGAAGAAGAAAAAGGAGAAGAAGGAGGAGGAGGAGGAGGAGGAGGAGGAGGAGGAGAAGCGGTAGTCTTGGAAGGAACTAATTTTGAACAGCTTCGATCTACTTAGCCAAGGTTACCTTTTAACCTGAGCACTTTGTCAACTCTCACTATCTTCTCCCTAACTTTGCACATGAGTTACTGTGGTATCCCATAGTCCGACTTCTGGCTTCCCTCCTCCAGACATGGCTTCCTGCTAGACAGTGAGCCCCAGGAATGAAAAGCCTGCCTTTTCCTCTTCTCCCTTCATTGATAATCTCTTCCTCTACTTGAGAGTCATCCTCTTGTCGCTCTGCCTGATAAGCCTGATAAGCCTGATAACACTACTCTTTGAGGAAGAATGTTGAGGACTTTAGCTGAAACCCAAAGAGGAAAACATGCAGTCAAAAATAATAATAATGAAGGTTTGGGGGAGGGGGGTGGCACTGGGGAAGACAAGGAGGACAAAAGACACAGCTCTGGTGGACGATTGAGGCTTCCCAAGAGGAGGAATCTGGAAGACACATGGGAGAGATACACCATGTGGCAGGAGATAGCAGGGATTGACATCCAGGGCATGAGGACATGAGCTTCCATCACACTACTTTGAACCGTGCACCATTTAAAACTTACAAATTATTTGTTTCTAGAATTTTCCATTTAATATTTTCAGACTGTGGTTGACCGTAGTAACTGAAACCACAGAAAATGAAACCTCAGATAAGGAGGAACTTTTTTCTATTGCACCAAGTTTAGAGCCTCACTGACCCTCCTAGGGTTGCTGTGGTTCACCCCGAGCTCTGGTCCTAGAACACAGCAGTTCACATTTTACACAATATCATCCTACTCTATACTTTTGGCTTAATCTCTCTCTCTTTCCTCTTTCTGAAATGCTGACTGAAGGAAACTACTCCCCAAGCCCCCAAAATGCACCCTATTTTCCCATCGTTAGGTCTCTCTTCACTAGTGACTACTTCCAACATCTGCCCCATCATATCTTCTCTATCAAATCATACTCATAAAAATAGAAAAAAGAAAAAGGTCCTACCCGTTCTTTAAGTCCAGCCCAACTCCTTGAATGATGAAGTGAACCAAGGCTGCTGAACCATCTCAATCATCGTCCAAAAGCCTAGATTCCCAGCTTGGCCCTTGAACAGATCAGCACTGCAAGTTTTTCTTTGATATCAACATAAGTTCATATAGTTTAGATTATCAAATATGTAAGGAAAAGATATTCTCTCATTTCCCACACCTATACTATAAATTTCTTTTGTGCATATAGCAGTTACTCAAAAGTGCCCAAGACTTTCCCCTGAGCTACAAAGTCACAATGCCCTACCTGCCTTCTGCCCTTAAATCTGTATTTTCAACTCTCTACCTCTCATTTATTGATTTTTAGCACCTTTCTTGCTTTGTTTTATGTGACATAATCCTGGAGAGAACCAAGTAGATATTTCCAATTAAATTCATTAGAAGTTCCCTTAAGAAGTGATTAGGAAGGTGGAGTCCCAAGAGACTCGTTCCCTCAGTAATATTAGCAGCATTTTTGGGGTGCTTGCCAACACCAGACCAGATTTTAAAAGCCACATTGACTCATTTATCACCAAGATATCCTTGGGTGCTTGTTAAACTGTGGGTGCAACTGAGCATAAAGTTATGTTTTGCTGAATGCCTTTATATGGTAATAATGAGAAAAGCAGAAACATGCATGCCTCACTGAAAGACAGTTTAGGGTAATGTTTGGGCTCTGTAGTTAGACAGTGCTAGCTTTATATTGCAATGCCACAGCACTTAAGGAGGCTGAGACAGGAGAATTGCGAGTTCCAAGCCAGCCTCAGCAACAGCGAGGTGCTAAGCAACTCAGTGAGACCCTGTCTCTACACAAAACAAAATAGCTGGGTATGTGGCTCAGTGGTCGAGTGCCCCTGAGTTCAATCTCCAGTACCAAAAAAAAAAAAAAATTGCCATGCTAGTTATAGGACTTTATAGGATTTTTACTTAACTTCTCTGGGCCTCAGTTTTCTCATGTGTAAAATAGGGATAATAGTGTGTTTTTTTTTCTTTTTTCAGAACTAGGAATTAAACAGGAGTACTTTACCTCTGAGCTACATCACCAGACCTTGGGGTTTTTTTTTCTATTTTGTGAGAGTTTTCCCAAGTTGCTGAGGCTGGCCTCAAACTTGCAATCCTCTTGCCTCAGCCTCCTGAGTAGCTGGGTATGGTTTTGTGCCACCACACCTGACAACAGAGGTTCTGGAAAAATTAAGTGAAATCAACACAATACTTGATCCAGACTTCAAATAAATGGCTGCTATTATCAGTATCATGGAAATTGACATTCCAGTGAATGTCAATTTCAATTCACTGCCTCCTGTTTTCAAAACCACGACCTTGTGGTTGCTAACCAAACACCTTGAACTATAGAAAAGATGTAAAGAGAGGGAAGAGGAGAAAGAGAGAGAGCTTTTCCTATTTTCAGTGGGCTTTCATTGTTGCTGAATTTGTTATGCAAGTGTAATAGAAATAATATTTTGAAAATAGTTTTCTTTCTTTTTCTTTATAAATCTAACTACCTGGAGCCCTTCAGGCTAGCACAGCCTGAGGAATCTTTAATCAAGATACAGGAAAAGCTGATGTAGATGAAGTCCTTCTTTCTGGTTCAGTGCTGGTAAGAAGTATAACAGAAGGTCAATGGTTTGGGTAGACACTTGTGTCCTGGTGATAGGTTACAGACAGACATGAGTGGAAGGAACATGAGGTTAAAGGGATAATTCTATAAACTGGGCCTACTGTGCTGACCCCACATGCTTTCTTTTAAAAAGCAATTTACCTGTAGCCCCACCTGACTTCAGCCAATAGGATATGTCACATTTCTCAGCAAACAGCCTATTACCTGTAGGAGAAATGCCGCCTGCCAATAAGATCACAAGTTACCTGGAAAGGGGTGAATTTTGTGACCTTTACACAGATCAGATTCCAAAACTCAGGGAGATATAATAATTAAGATCAAAGTACCCTGGAACCATAAAATCTGTAAGAACAAGTTCCATTAAAATAGGTCAGCACGGGTCAAGGGGAATCAGAGTTGCCTTGGATCTTTACCCTATACCATGGGAACTAGGAAATCTTCTGCAATCTTGCTGTCAGTCAAAAGTCAAGAGGTGGACCTGGGCAGGACTCCATGGAAATTTCTGTGGGACCCTCAGTAAAACTGGAGGGCAAAAGGGGCACACCATCCTCCTCTCTGAGAGGACCCACTCTCCTTTGTGAGTGTCCTTTTTCCCTTTTTTTTATCCCTTCTAATAAACTCATGCTTGCTACTCTGAGCAACATGTCTGAAATCTTTTGTACGTGATCATAAGAACTGGTAATCAGGGATCACTGTGGCTGCCTCAGTTCCCTGGTGGGCCCTAACTCTGTAACACTGGTTTGCCCCCTTCCTAGTCATAATCTGAAACAGGGCAGAAGGGGAGATGGTACATAAACTAGGGGAAAGCCAGATGCTGAAGACAAGGGGCCTTATGCCCCTGTCCTTGTTAAGAACTCTGAGAGAAGACTGTCATTTAAAATAGCATACACCAACCTGATACTAGTATAAAATAATGTAGTTTGTGGGGAGGCACAGTTCAGCAGAGGGAGGGCCTGTGTGATCCCTCCTATGCTTGCCTTGTCTCTTGAGACGCATGGAAGGGCTCCAGAAATTCCTAGACTTGCTTCCCTGTTGGCGACGAGGTAGGCAATAAAATTGGATGAGGTAGGCAACAAAATAGACAACAAAATTGTCTCTGTAGTAATAGCTAAGATAATCTTAACACCATGGCTGGAGTTTGTGTGCCCATGTCAGGGGCTGGAGGACTTGGTTGAGACTCCTGGCAGATGAGTAGTGGGATGGGTCTAACTGAGCCAAGGAAGATCACCATTCTTGGGGAAGCACCATTGCCAAGTTCCAGGAACCTAAGTGGATCAACTACCCCACAGCAGAGGCACAAGACAAGACAAGGCCTATCTTCCCTTCCACATGAAGTCCAAATGCCCAGGAATCATCTGGTAGAGATGTGGGAAATGGACAGGGAGGAAAAGAAAGATGGCTCATCTACCCTGTATGGGGAAGAATTAACTTTGCTGGAAAAAGGTCTGAACTTTGTTCTTAACTTCTGGGAAGTAATCTCTTTTTTTTAACTTTTGTATACTTAGAGATGGACAGAATACCTTTATTTATTTATTTTTATGTGGTGATAAGGATCAAACCCAGTGCCTCACACATGCTAGGCAAGTGCTCTGCCACCGAGCTACAGCCTCACGTCCTGAGAGATAATCTTTAAGCTCTTGGAATGTCCTTCCTGATACAAATGTCTGTTACCTGGAGGCCTGAAGATATATCAGAGTCTGTGCTAACAATGTGATTAGAATGGGGCTTTGCACCATGCATTATCAGCTTGACCTCTGGAGGGGCTAGAAGCCAAGCAATATCTACTGGTAGTCACATATCTATTTGAATGAGCCCAGTGAAAACCCTGGACATCAAGGCTCAGCTGGGCTTCCCTAGCTGGGAATGTTCTGCATATATTGCCACATATCATTACCAGGATAAGTTAGCACTGTCCACAGCAACACCAGGAGTAGACAACCTGAAGCCTGGAACTTGGAACTCCCCTGGACTCTATCCCATGTGCCTCTTCCCTTAGCAAATATTAATCTGTATTCTTTCCCTTTTCTGTAAAAGACAAATTCTGAGATGTCCTAATTGAATCAAAAAGGGCTGGAGGATAGAAGGAAGGAGATATGAGAAGTTAGGCCGGGCTCAGTGGTGCACACCTATAATCCCAGCAGCTAGGAAGGCTGAGGCAGGAGAAGAGCCAGTTCATAAACCAGCCTCAGCAAAAGCAAGGTGCTAAGCAACTCAGTGAGACCCTGTCTCTACATAAAACACAAAACAGGGCTGGAAAAGTGGCTCAGTGGTCGCGTGCCCCTGAGTTCTATCCCTGGTACCCAACCTCCCCAAAAAGAGAAGTTAGAACATTAATACTTGTAGGCTAAACCCACAAAACACTGTGTGTTCCTGAATGTACATCACAATGTTGGCTTATAACCCCAGGCAGTTGACCACCAGGTTGCACTAAGTTGGCTGGTTTACTAACAAACCTTCTGGACTAGAACCCAAACCAATCCAGAAGCTACAAGTAACTCGTGCTCTTATTCCAAATGTTACTGCTTCCTATTACCCTAGTCCTCTTATCCTCAGTCAGTTTAAGTTCAATAGAAACAACTAACACTTTTTTATCTGAAATTTTTGTTATAAAAATGCATTGGGCTCTTGGGTCCAGCAAACATTCTCTAGCCTTGCAGCTGCTGGTTTCAGAACTTGTCCCCAGACCTGGTCCTTTTCTGGTTCGTATCTATAACAGCTCAGTAGACTCTTCTATTTCAGAAGAACCTGATTGAAATCTTTTGCATGTGATCATAAGATAACAACTATAATAAATCATAACCGCAAGTATTACAGCTTTTCAGTGAGCACCATGAATCTTCTGAGAGGTCTTGGAGACTTCTGAGACCTGTGTATTTTAGTTGGCATGAATGGTGGGGAAGACTGCATCCATTCGAGCAAATCAGGGAGACTCATTGTTTCACTGAATTTGAGTGGCACTTTATAAATATGTGCTTCTACTACTCCAGCAAGAACTCCTTACCATTCCAAATAAGGGGAATCAGGCTTGGCAACCCTCTTGGCCTCAAAGAAAAGAAGGGGATGTGAGTACAGCTGTAAGCACTTTAAGGCTGTCATGTGAGAAAGAAACAGGAATTGATGTTGGTCTAGCTGATCTTTTGGTAATTTACTGACTTATTTCCTATCTGAGTAATATTACTCATATACGATAAGCCATACATATATACTTTATTACATAAAGCCCAACTGGTGGCATGTATAGAGTGCTATTTCCACTTATTATAAGCACAAACTTAGTGGCCCTCTAAGATGCTGACACAAAGACAACTGGGTTTTTTGTCACCAGAGATCTTGATGTAAACATTTGTGACCTCTTGTACTGAGTGACAGGGTGAGAGTTGACCCTCAAGCTGCATTTCAGGCTGAGAAGCTGTGCCTAGAATGTAAGAGAATGTGACAAAATGCCAATAATCAATGATGAGTCAACATACAGATATATTATTCTTTCTGTAGGTTTGAATTTTTTAAAAAATTGAAAAACAAATGAAAAAATAAGATTTTTGGAAAATAGTGGATGGCTGAAAATCTTCAATCATTCTAGAAAGAAACAAAAAATTTTGAACATATTAGGATTAGAATCAAGGATAATGAGTATTCTGTCTTATGAAAATATGTAATAGTTCCTGCATTTTAAAATTACTAGTATCTAGTAATTTTGTATTGTGATTGCTATGGACTGAATTATGTATTGTCCCCTCACAAATTCATAAGTCAAAGATCTAATTCCCAATGTGAAAATATTTGAAGATAGGGCCTTAGGACGTAGTTAAGATATGAGGTTAGAAGGGTAGTGCCCTAATTTGATAGGAGCTGTGGCCTTATGAGGAGGAGGAAGAGAGAGAGAGAGAGAATGATTTTGATTCATCTTACTCTCTGCCATGTGAGAACAGAGCAAGATGGCAGCTACCAGCAAGCAAGGAAGAGAAGCCTCTCAGAAACCACTGCCAGACTTTGTTTTTGACTTCCAGCTTCTAGAACTGTAAGAAAATAAGTCTCTATTGTTTAAATTATCCCAATATGTTATTTATTTATTTATTTATATTTTTGGTACTGGAGATTGAACTCGGGGCACTCGACCACTGGGCCACATCCCCAGCCCTATTTTGTGTTTTATGTGGAGACAGGGTCTCACTGAGTTGCTTAGTGCCTCATCATTGCTGAGGCTGGCTTTGAACTCGCGATTCTCCTGTCTCAGCCTCCCTAAGTGCTGGGATTACAGGCTTGCACCACCGCGCCCAGCTCCAATATGTTATTTAGTTATGGAATCCTGGCAGACTGAACTCATGATCTTTTGGTAATTTACTGACTTATTTCCTATCTGAGTAATATTACTCATATACGATAAGCCATACACATATACCTTAGTATATTTACAGAGGCAGACAAAGCAGTAATAGTGGCACTCCTGAACATAATTTTCAGTTGTGCTACCCTGAAAGCACACAGTGCAAAGTGGGGAATGATGATAGCAGTAATCGCAGGGTTGACTCAAAAGCCTCTTGTCTTAGGAGGAACAGAAAATCAAGGGACTTGTAGACAACAAACTACCATATGAAATAAAAACCACCAGGCTGGTGACCCTTGATGAAACTAAGTTAGGATTGCTGCAAACTAGCTTCTGCACACATATTAATATCTGAGCAGATAGAGTTAGAATCTCACTATGGTGAAATCCTATCAGTTCAGAATTGTAAATAAGACAGATAGCATCAGAGGAAATGAAATGATCTTCCTGCTGTCTCCTAGAGCAGCACCATCTACTGGAACCCTCAAAATGCAAGTCCTTCAACCTTAATGGAACTGAGCAGAATTACTGGACCCCTCTAGCTGCTCTTTTCTGGACCCTAATATCCCTCCTCTTGCTTCCTGACATTGGCAGGCACTTCCCTCCTGTGCTCGTAAATATAGATGATCCATTTATATTTCTGTTTCCGTTATGTTTCCTGGGGATTTGTTGTCCATATATAATGTATTTTAGGAGAACAAGTGCAAAGATCTATCGGGCTGGGGCTTTTTTGTGAGTTTCATTGTTGTTTATTGGTGCTGGTGATTAAAATCAGGGATGCTCAACCACTGAGCCACGTCCCCAGCTCTTTTTATTTTTTATTTTGAGATAAGGTCTTGGTAAGTTGCTTAGAGCTTTGCTAAATTGCTAGGGCTAGCTTTGAACTCGCAATCCTCCAGCCTCAGGCTCCGAGCAGCTGAGATTATAGGCATGTACCACCATGCTGGGCTATTGGGCTGTTTTTAATAAAAAGACAATGGAGTATTTTTGTTATTTTGTACTGGAGATTGAACCTGGGGCATTTTTCACCACTGAAATACTCTCCAACCCTTTTTATTTTTTATTTTGAGACAGGATCTCCCTGTTTCTGAGGTGGCCTTGAACTTGTGGTCCTCCTGCCTCAGCCTCTCAAGTCCCTGGGATAATAGGCATGAGCCACCATGCTTGGCTTTGGTTGTTTTTTGTTGTTTTTTTTTTTTTACTGGTGCTGGGTATTGGACCTAAGGTCTTACACATGCTAGGCAAGTGCTCTACTGCTAAGCTACATCCCCAACCCCAAATTCTTGTCTTTAATTTTTCAGAGTAGTGTATAGTGCTCCTTAATTGAGCTCAGTACTTTCCCCAAAGTGTGTGTGTGTGTGTGTGTGTGTGTTGCCTAACTTACCTAATTTCTTATCTCTGTATCTAACCCATTGACCAGACCTCTAGACTCCAAATCTTCCTTCCTCCTTATGTCCCATCCTCACTTGCCTCTAGCTCTCAGATTAATCCTGCCCTGAGTCAGAGGATGTTTAATAAGCTCCACACTTAATTCTGAATTTGTTTCAGCTCTTGCCTCTACCCCAGATCTAGCAGATGAAGTTCTGCCTTATCTCTGAGCTCATGTCCCATAGCTCAATCTTCAGTTCCCCTAGTGAACTTTGCCTCTTTAACTTTGCCTCTTTCCTCCAATACCTGTACCCCTTACTTGACTTTCAATCCAGATCCTCCATTTTCAGAGGCACTCATGGGGACAACTGTCAGGGAAAAGATCTGAATAAAAGAACGTGTGAGGTTCGCTGGGAGATGGTTAAAGAGTAAAATCAGGGAGGATGTCTAACAGCATAACACAGCCAGGCAGCCACCTGCTCAGATGGAGATCAATGAGTAGGAGCTTCATTAGGGTGTTCCTTTGCAATCAACACCAGAGGAACAGAAGGGAGGGAACAGGATGGAGCAGAGTGAAGTTCAACTTCAGTGAAGTCTCAAGTAAAGCCTCTTGATCCTACGGGGAGTTCTAAAAACTGGATGAACCTTCAGAGGTGTCTTGACTTTGAGCAAGGGGTCCCAACCTTCATACCCCTTGTCTATCAACCACTGGCTGTGAGCTCCATTGGGGGCTGTAATCTCAGGCCAAGAAGCTCTTTTCGGCTGAGACAATGCCCCAAAGGGGCTGACCTAGAAGCCTGTCGTGCAGCAGTGAGGAGAATAAATCCTAAGGACACTTAGTCTTTCCTAAAGGAGGACAAGTTTTTCCTGAATGAAAGGAGAACATGCATTTTCCTGAATGCATCTGGGCAGTGCATTCCAGCTGCCCCCTAACCCCACACTTCTGCTACATAGACCTCCACCTACTCTACTTAGCACAGAACTTGTTTTTCATCTCACTCCCAATCTGGAAGTTATTCCAAACCCCAATCCTAAACATCAGAAGGATTAACCTCTGTCATGACTAGTAGCCTTGGAAGAAGCTAGACATACAGTGCTGAGCAGCAGAGGGAATGCTGGGAGAGAACAAGTAGAAGGAGGGCAGAGCCAGCGTCAGGCAGCCAAGAAGCAGCCTCGGGCATCCTAGAGAGCAAGGGCCGTGGAAGAGGCAGCACCATGGAAACAGCCAACTTGGAACGGGTAAAGTTGAGACCCCTCTGCACCTGGGAAACAACTATTCCAGGAGATAGCAGCCTGGGATACGTACATCATCAAAAACCAAGAAGAATGACCAAAGAGAAAACCAGCCTAGTACATATGTGAACAGAAACCCTCCTAGCCCCACAGGCTAAGGGTTTTTCCAAGTTCACTTAAGAAAAATGAAGAAAATTTCATAACTTCCTTTTTACATATATGATTTGCTGTGACATATCCTTAATGAGAAGAGAGAAAACTTAGACCAGAATCTCCTGTTTATTCCATATAAATCCTGGTAAATTGGGCATACATCTCTCTCCTGACATCATGGGAAATCTAATAATTCCTTTGGTCACCTTTGTAAAGTCGAAACTTAAAGGACTTTTGCAGTATGAACATAGTTCTGGTCTGGAGAGCTTGTTCACTAATTCTTTCTGATATCTAGAGAAGACCTATTTTGTGGCCTCCCCATTACAGCGGAGCATATTAACTGGATTCTCCTCCTAGAGTAGACTACACAGAACACAAGCAGAACATCAGAAGATGAAAGGCTCTGGAATGAAATAACCATGAAGGATAATTTTTTAAAAATGAATTAGGTAAATGAATTAGGTAATCAGAAAGTTCGACACAGGCCAGCACATAGAGCTGTAAACAAGCTTGCCCTACATGAACGGATGAGAAAATAATCCAAATGTTTGGTCTTTTGAGGTTATCCTATATAAAGGAAAAGATTTTTTAAATATTAAATATTTTAACTCTTTAAAATATGTATTATGGGGACTGTGGGTGTTGTTCAGTGGTGGACTATGGGCTTAGCACACGTAAGGCATTGGGTTCAATCCTTAATGCCAAAAGGAAAAAAAATTGAGGGGTGGAAGGATTATGTGCCAGGAACTATGTGAAATGATCCCAGGGAAATATCAGGGAATAAGAGAGATTAGATGACTGTCACCATGGAGCCTGCAGTCTAATGAAGGGGAGAAGGTGATACATTGAAAAGAGGAATTTCAAGTATGTTGAGAGCGATGATTGAAACAGAGAAAAACAAAGCAGGAAAGCAGGAACATTGTGGGAGAAGTAGGGTCAACATCAAATAGAAGGAGACACTGGAGCAAACACCTGCATGAGCTAAGGTACTGAGCCATGCAGGTGACTCAAGAGGAGTGTTCTGGAAGAAGAGACATGATGCAGAGACAGGGGAAGGAGCACACCTGTGTGTTGAGAGAAGCAAAAGGAGCAGAAAAGGTGGAGTGGAATAGAGTGTGAGGAACTCGGAGAGGCAACCAGCTGGGGAGTGTGGATCAGAGGCCCACTGAGCTCTTAGGGGACTCCAGCTTGCAGCCAGGCTCAGAGCTGCTGCCCTCTAGAGGAAGGCCATGGACTAGAGCATAGGCATCACCTGCACACTTGTTAGAAATGCAGAGCCCTGGGTCCTGCCTAGGAATCACAGATGGGACTTTGACAAGATCCTCAGATGATTATAATAACATTTTAAAAGCACTGGTTTGGAAACTGGCACACCAACTAGGACTAGGCTCCCTTTTAGAGAGACATAGGATGTCATTGGAGGGTTTTGAACAGGAATATATCAAAAAGAGTATAAAGAAAGAAGATATAATATGTCAACCAAGAGATGGAGGGGAAGACCTCTTAAGTATTGAGGAAAAGGAAACACCATACATCACCCTGCTCGTTAGACTAGTTTGAGTACCAGAGACTCATTGGGATGAGTCCACAGAGCTTAGAAAAACTTCACTTGCTTTCAAAGTCTTCTTTAGGAAGTAGTTGTGTGTGTGTGTGTGTGTGTGTGTGAGAGAGAGAGAGAGAGAGACAGACAGACAGACAGACAGAGAGACAGAGAGAGAGATTTCTTTTACTGTGGTAAAATATTCATAACATAAAACTTGTGATTTCAAAGTTCACAATTCAGTGACATTAAGTACATTCACAATGTGGTGTAACCATCATTACTGGCTTTTTCCAGAATATTTTCATTTCTCCAAACAGATTCTGCACCCATTAAACAATATTCCCATCCCCCAAATCCCTGGTAACCACTGTACTACTTTTATCTCTATGAATTTGTCTATTCCAGGCACCCATGTCAGTGGAATGAGACACACTTGTCCTTTTGTGTCCAGCTTATTCCACTTAGTGTAGAAAGTAGCGTTTTAGAGAGACTTTTCAGGTTTAATGTACCTTCCCTCATTTTGCAGATGAAGATATTGAGGTTCAGTGGGAGTGAAGGACTTACCACAAGTGCCACAGGCTGCCCTGGGCCTCACATCAAGACAAACACAGCACTGCAGCTTTCACACCTTTCTGATTGTAACCCACTACAAAAATTATGTCCCCACACACACAGATACACACAACAAAACTAAAGTTCCACAGAACAACTTATGCTACTATGTGTGATGTGATCAACTTTTCTTTTTCCTATTTCATTTTTTTTAAATGCTGAGTTAGATCCTGTAAACTAATGTCATGAACCAGGTATTTGAAAAAACTGTAGGAGAAGATACTTTAGAAAATGATGCCTTTGGGAGCCAGGTGTGGTGGCACATATCTATAATCCAGTGACTCTGGCGGCTGAGGCAAGAGGATTGCTGCTTGGAGACCAACCTGGGCAATTTAGTGATTGCTGGTTGGAGACCAACCTGGGCAATTTATCTCAAAACAAAATAAAAAGGGCAAAGGGACAAGGGGTATGGTTCAGTGGTAGAACCACTCTGGGTTGAATCCCCAGTACCCACCCCCCTACACAGAGAGAGAGAGAGAGAGAGAGAGAGAGAGAGAGAGATAAAGGATTATATCTTCAAGTTGGACATGGTGACATATGTCTGTAATCCCAGCTACTCAGGAGACTGAGGCAGAAGGATTGCAAGTTTGATGTTAGCCTCAACAATTTAGCAAGACCCTAAGCAACTTAGAGAGACCTTGTCTCAAAATACAATAATAAAAAAGGTCTGAGGATGTAGCTCAGTTGTAGTTTGCTAATTTGCCTAGCCTAAGGCCTGGAGTTTAATCCCAAGTACCACAAACACACACGCACACGCACGTGTGCACACACACACACACACAAAAGGAAAGAAAGAAAGAAAATGTTCTTTCAACTGAAAAACTAAAGACTTTTGACATAAGTATGAACAGTGCCTCTGCAATGATGACAGTACCCACTATGTGAACTGTAAGGTATATGGTCCCCAAAAGGCAGTCTGACATTGTCTTCAAGAGTTGATGAAAACACTCACACAAGGTACCCAGAGACTTAAAATAATGTGAACATTTAAACACATCTTAATTTGGATTTCTAAAGTTCAATACATATGAACTATAATAATAATAATTATTAATACTAGCCAGGTGTGGTGGTGCACACATGTAGTCCTACCAGCTCAGGAGGCTAAAGCAGGAGGATCACAAGTTCAAAGCCAGCCTCAGCAAATGAGTGCAGCCCTAGGCAGCTCAGCAAGACACTGTCTCAAAATAAAAAATGAAAAAAAGGGCTGGGGATGTGGCTCAGAGATTAAGTACCCCTGGATTCAATCTCTGGTACCATTAATTAATTAATTCACTCATAAAATAATATTAAATATGTATTTATTTATTATAGTTAACACACAGTTATGTTTATTCCTGTAACTCAGAACTCCGAGGAAGATACTATTATTTATCTCTATTTCATGAATGAGAAAATCAGCAAACAATATAGTATATATGCAATATAAATAATATTTCCAGAATGTTATAGTCAGCTTGGCAGTACTCCAGCTTTCTGACTACAGTCCCAGCAGAGGCAAGAATTATAATGGCCCTAGCTCCTCCAACTCCTATGTCCCCCAAGACACTGGGGAAATCGGTCACCTACAAACACATTTTGATTGGCCTCAAAGAATGAGAGGTCATTGCTCTCTCCTTAGGAAAGAGTACAAACAGGGGAGTTAGACAACCCATATTTGCCCTACCTCTTTCTTCCTTTTTCACTAATTACATCCCTTTGGGGCTCTACACAACCAGCTTTCTAATTCCTCTACCCACTTTTTGTTTAAGAGGGTCTCTTTTCAAAGTTATTGAGAAAGGGAAAGCAGATAATGGGGAGGCAGTGAAAATTTTTAGGAACCTGCTCCCCTTTACAAAATATTGTATTATAAAATCAAACCATACGATCAAATCCAAGTATGTTCATTTGGTACATTTGCTCTTCACTTCTTACCGGGAGTAGGAGAGGGAGATCCGGTATGGAGGAAATGCCTTTGATCTCTCCTCTATAAGAATGGTATAATTCAAAATCTATAGACCATCACACAATTCTATTGGTTATTTTCCATCAATTTTACTCTGCCAGGAGGCAAAATAAATAACTTTTGAAACTTCATTCTGCAGTCTTGGGAGTTGTTATAAATAAATTGGCACATGTGTTGAGACAAATTACATGCTTTAAAATCTGTCACTAACATCAGTTTTGCATAAAAAAGTACTCAACAACTGTTACAGTGGTGTTTCTTTTGTTGGTGGAGGAAATAATGTGTGAGAAACTATGCTAATTTAGAGGCAATTTTCAAGTTTCATGACTACATGAAAAAGTTAAGAATAGTTCAGTAGGTAATGTTTGGAGGAGATAATTGTTGGTAGACCTTTTCTTTTTGATTTATTTAATATGTCTTGACAGACCGATGTGATTGAAATGAATTCAATGTTAGACATGCTTAATATTTTATATGCTATATGTCATCATAATAGCAAAGTGTACAGATTACTTTATTGACTCCCTTTGGATTTTAAAAATAAGGATTGCTATTCAGATGTCTACCATTTCATTATTGCCTGCACAGCCCTATCAAGTTAGAAAATATAATAGCTATATTTATTCCCATTTTATACCATGATAGTTATCAAGATGTTGAAGTTGATCATAGAATATTTTTAAAAAGTAATTTTTGTAAGTGAGTTACACAACACAGCAAGGACCTCCAAGGAGAAAGTCAATAATTTCATGGAGTTTTTGGAACCTTATTTGACACACCTCGGCATCAATGCATGGACCCTTCTCAGTTCCATGTTTATTGCTACATACACCTCATTTCATCTTCTGCAGATTTCAACATTTTATATGTGTGGGAAGAAAGATATTAATAGTATCACTTGTCTTCAACCAGGTACTTTAGCTTGTAAGCATCAGAAATTTACTTAAACTAGTTACCTCCTGTTCTTTGCATTTATCTCATGTTAACAAAATTTTGCATTTACTTGCATATCTGTCTCTGCTATTGAACTATAAGAAACTTGTTATTTTTTCTCACTAATCTGTATCTAGTCTCAACATAGAAACTAACACATAGTAAGTACTCACTAAAATACATACACAGTTGTCCCTCAGTATTCTGAGGGATTGGTTCCAGGACCCCCTCAATATCTGCTTATGTCTCTTATATAAAATGGTATAGCATTTGAATATAACTTGTTCATATTTCCATATACCTTAAATCATCTCTATATTACTTAAAATATCTAATACAATGTAAATGCTATGTAAATAGTTATGCTGCATTGTTGAAGGAAAAATGATAATAAGTCTGTACATGTTCAGTACAAATGTAATTATTTTTATGATAATTATGCGATTATTTTATATGGTACTAGGGATTGACCTCAGTTTGATCTACCACTGAGCTACATCCCAGCCCTGTCTAATGTTTAGTTTGAGACAGGGTTTCACTCATCTTCTGATGCTGGCCTCCAACTTGTGATTCTTCTGCCTCAGCCCCCAGAGTTGCTGGGATTATAGGTGTGTGCCATCATGCCCCGTGAATGCAATATTCTTAAATATTTTTTTGATCTATGGTTGATTGAATCCATGGTTGTGGAGCCCACAGATAATAAAGGGCTGACTGTTTGTGTGTATATAATATAGCTATATAGACAAAGACATAAGCATATACACTTAAGTGAGTATATTCTCATATATTCTATGAGACTACAAGTGAGTATATTCTCAATATTATCTCTATATTTATATATGTCTATGTATACAATAATTTACAGAATCAAAAGTGTAAGTGTAAAAGAAGTAGTCATATTGACTATTAGAACAATAACCTTTTTATTTAAATATTCAATTTTTCATTGTTCCTGGCTATATTAACAGATATGACTGTTCATCAGCCCCAACTGCTGAAGAATTGATCGATTATTATCATCCATAAAAAACATACTCTTTCAAGCACATAAAATCTCTCCTCATTGTCCCCAAGAGATAGAACTTTATGGCATAATATTCTTTTAGTTCAAAAAATATAACCTCAAAAATGCTTTGCAAGGAGTTGAGATCATCAATGAGAAATTCATAGAGCTTTCTTGGAAATGTTATGAGCCAGGTCTTAGAAAACTGTCTCTAAGGAAGTCACTATAAAAGTCATTTTCCATTACCACAAGGCACTGAAAATCTGGCATCTATTTTATCTGAACCAGCCCCCTGCTTTAGACTGCTATCTTGAAATGCCATTCTGGGCTTAGTGAATCTATTACAGTATGTATAAAATAGAATCAAGAGTGCTTGGCTGCATTTGCAGTAGCTACTGGCACGAGGGATTATAGGTACTCAGAATGCATTTAACATTATAGTTTAGTAAAGTGACTGAAAGAAAAATATGTTTTCTTTTTGTTTTATAATAACATTTTTAAAATATCACTTTATTGTTGTTTTTATTTATTTATTTATTTGTTTGTTTGTTTTATATAGTGATGGGGATTGAACCCAGGGTCTCATGCATGCTAGTGCTTTACCATTGAGCTATCTCCTCAGACCTATAATAACGTTTTCTTAGAAAACTAATATATGTACATTGTTGAACTGGAAAAACCAAAAAATGCAAGGAAGACAATAAAAATTGCTGGTTATCCTATCACCAAGAAAAAAATCACCATTAACTTATTAGTTTATTTGCTTTCAGATTTTTGCATTGTGAAATTACTAAGATTTGATTATTTTGACCTATAAAATGTCAATTTCATATGGTTTACCCATATGTATATATAAATGTCTTTATTATTTTATGTACTGAAGAGCATATCAGATTGTTTTATAGTTAGCTTTTCTCATTGAACATTATAATGTAAATATTTGCTCATAATATAAAAACTTTTGAACATTATTATGAATGACTATTATATTCCAATGTAATGATACACCAAATTTTCCCTAATGATTTCTCTAATAGTGGACATATCAATTGCTTCTAATTTGTCACCATTACAAATAATACTCTGGTAAACTGGGAAGGTGGTGTACACCTGTAATCTCAGTTAGTTGGTAGGCTGAGGCAGGAGGATCATGAGTCTGAAGCCAGCCTGGATAACTTAGAGAGATCCTGTCTCAAAGTCATAAGTAGACAGGGCTGGGGATGTAACTCAGTGAGTGAGCCCTTAGGCTTAATCCCCAGTACTGAAAAAAAAAAAAAAAAAAAAAAAAAAACAAGTGATTTCATAACCAGTAAAATTTCTTGTTGACATTGAAAAGAGGAACACATTGAGGAAGTGCAGGTCGAGAAAAAACTTGTAGACCGGCTAATGGCGTTGTATGTGACTAGATCCATCACAGTGGGGTACGGATGCTGATTAGGGAGTGAGAACCAAGCAGGTGCTACAGTCAAAAGCAGGCAGTGTCACGCTAAGGATCAACCTGAAGCAGTTTGGCAGTGCTAGGAGAAGGCCAGCCCAGGAGGAGGGGCATGCTAGTGTTGAGAGCTGAGACAAAATCAAGTCTTAGTTTTCTCAGTAATCTACAACTATTACTGAGAATCTACCAGGTGCCAGATACTGTTGTTGGCCCAGGAAAATCTATAGTAAACAAAAAAGCCCAACATTCTATCCCTAGAGGGGTTTTATTCTAGTGGGAGGACATAGACCATAAACAATAAATAGAATATATGTGTAAGTGACATTATATACTAGAAGGTGGTAAGTGCTTTGCAAAAGGAGCTAGTTAATGGGGATGGCAAGTATAGGTGACAAAGGGGAGGTTTATAATATTAAATGGGGTTAGTAAGGGTAGCACCTCTTCAAAAAGTGACATTGGAGTCAGGACTTGAGGGAGGTAAGGGTGGCAGTATTCTAGGCACACAATCTGCTAATGGGAAGGTCCCACTAAGAGAAACAGGGATGCTAGAGCAGAGTGAGGAGGTAGGAAACTGAGGGCAGGGAGACAAATAGGGGCCAGTTTGTGGAGAGCCCAGGAGGCCACTGTAATGGTGAATATTGACAGATCAGTATCTCAAAATAACATTCTACAATTGTGTGCTAATGTATATTCTGCAAGAGGGCATTCCTTGACCCATGCCCAGGCTGCTCAAATGAAATGTAGGTAATGTGCTCCTGAATTCTGCCACCTAGTCACTCCTGGAGGTCCTTTGTCCCTGTGATGGATAAAGGGATTTGAGGGAATAAGTAGGATGTGAAAGGGATGCACATGTCCTTCCTGGGTGTTTGCTTTGGAGGATTTGGGACAGTATTGTAAGACTCTGAATCCTGGGCTCAGACCTCATGGCCCACCCTTGACCCTTTCAAGGACATAACTGGGACCCCCTCCCATTCTCTGGAAGATGGGGGAATGTGACCCTCCTGCAGACCCCAACACAGAAAGACTTAGCAAAGGAGGGACGGTCTGATTACCCAAAATATAACCAAAATTGAAGTTGTGGCAGACTTTCCCCTCAGAGGAGCCACCGAATGATTACAAAAGCACTCACAATAAGGAAGAGGGGCTGGGTAGGATTGAGGACTGCAATAACTCAGGACCTCTGTGTAAGTAAATGTCTGACTTCAAAATTGTGCAGCTCTGATTCCTTAGAAAACTTGGAATGGAACCATCATTTGACCCAGCTATACCACTCCTCGGTCTATACTCAAAGGACTTAAAAATAGCATACTACAGTAATGCAGCCACTTCGATGTTTATAGCAGCTCAGTTTATAATAGCTAAACTGTGGAACCAACCTAGATGCCCTTCAATAGATGAATGGATAAAGAAACTGTGGTATATATACACAATGGAATATTACTCAGCATTAAAAGAGAATCAAATTATGGCATTTGCAGGTAAACGGATGGAGTTGCTAAGCGAAGTAAGCCAATCCCATAAAAACAAAGACCAAATTGTTCTCTCTGATAAATGGATGCTGATCCATAATGTGGGAGGGGGCACGGGATGAATGGATGGACTCTGGTCAAAGGGGAGGGAGAGAAGGGGACACAGGGGCAGGAAAGATGATGGAATGAGATGGACATTATTGCCCTAGGTTCATGTATGACTGCACATATGGTGTGACTCTACATCGTGTACAACCAGAGAAATGAAAAGTTGTGCTCCATTTGTGCACAATGAGTCAAAATGCATTCTGCTGTCATGTTTAAAAAAAAGAGTTGCATATACAATATATATGTATAAAAGAACTGTGAAAAAAAGATTTATTTTTCCTCTACCTTTAGGAAAACTTGGCATGTTTTTCCTTAGGTGTTTTTAAAAAGTATTGTACTTTTTAATGAAATACTTCATAAACAAAAAAGAAAGAAAGAAAGAAAGAAAGAAAGAAAGAAAAAGAAAAGAAAAACAAAAAAACTCAAAACAAAAATTCACCTCTGGAGGCAAAAGCAAAAGCATTTATTTACATTTTGAGATCTGTGGGACTGAAAATATGCTTTTAAGAGCTGTTTAGAGCTTTATCATTTTTAAACTTTCATATCAGACTCCTTATTTTTAAACATAGCTACTCTCTATGAAAACCCAAAACTTCCTTTATTTACATTTCCAGAATGTTGAAACATTAAAATAGGTATTTAGAATTGTCATTGTGTATCTGCTTTCAATTCATGGGAATATATATATGAAGTATAATACAGTAGAACTCTAACTAGTTCAAGAAAATATCAGAAAATTCTGCCAAGAGGTCAGAGTCAAATGAATCAGAGAAACCTAGCTAGAATTAAGCAACTTATTTTGATCTCCAGACTGGGGGTCAAATCCAAGACTTCCACACCAGCCAATTAAATGCTCTACCACTGGGCTATATCCTCACCCAGAATTATGCCACTCTGAGGAGCTACTCTTTCTGAATGTTTTCATATCAGTCACCCGAATAGCTATTCCTGTGCTGCTATGACCAATTGACTTTAGACTCTAAGTCCCAAAGTTCCCCTTCTAGATAAGACTCCAAATTGGACCAGGTCCTTCAGGGACAATGCCAACTGTCCTGACCACATCCTTGTGATCAGCAGCTGCAGAGAGACAAGCCTGAAATCACCTGAATGCCCTTCTAATAGGCCTGCCTGTTGAAGACCAAAGATTTCCCCCTGGAACATGATTTCCTCAGTCTTCGCATCTCATGCTTTTCATTGCTGAAACTAAAAATGCTAGGGGTAGTCCCTTGATTTGTTTCCACCATGACCACGTACAGCCAATAAATCAGCTAATGCCAGCAGCTCCACTTCCAAAAGAGGCCATGACTGTCCTCTTCCTTCTCTTCTGCTCCATCCTGTTTCAGTCCTCACCGCATCTAGCCTGTTGCTATGACAGCTCCTAAATGGTCTCTAGGCTCCCACGTTTGTGCTCCTAAAGGCCCTCAGAATGATTTTAAAAACCATTTTTACACCTCTGTGTGAAATCCTCTGCATCTCTCATTGTACCAAAATAAAAATCCAAATTCCTTTCCTTGGTCTAGGAGACTGCGACTTGATAAGGCTCTTACCCACTTTTTTTCCACTTCATCATCACCCTTGGCTGCTACACTCCAGTCACTAGGTCTTCCTGTTGTTTCCTCAACCCACTCAATTTGTTCCAGTCTTGTTATCAGGTATCCCCTTTCCCTGAAACCCTCCCTGCAGCCCTCATCCTTATCATTCAGATCTCAATCTGAATTCCTCCTCCTCACAGAGGCCTTCTCTGACTCCCCAGTCTAAAGTAGCTCCCATCAATCAGTCCCCATTCTATTTCAACTTGCAAGAGGATGCTCTTCCTATTTATTTATTATTTATTTTTCAACATAGCTGTCTCCCACCATGCCCAGTGTGTGAACTCCATAGAAGCAGGAATTTTGGCCATGTAATTTTCTACTACTTACTTTCCTAGCTGTGTTTGCAAGCAAAGGGCACACCATAAATATTTAATGAATGAATACACTTTATTCCTGGTAGGACTGTTTTCTATCTAAGAGTCTGGCATGAGTTGGTTATTTTTCTGTCCAGCCCATATCTCTGGACAACTTATCTCTCCCTGGCCACTCACCTGGTATATCTACATGCCACATCATCTCCAAGGAGCCACTCACAGGAGGAGACTGGAAGAACTAGCACATGTGGAATAGCCCAACCAAAAAGCCTCTCAAATCTCGTGCCCTGTTGCATCCACTATCTTTTTTTTTTTTTAATTGTCAGTGAACCTTTATCTTATTTGTATGTGATGCTGAGAATCGAACTCAGGGCCTCACACGTGCTAGGCAAATGCTCTACCACTGAACCACGACTCCACCGCTATCTTTTCATTTATTAAAATAGTTTACATTTGTGTGTTCTTCCAAGAGTATATCCATGTGTTTAGTGATGCTGTTCATGTAGAATACAGGGGAAAAGGCATTTTTTTCTTTCTCACTAAGAAACTTAAAGAGTATCACTGAAATGATTTTAGAAATAGTCAATGCCATTTTAAACATGGAAAATTAAAATACAGGGCCATATAATCAAGCTTTTGGCTTTAGAACAGTTAACAGATGAAGTGGGATTCTAAAAACTCAACTATAAACATGCTACTCTTACATTATAGGCACTATCTTCCAGGAGCATTTTGTTATTGATTTATCCCCTCCACTTTCTTTATGATTGTTAGTAATTTAGTATCTTTTGCTATAATATTAGTACATATTTATTGTAAAATATTTGGAAACTATAGATGCAGTCATAATTCTCCTCTGGATTACAGAGGAGAGTTAAAATACTGCTAACGAACATGCAGTATGAGATAATATTGCTCCCTACAGTTTCTTTTTTTTTTTTTTTTTTTGGTACCAGGGATTGAACTCAGGGGCACTCAACCACTGAGCCACATCCCCAGCCCTATTTTGTGTTTTATGTAGAGATAGGGTCTCACTGAGTTGCTTAGCACCTCGCCATTGCTGAGGCTGGCTTTGAACTCGTGATTCTCCTGTCTCAGCCCCCCAAAGTGCTGGGATTACAAGCATGAGCCACCGCACCCAGCTTACAGTTTCTTTATGTGTTTCAGAGATGGGCTACCTAAGTGCCAGAGAATGTCTGCACAGCTTCTTTTTTTTAAATATTTTTTAGTGTCAATGGATCTTTATTTTATTTATTTGTATGTGGTGCTGAGAATCGAACCCAGTGCCTCATGCATGCTAGGCAAGTGCTCTACCACTGAGCCACAACCCCAACCCCGCACAGCTTATTGAAGGCCTGTGGACATAAGGCCTGTTCTACGGTTTCAAGGGGAGTTGGGAGCCCTGTGAGTGGAATCTGGTCCTGCTCCACAGTGGGCTTCATTCAGGAACAGACCTGTCTGAGTGTTTTGAATTCCTCCAGTAGGCTGAAAAGGAGGGAGAGACAGCTCCTGAAAGAAAACCTCAAGGGTGAAGCTCAGGTCTGCAGTCAACAAGACAATAGTTGAAGGTAGTAGTAGTGTTAGACCATTCCCCGCCCAACCACACCTCACCTTGTTGTTCCTCACCTTTCTGTAAAAGATTGAAGGAAAGATGGCACCAGGACCACCAGAGAAGCAGAGGGAGCCCTTCTGGTGAGCAGGGTGGGAAAGGACATCAGAGATCAGAGGTTGACGCTGGGAACAGCATAGCACAATGGCCAACAGAGGCACAGGAAGAGAGACCCTCAGATATGATCAAAGGAAGCTTTGGGGATGTAAGAAGCCATTCTGATTTGTAGCTGTATTCCTTCAAGGAAAAAAACTAGGGAAGGGGCTCTCTGGACAAGACTAGACATTTATAATAATAGAGGTAGTGGGGCCTCTGAGCACTAGAATTTATGGAATTACTCTAAATTTGATGTTGCTACTCATTCCTTGGTGACAGCAGGAGATACTTGACACAGAACGGTAAAAGAAAGAAAAGCCTACCTATAATGTAACCATAGAAAGACAACCATTTTTTATCATTTTGACATATTTCTTTGTAATCTTCTTCATATGCATGTTTTATGCTATATATACAATTTCATTTCCTTTCTCATTCATAAGCACTTCTTTTTTTTAAATTTTTTTCTAGTTGTTGATTGATCTTTATTTATTCATTTATTTATATGTGGTGCTGAGGATCGAACCCAGTACCTCCCACATGCGAGGCAAGCGCTCTACCACTGAGCCACGATCCCAGCCCTCATAAGCACTTCTTGATATTAAAAATGCCTTTAAATATGGAAAAGAGTTAGATTTTTAAAATAAAGTTAACACCATACAACCCAGAAATCATTTTTACATATTTACCCTAGAGAAATGAATATTTTTTACACAAATTCTTGAACATGAATGTTTACAGCAACTCTGTACATCATTAAATGTTGGGGAAAAAACAAATATTCTTTAATGGGTGAAAGAATAAACAGTGGTACATCCATATAATACTACTTAGCAATAAAAGGGAATGGATTATCAGTAAATACAATAGTATGGACAAATCTCAAAGGCACTAGGTTAAAAGAAGCCAGTCTTAAAAGATTACATACTGATGATTCCATTTATATGACATTCCTGAAAAGGCAAAAACGTAGGTATGGAAAATAGTACAATAGTTATCAGACTTAGAGGTAGAGTGTGACTACCAAGGTATAGCATGGGGAAGTGTTTTGGATGGCAGAACTGTTTTTTACTTTTATATTCTTGGTGGATATGTAAAATCTATATAAGCACTAAAATTTATAATAAATTTATAGAACTGTATACACAAAATATATTTATCATATTTAATTTAAAAATAAAATTTAAAATAGGCTTAAGATGCCTCTAAAGCATAATTTAAAATAACTTTTTAGGGTTGGAGATGCAGCTCAGTGGTAGAGGGTTCACCCAGGATGCACAACGCCCTGGCTTTGATCCACAGCACTGCAAATAATAATCATAACTCTTTAAATAAATGTTCCAGCAAGGGACTCACCCCATAATTTACTCACACCTTCCCCTGACACTGGACTGTTGGATTGCTTCTAACTCTGTACAAATAAAGCTGTATTGAAAACTCTAGGGGGCATAAATCTGTTCACATTTAAGATTTCATAGTTAGGGTTGAATCCCAGAAGTGGAATTACTGAGATGATGAGTCTGAATATTTTTAGAGCTCTTGATATCTGCTGCAAAATTGCTTTCCATCCAGGGCTATGACAACTGCCCATCCCAGCAGCAGTGTCTGAGGTTAAGTGGTTTGGGTATTTTTAAGAATATGCAATTAGAAGAGATATTCAGGGTTGGTTGGGAAATCATCAGAGGGAAGAAAGAGAAACAGAGGTGGAAGGGTATCTAGGCCAGGAGCAAATCTAGAGCTTCAGACCTGAGGAATATCTGCCTCAATTTTTTGCATTTTTCTACTAACTCCAACTTTGGTCCTTATCTCCTTCTTTTAGAATTGATTTTAGTTTTTATTTCCTCTTCCCTCTTTCTTTTATCCCTAATGCAAGAGCAAAACTAGGCTACCAAAATAGCAAAGCTAGTGTATGGAATTAACCATGAAATCTTTTCAAAACCGTCAGTCATGTGAAAGACACTCTGCTAGCCACTGAGCATGACGGCAAAGACCCAGTGTCCTTGTTCTCGGGGAACTTACAATGCACTAGGCAGAGGCAAAGTTAATATTACTTCTCTGCTCAACAACTTTCTCCTCCTAACTTACTAATGATGAAAATGAAAACGATAACACCGAGAGGTGTTGCTTAACTGCTTGAAGAATGAGCTACCATTCCAAATTCAATTAAAAATTGCATTCAAATTCTATCCAAATGCAATTAATCAAGGAACACTACACAAGATGTGAAATGAAGACATGCCTTGCAGGATGAGTGTGTCCAATTAAATGCTTGCCACGTAGGAAAATGGCATGTGCACAAGAGAGAGCTTTTGCTAAGGAATACAGAACTGTGACTGTTTCCCCTGGATAATCTTGTATGAAAATAAATAAACAGAATTTGAAAACTTGTCTGTGATGAACTGAAGTTGACTCAACAGCCCATTTCTATGCATTGACTTGCTGAGAGAAATGGAATGGCCTATTCCCCAAAGCAGTGTTCCTCTCGCAGAGATAGAGATATCATGTATAATAAATTGGGAAAACTTGTGAAATGAAACATCTGTTCTGCCTGCTTAAGCACCGAGCCATTCTCAAGATATGAATTTCCACTCTACGTTGTAGGTGATGCCATGATGAGCTGAGAATGAGTTTGGAAGGTTCATCTCTTTCCAATAAAGTGGTTCATCATGTCTCTCCAACTTTTATAATGACGATTTTGGAATATTTTAGATAGAAAATTGAAAGAGACAGGAGGGAAGAATGATGATAGAACTGAAGAAGAATCAATAAGAGTTGATACAGCTTGAAAAATGGATTTTGATGGGGAGTCAACAATGCTTTCAGCTAATTTAAGCAAATAAAGCCATTATATTGTATGTATGGTGTTTATTTAGATACAAATCTATGTAGAATGAAAGGTACATTGTGAAATGCAAAACTCTTCTGTATTTAAGATCTGAGCAGTTGCTAGATGTTTGAGAAAACAAAATGTGGATATTCTTTTATTGAATGTTTTTAGAACAGGATGCTATTTTTCCCCTCGGCAATAATCATTTGACTCTCTGATTGCTTTTCATTTACCCTACCAGGTAGCAGCCGTGTATCACTTTCTAATGTGCTTTTGGTTTTCAATCTAGACTCGTCTCCACATGTACTCTTGACTTGACAATATACGCTACCAACTCATTGGTTCCCCCAGGTGGCCAGGTATGAAATGTGTTGAGATTAGTTTTAGGAACAGACTTGTTTTTTTCTTACCATAATGTTGTATAATATTGGTACTAATGCTACATCTTCTAGATTTCAATACTCCCTTCAAAGAATTATCTTATTTGAACTTGACTTAAGTTGGAGATAGTGTGCTGTGCAAATATTTTTACCCACCATCGTCTACAGGAAGAAATTAAGGGTCTGAAAATTATTTTCCCAAGGTTATTCAAAGAACTAAAACAAGACCCTATTTCTCCTGCTGTTACTTTGTTTTTCAATTATATTCTATATTCCATGCTTGCATATAATCAGGCAAGTTTTTTTCCTGAAAAACTCTCAGGAGAAATGTTCCCTAGTCCCAAACCTTTTAGACCTTGTGTAATTTCTGCTTAACCCTCTCCCATTTCTTCTTCTGGGCAGGCACATGGAATCTGCAGTGTGGAGAAGGCTTGTGATGTTGAGGATGGGCAGGGCTTCCCCAGAGGCACTTCTTGCAGTGGCTCAGAGGATGGCACTGGTGTGTACAGCACACCAGCAACCACTGCATCAAGAAGTGAACCGTAGGTGGGAAAAGGCATGTAACCCAAGTACCACGACCAGAGT
>CM053404.1:62256850-62296825 GCA_028644305.1 Xerus rutilus | reverse complement strand
GTATGTACACAATGGAGTTTTATTCAGCCATAAAGAAAAATGAAACTATGTCATTTGCAGGAAAATGGATGGAACTAGAGACTGTTATGTGAAGTGAAATAAGTTCAGCTCAGAAGGTCAAGGGATGTAGTTTTCTCTCCTATGCAGAAACTAGAGAGGAAATAGGGAAAGAAAGGTAGGGGTGGACTTCATGAAAATCCAAAAGAGACTGGAAGAGATAGGGAACCAAGTGGGAGTGGGAGTATAGGAGGTGGAAGTAAAAAAAAAAAAAAGAAAAAAAAAGATGATTTTTTTTCTTAAAAAAAAGGGGGGGGGCTGAGGTTGTGGCTCAGTGACAGAGCGCTTGCCTCACATGTGTGAGGCACTGGGTTCAATCCTCAGCACTACATAAAAATAAGTAAACCAAATAAAGACACTATGTCCATGTATAACTAAAAAATATTTAAAAAAAAAAGGAAACTAGCAAAAAATTTTTTGGCTTCATCTGATGACTTCATTTTCACTTGACATTTTCTCCTCTGCCACATAAAGATTTTCTAGCAGATTTAACATCTGACATTGGGAATCCTTAGACCTGAGAAAGGAACTGCTGACAGGAGGTTTTTCTATGAATAGTAGAATTGATAAAAGGCAGGATTGTGCATTAAAGATTTGAGGATGCATACTCATCCTTAAGATTTTAAACTCTATCTGCAAAGTCCTTGACTGGAATAGTGGGTCAAATTTTATCCTCCTCACTTCAAACACACACAAAAACATGTTTTAGTCAGAGTGCATCTCAGAATATGACCTCAGTTGTAAATAGGATCATTGCAGTTACACTTGGTTAAGTTGAGATGAGGCCATCCTGGAGTAGGGTAACCCCTGATCCAATGTGATTGGTGTCCCATAGGAACACAGTCATGTGAAAACAGATGTACAAGGATGACATGCAACCATGCAGGCAGAGTTTGGAGTTATGCAGCTGCACTGAAGGAACAATTCTGTGTGTCAAAGATTGCTGGCAAACCCCCAGAAACCCGGAAGAAAGGAATGATTCCCCCCCAGGTTTCAGAGGGAACATGGCTCTGCTGACACCTTGATTTGGGAAGCCTAGACATTCAGTTTGTGCTGCTTATTGTAGCAGTCCTGGGAAACAAACATAGGCCCCAGAACTTAGTGGTCTCATGGTTTCTGACACCAAAATGCCCCCAAACATCTTTGGTCTGAAATTTGCCAAATTTTGAACACTTTTAGAAGATCATATCTCCTCCTCCTTCTATTTTTTACAAGTAAAGCTGTTCCTGTTTTAGAGCAACAAATTTGAAATGACAATTCATTACACAGTTACAATCTGCTAGACATCCATATAAAGTTCCATTGTAATATAGTCATTTTATATTGGCCATATGACAAGACTATGGCCTGCTTATCCTAGGTTATCATGATGTTCCCTTGCTGGTTGCTGTGGACTGACTTGTTCTCCCCACACCCCACTAAGTTTATATGTTGAAACCCTAATTCCCAGTGTGAGTGTATTTGGAGATAATATCTTTAGGAGAAAATTAAGGTTGGAGAAATCATAAAAACAGGGCACTAATTCTTTAGTTCTATGATCTTATAAGAAGAGGAGGAGAAAGAGAGCTCTCTCATAACATGCCCCAAGGAGAGGCCACATACAGTGTTTTGTTAAGGTAATCTGAAATGAACAATACACAGGTTCAATGCTCAAAGAGTTAAACTTATATACCTTTTGGGAAATGTCTATGTGGTTTTCCCTCACTGGCTGTTTCCTTCCCTACCAGACCTCCAAATTTAGAGTACTGCAGGATCAGAGTTGTTGCTATGGATACTCCCTTTCCCTGGATCTTCTATCTCAATTGGGCCCATGGCTTTAAATACCATATGCTATTGTTTGAATGTGTCCCCTCCAAAATTCATGTTGAACTTAATCTGTAACACAACAGTACTAAGAAGGGGGGCCTTTAGGAGATGATTAGACAATGAGGGCTCTGTCCTTATGGATGATATTAGTGCCTTAGTAAAGAGCTAGATAGAACTAGCTAGGCCCTTTTGGCCTTCTATCTACTGCCATGTGAGGATGCCACAGGGAGAAGATGCCATCAGCAGAATCAGCCTTCACTAGACATCAAATCTACTGGCTCCTTGATCTTGGACTTCCCAACCTCTAGAATTGTGAGAAATAAATTTCTATTATTTATAAATTACCCAGCACATGGTATTTTGTTATAGCAACATGAACAAAGACACCATGTATATACTGATGACTTAAAAATCCAGTCCTTATCTCTTTCCTCAGCTATAGACAGGTATGTTGTTAACTACCTTTTTGATGCCTTCACTTGGATAAATAAAATAGGCATCTCAAATATTCAGGAGTCTAAAATGACTAGGTTGAACTGTTTGTTCTTTCTGGCCAGCAATGCCTCATCCATGCTGACCCTCTACCCCAAAAGTCGTTCTTGATTTCTTTTTCCTTACCTCCTCAAACTTCATCTAGCCCATCAACGCACATTTGTAATCCCAGCACTTTGGGAGGCTGAGACAGGAGGGTAGCGAGTTCAAAGCCACCCTCAGCAATGGCGAGGCGCTAAGCAACTCAGTGAGACCCTGTCTCTACATAAAACACAAAATAGGGCTGGGGATGTGGCTCAGTGGTCAAGAACTCCTGAGTTCAATTCCTGGTACCAAAAAAACCAAGTTTTTAGTTCTATTTCCAGATTAAATGCTATCCCTTTTTTAGTTCTTCTGTCATCACCTTCTACCATCATTTCTCATTTAGAATCTCCTAAATGATCTCCCTCTCTCTAATCTTGCTGTCATATAAATGTTCCTACAGAATTATCCTTTTAAAATACAATTTTAATTTTACTAAAAAAAATACATGCAGAGTTTAAGTATGCAAGGAGTCAAACAAATGGTATCACCAAAAGGTATATGTATTTAACCCTTTGAGCACTGAACCTGTGTATTATTCACCTCAGATTCCCGTAACAAAACACCATATGTGGCCTTTCCTCGTGCATGTCATGGAGAAAGCTCTCTCTCGCCTTCTCTTCTTATAAGGTCATAGAACTGAATAAAGTATCTTTCAGAGAAACTGTTTTCAATGCTTTAGCTCAAAGTATCTTTTTTGCTTATTTTTGTTTAGGTTTATTAAGGAATAATTTACCAATTGGTAAAATTTACCAATTTGACTTTTTAAAAAAGGTATATAGTTCAGTGACTTTTAACAAACATATAGTCATATAACCGCTAGGAATCAAGATACAAGATATTTCTTCTACCCATTAAATTACATTTTGAAATATAACCTGAATCATGTCAACTCTAGGCAAAATGTCTTCAGTGATTTTCTTTTGCATTGAAATAAAATCTGGACTTCTTGTCAGGATCCTTGAGGCCCTACAAATCTTGGTCTTTTATACAAGATCAAATTATTTGAAATTACCAAAATGTGACCATATTTGACCTACAAAAATGACAATTTCATGTGGTTCATAGGATTCATGAATGACTTGTCAAATGAATGCATTGCGGGCTGGGGTTGTGGCTCAGTGGCAGAGCGCTTGCCTATCACATGTGAGGTACTGGCTTCGATCCTCAGCACCACATAAAAAAAAATAAATTAAATAAGAGTATTTAAGTGTCCATCTACAACTAAAAAAATATTTTTGAAAAAAATCAATTCATGAACTGAAATTCTGAGTTGCTACCACCAGGAGGCAATAGACAAGTATATATTTGTGTGTACCACCAGGAGGCAGTAGATGATTGCATTTGTCCATGCATTTTCTTTGAATCTGTACTGTGTTCTACATGCACGCGAGCGCGCGCGCGCACACACTCTCTCACACACACACACACACACACACATTTCAAACAATTTCTTCTCCAACACATGAAATCTTGAAGAATAACTTCCTCCACAGTGGAAAATGTCTTCACCATATCTTTTTTTTTTTTAAAGGTCATATGTGTATGGCATGGTGGCAAATGCCTGTAATCCCAGCAACTGGGGAGGTTGAGGCAGAAGGATTGCAAGTTCGAGGCCTGCCTTAGCAACTTAATGAGGCCCTAAGCAGCTTAGCAAGATCCTCTCTCAAAATTAAAAATTAAAAGGAGCAGGGGAGTGCTGGGGATTTAACTCAGTGATAAGGCACCTCTGGGTTCAATCCTCAGTACCAAAAGGAAAAAAGTAAAAGTCATATGCAATAGAGTCAGGCTCCCAATATAATAACAATGGTAACTATTCTCAGAGAAAATAAAAATAAAGAACTTTTGTTCTATCAGACTCAGACCCAAATGAAAGTTTAAGTATAATCATTTTCAAAAAATTTAGCCTAGAGCTTAGAATTTCAGAAAGTTCAATGTTGAGCAGGGACATCAGTTCATAAATTTTTAAATTTTTGGAGCAAGTAGTTTCTAGACTCTGAGTGAAGCGAAATAAGATCTCTAAGTTATAACGTAAAGATAAATTCCCTAGCATGTGCAGCATGGAGCTAAAAAGGGAGAGGATAATATGTGGAAGGAAACCAAGTAAAACTATTTCTTCATGTAACACCAAGTACAGCGTCACTCCTATTGTAATCTGAAAAACAGACCACTGCTAATAATAACTGACATAACTTTTAATTCCATATATACTCTCTTTTTATACAGATCTTGAAAGTCACAAAAAGCTACATTCATTTCTTAATCAAATAATAAGTTGTTAGAAAAACCTGATGTTTTCTTATATTTTTATCCTGCTCTAGTAATATATTTTCCAAACTAGATATATTATCTGAATGAAGAATTCATGGGCAAATGTCATACTTTCCTTCTAATTTTATTTCTGCTTTAGATAAGAATGGATTTATTTTACTATTTGGCTAATAAACTACATGAGAGCAAGATGCCTTTAATATTTTTATATTAGGAAAAGATGCCTTTGGCATTTTACAGAATTGGGAAGCTATTTGAGATAAATCATTATGTGCACGAAGATTAATTTACCCATATAAAATGCTCAATAACCAGAAAAAACTCATTTAAATACAATTTCACAATTAATCATTTTTGTGGTTATGGACAGGGATTTTTCTAAGAAGTAAAATTCCTAGCTACATGAAGACTAACTAACATAATGATAAACAAATATCGATAGGGTATATCCAGTTAAGGAAGCAGCATCACTGGTTTTATAGATATGGTGACTTTGAGCTATATTCAAGTGCTCATAAAGAAGCCTTGCAATTGGAATAATAGTTTTGTCCCTGAGTCGCAAACATTTTCTAGCTCCTTCGTCCTGAATTTCTTGTCTAATAATCACCTTTTTCAAATAAAAAATAACTTAGTAAGTCTATATTGAAAACAAATTTTAATCTCAAAAGTTCACATGCCATCCATTGCTTTTAAACCCAGAAATCACAGAGAAAGCTAGAGCCAATAAAATCTATAAGTAAATCAATAGCAACACAATTAGGATGGTGTCACTTTCCCCTCACACACAATTTCTATTGGTACATTGTAGTTGGACATAATGGTGGAATTTGTTGTTACATATTCAAACATGCACACAGTATAACAATATAATTTAGCCAATACCACTCCCCCTCTCTTCCTCCTTTCTTTCCCTCCTCCCACTCTCTGGTAGATGGTGTTACTTTTTTGTAGATTTCTTTCACAGCACTGTCTCTTTTTTTCTTTTCTCCCTCCTCTCCCCTTTCCTTTCCTCCCCTCTCCTCTCTTTTCTTCTCTTTGTCACAAACGAGCTGATTATGGTACTATTTGATATTTATCATCCCATTTAGACTATGAGCCCCGTGAAGGCAGGGACTAACTTTAATTCAACTTTAGCTGTTACATAATCTGCACTAAATAAATCTGTATTTCTAGGATACACTACCACTGGTAGTCCTCGGTATTTATCCTAAAGAATTAAAGTCATCGTATTACAGTGATGCATGCAATCCCATGTTTATAGCATCACGATTCACAACACCCAACTTATGGATCCAGCCTACGTGTCCATATATGGAGTTTTATTCAGCCATAAAGAAAAAGGAACTTATGTCATTTGCAGGAAAATGAATGAAACCTGAGATCATTATGTTAATTGAAATAAGCCAAATCAGAAGATCAATGGTTACATGTTTCTCCCATATGTGGAAGCTAGAGAGGAAAAGGAAAAGAAAGATGTGTGTTGGGAGGGGGATGTTCAGGAAAATTGAAGAGAAATCAGTAGAGTGAAGGAAAGGAACCAGGAGGAGGCAGGAGAGGAGACAAAGGGGAAGTACTGAGAAATAATATTGGCTAAATTATATTGCTATTTTGTGTGCATGCATTAATATATAACAACACATCCCACAATTATGGTACAACTATAGTGCACCAATAAAAAACATGGGGGAAAAAAGCTTGTCTTCCAAATAAAAAAATACTGCTTTCATTTTATTTATTAAAAAAAAATTGGTCCTCTAGGGATGCTCTTTCATCTCATTGTTCTATCATTTGGTGAGCACAGTTTACGTTCCCCTATCTATACCATTCCAGGTGGCCTAGGTTTCCATAGCACCCCCAGATCTCTGCTTTCCACACTGATGAGTCTCAGTGTATGAGCTCACCTCCAAAGTTGGTTCCTACTGTCCTCATCAGTTTCCTGGGTTGAAAGGCAGTGGCCTTTCTGTCCTTTCCAGGATGCTTGGGGATATGATATCATGATGGTAATAATAACCCCCTAACTGTAGTTGTTCACAGTTATCTGACCACTTCAGTTTCTTCCCACTGGAATCAAGGTGGTGTTATTAGATGGTATGGGGCTAGGAAAAGATTCTGGCTTGCAGTGTTTTCTCCAACCCATGAACCTACTTATCTTCCTTCCTTCCCTCCTTGTCTTTCTTTCTCTCCCTTGCTCCTCCTCCCTTTCTTTTTTTTTTTCTTTCCCTTCTCCTTTAAGATCTGCTTTGATAAGTGATTCCTGTAAGTTCAGGAAGAAAACTCTACATTAGTGGGGCGGAGGTGGGGGGAGTGCAGAGGTACTGGGGACTGAACCCAGTGGTTCTCTACTACTGATTTATATGCCTATACCTTTTTATTTTATTTTGAGAAACACAATCTCCCTAATTTACTCAGGCTGGCCTCAAACTTCCAATCCTCCTGCCTCAGCCTCTGGATTAACTGGGATTATAGATATGTCCTATAATGCCAGACAAAAAGCTATTTTGAATGTGAAAAATATTTTCTTGTAATGATCTCAGGGAGGAAATTCTCAGTGAGCTCCTAGCTGACTAGCATCCACTGCCCACCCTGAGTGAAATTTCTTATGACCTTATAGCCTTATGGCCTTATAGCACTTAAATTGTTCTTGTCTTTCACAGATGGGAATCTGTTTATTTGGAGACAGTAACACATATCTATACATTATTTCAAATCTCTTTCTTTCTATACCTCTCTTCTATGTGCCTCCTTCAAAGATTCTAATGCATAGTATGGATTAGGAATCACTGAGTTAAAGGAACCCAGGGACTGCAAGGGGAAGGGTACAAAGCGAGCAAGTGGCTTTGAGAGATTAAAGGAGCCACACCTCTTGTAGGGCTTGGGGGACTGGTTGAAGAGAAGGTAGGAGCCATCTATGTTCCACCAATTCCTTATGAACTTTGTGTGGTTTGGGAGATATGATTAAAACTTCAGTTAAAGAATCATGGATTCTTCTGAGTCGTTCATGTCTGGCAGAGATAATATGGTTTGAGATGGACCCACCTCTCTCTTCCACATTCAAGTACATAGTACTGAGGTTACATTATTTTCCAAAATTATTGTGGGTTTTTTTTGTTTTGTTTTATTTTGTTTTGGTACTAGGGATTGAGCCCAGAGGTGCTTTACCACTGAGCCCTTTTTATTTTTTATTTTGAGACAGGGTCTCACTAAGTTGCTCAGGGTCTCACTCAATTGCTGAGGCTGGCTTTGAATTTGTGATCCTCCTGTCTCAGCCTCCTGAGTTTCTGGGATTACAGGCATGAGCCAACATGCCCAGCTCCAAAGTTGTTCTTAACATGGAAATAGGAAAGTTCAGAACTGGATTCAGTTTCTCTGTCACCCAATATGCATTGTTTGTCACCTGCAAAACTATTTCAGTTTGAACTGACATCTGAAGACTGACTGGGTTTTGAGTGCTAAATGTCTATTGTAACCAGGACTCATATAGACTTACATTGGAATATTTACATTGGAAAGTTTACATATAAGCTTATTTTTGGCTGATGAGAAAAGATTATGCAGACTATCATTGCTACTTGTGCCCATAAAAATAAATTCTGAGGAAACAGAAATAAGTTCTTTTTTACACCTTGAGTTGATGCAAATTTCAAGCAAGGCCAACTTGAAGAGTAGACTAGAATCATTATGTAATATATACATATATCAAATTATAATATCAAAGCACAGAAAAAAGTACTACTATTATATGACAATTAAAAAATAAAAATCAAAAAAAATCTTTTTCTTAAACCAGAAAAAGGAAGAAAGAAAGAAAGAAAGACAGAGAGAAAGAAAGAAAGAAAGAAAGAAAGAAAGAAAGAAAGAAAGAAAGAAAGAAAGAAAGAGGAGTAGACTGGAAGCTGAAATTTTAAGGATTCCCAGAAAGCTTCCTTTTTTCTTTTCTTTTTTTTAACTCCAACAGAAAAAGTCTTTCATGATATTGATATGTCCCTTATTAGTCATTCAATGGACCTCAGTCCTAGCATAAATATAACCTCAATGAATATCAGCTTTAGTTCAGTTTATTACATTGCCAGTTAGCTAGCAGAACCCTGGAAGGACTGCAAACACCAATAAGTTCTAAGAAGTGAAAAGAAAAATTTAGGTTTGGGAATGCCACTTTGGGCTGGTGAGACTGTGACAGTGAAGGACTCGAGTTAAACAAGGCCCCTGGGCTTTAGCACTTGTGTGAGCCAAAGCAAAGAAACATTGAAAAAGGAACAAAGAAATCTGAGTGCATGTTTTGGTTGCTTTATACTCTTTAATCCAGAGTCTGCTTGAACCTGAGGTAGCCTGCTCAATGCTAAGAGAAAAGCATTAACAGGATTGGGTTAAGTCCCAAATTCTATTTCCTGGAGTCTCATATTAAATCTGAATTTGTTCCAGGAAGGGTGTTAGTTACTCACTTTGGATTAGTCTTTGAATGGTTCTTTGTGAATCATATATTGAACTGGAGATTTGGCAATATAAAGATGATTATACTGTCTTTCCCTTCTGAAAGACATGGGTACATTTTGGTTTGCCACTTAGAACATCCAAATATTTAACAGTCTCTGTGCTAGGGAGAAAGTTTCAATGTTAAACAATACTAAGGACCAATCTTTTAGATCTAACTCAATGGGGAAATAGACTCCTGGTGTAGAAGTAAAATGATTAAATGCCTAAAATTCCATCTATTAAAAATCTATCATTTTTTTCTTTTTAAAAAATAAACTGTAAGTTTTAGCATTCTCAAGCCTGCACTTCTCCAATTAAATGATTTTGGGATGTATCTTACAACACTCTCAGAAAGATGAGAGGAAAATCTTTCTTCTTAGAACTGCAGAAGAGCAGACATTATCTCGTATCATAAAGACTGCTCTGATTAAATATGTTAAGTGCAGAATTCAGTACATTTGCAAAATGATCATTCTTATCCTCTTATTCAATGTGACAATTTAGAAGAAACACATAATCCTATTCCAATCTTTTGGTTTCTATTTAACAGAATTTTTTTGACAACTGAGCTTCTGTATATTTTGTTATATCTTGTGAAAAAATCTTATCATTATTAGAAGCCTATAGTTCTAATTGGCAGACTTACATAATAATTTATTGTTCCAGTAATAATTTTTAAATTTGCCTTACTTTTCCAAAAAGTACAAATACTTGCACAGTTTCTTCACTAAGTGTGAAGAACTTCATACTGTCCTATCCCTTTACGTATAAAAGAGTAACAAATCCATGATTCTGTTGCATTCCTTACTTAAATAATCACTTTCAGAGTCTTTGTCTCATTTCAATTCATACTGTTTAGTGCTCTGATGAGGTAAAGCTAAGAAGCATAGAGCAAATAGCAGTTCCTTTTGAGGATGGGGATCTCAGAAAGTTTCACACAGGAGATGATGTTTAAGCCACTGTGAAGAAGCAGCAAAGTTTGTAAAAGCAAAGAGACAGAATTAGAAGAGACCATTTTTCGCATAAGGAATTGTAATGCATTGAACACACAAAGGATCATATGTTTAAAGAATAGTGCCTCTTACAATGTGGTAAGGAGTGGGAGTTGGTTACCAAATGATACTGGAAAAATGATTAATCAGATAGAAAGCTGTATTAAACATTCAGAGACTTAAAACAAAAACAGTGGTGTGCCATCAAGTGTTGGTAAGTAAGGGAATCTCATGATGAGTGATTTGTTTAGAAATAGCAGCAGGATAGAGGATATATTGAAAAGGGGAAGACCTGGACACAGAAACACCAGTTCGGAAGCTACCTGAACAGTCCCCATGAAAGATGACAAGGACAGTGGCAATGGAAGGGTAAAGAGGTCAGAAATTCAGAGAATGAAGAAGGATGACACAAAGGAGGAAGAGGAGGAGGAGGATGGTGGATACAACTACAGGTTACTAAAGGGGTTGTAGATTTCTCTTTTGAAATTTATACTTATGTGAACTATTTACATATGGGTTGTTTCAGGGATGGAAGATTGGGGAACAAATTAAATAATCATTTGAAGTTTTCCATAACTCTATTTCTGTGATTAAAAACCTAGGATCATAAATATAACCTATTTTAAAGGGAGTAATCAATGACAAAATATCCCATATTCTATCTCTTCTCTATGAGACCCTCCCAGCATTTCAACACTGGAGGATTCTAACATGCTTGCCCTGGAATGCCCATCTCCCTCCAAAGTGCCTTCCAACTTTGCTTATATGCAAGAATAATGAAACCACTTCTTTACACACACAGAATAAGTTTTGGTTTTACAAGGATTTAACCACTCTACATTATAAGATGCTTCTATAATTTCTTCATTTGTTCTTCCTGAGTCAAAGGCTCCCAATCTCCAACACAGTTCTTTTTATTTTGATTTTAATATTTTTCATTTGCCTTTAAGTTCCTCTCATCTTTATTGTACATGTTTTTGGTAATAATTTTCATGAAGGATGAATTATGAAAATAAATGATTAAAAGCAAGCTATTGATGGGTTAGATCATTGGGATAAAGGGTGGTATGTAATTTTAGAGTTCCAATTTTTAAAAAGGGACTCAGCCAAGTGATAAGCTTAGTACTAAGGTATTCCAAATTATTACACATTCAGATTAAACTTTAGAAAAGTTGTGATCATGTATTGGGAGTTGTAACTGAATTATAGGTTTTAAAACTGTCCTGTGACAGAGGCAATGCCTCTCTGGGAATACTCTTAGTGCAAGTGTGCTGAATGAGATGGCCCAGTTGCATGGTGATGTCCTTTTCAAAAGGGGGATCTATACTAGCCATAAATCCATTCAATTCTTCACCTAGACCTCAGACACTAGTTCTCAGGGATAGAGAATTCTGAACATAGCAATATAACTACAATGTTTCACCAGTACTATAACCTTCAAGCCTGCCCTGTTAATAGAATCTCTGGACAGTGGGCTTCCTGGGTGCCACAGGAAGCTCCTATTATTGCAACAGTAAAATAGCTACAAGAATGTTTCTAGCCCTGTAATTTTCTAATGCACAAAGAACAATGCCTCTACAGTCTTTAACTTTCTGATTATGAGACCCTATATAAAAAACTTGCTAGGCCAGCTCTGTGTCACTTTTTCTCCATCAGGGTGCAGTATTTCACCTGACCCCAGCTTTTCTTCTATACCTGTGTGTGTGTTTTCTTTAATCTCTTATCACCCCTTGCTGATTTCTCAGGTTTGGCCGTGCAGGTCACAGCAATTATGAAGTATGTATCAATCAAGTCAATTGATAAATTACCTTTATCTCCAGTTAACCATATGAGATCATTTTCCATGAGATGAATTTTAATGTAATGCAGGGAAGATCTATTCTCTGAGTTATCTGTAATACTTCTTGTTACCAGAGCCAAAGACTTTGTCAGCATTTTCATTTTATTATAAATTCCAAATCATCAATAAAAGTTAAAAAGTAAATGCCAGTTTATGAAAGAAAGGAGAGGAGTAAAACATTGCTACCTATTGGGATCATCCAAAAGAAAATAATATTCTCTGTAGCTATAAGACTGAATTGGGCATTTTGAATACACATTTTTGAGATAAGCAATATGTTTGGTCTTGGAATCTGAGAGGACATGTTACAAAATGATTACTGAGTACTAAATGTTTTTCTTCAAGGAGGTCTTGAAATAAACATAAATAATTGGTTTTTTTTACTTGAATTTTGGTTAAATGGATTTTACTGAATATTGTTTATGCAAACATTCACTAGTTTAAGGCAGGTACTATGTTAGATATAGGAGATACAAAAGTGAACAGTGTGGAAAAATCTCTCTTCCTGTGTTCAGGGGAGAAGAGACACATTAGAGATATAATCAATTTATTTACTTATTTATTGACAAATATTTATTGAGGTTCTATCATGTGTCAGGCATTATTCTAAGCATTGAGACTGAAGCAATTCCTGAAACTTAAAAATCCCTGCTTTCAGGGAGCTTAATTTCTAATTGTGGTGCTACAGAAGAAAATTCAGGCTGCTGTGGGAACCCATGCAACATATAACTGATAGCTGGTAATAACTTGCTCAAATGCCTCCAAGACAGGTCTGCTGTGTTTTCTTCAGGGTGAGTTCAGGCTGTGTTAAATTGGAAACTCTGAAGTTAGTAGGGGAGAACTTTGTTGTGGCTGAAGATTATGTGCTATGAATAACCATCAGCCTGATAAGGTGCACTTGGTCACTTAAAGGTGTCTCTGACACATATCTGGACTAGGCTATATGCAAGAATATGCCAGCATTGTATGTATGAAGGTATGATTAGATTTAGAGAGACTTCTCTACTTGCAGGGCATCTGATAGGATCCTCACTAAACAGACATATCATCTGCAGGTAGATATGTCTCACTAAACAGACATATCATCCTCTGGGGAGGCTTTGAGGACAAGGAAGCTGTACATCTTGGTCTGTTTTGGGAAATGTTGCTATGTATCTTTTTAAATTTTTGTTTAGTTGTAAATGGACATAATATCTTTATTTTATTTATTTTTATGTGGCGCTGAGGATTGAACCCAGTGCCTCATACATGCTAGGCAAGTGCTCTACCACTGAACTACAACCCCAGCCTAAATCTTGATTGTGTGTTCTTCAGATAAATAGACTCAAGTCCCTCCCCTTCTTTACTGGATTTTTTTTTTTTTTTTTAGAAAAAGAAGTTTTATTGCTTTGCTAGCAAAGGAGAAACCCAGGGGACTCCTGCCCCAGAGGCTGTGATTCTGCTCATCAGGGGTACTGGAGGCTTTTAAAGAGATAATTCAAAGGCTATATTCCATGTGTTTTCTCTTAAGAGTTGTAATTCACTTGTTAATTTGGGAGACAGTCATTTCTGAGATCTTCTGTTGCCATCCCCAAGTCTAAATTACTTCGTTCCTGTGGTGGGTGCATGCTCAAAGATGGATAACTGTTTAGGATGGAGAAAAAAGGTAATCTTGTTTCCCCAGAGATGAAGGAGGGGGAGAGATTAAGGAGGGTAGGAAGAGAAGAAGAGAAAGAACCTTGACTCCTTTAAAAATAAATTGCAGTGGCAGTGCAGCAAGGGCTATATTCAAAGCATCAAGTGGACCACTGTTACACTTCCCCACTGTCAATTTCTGTATTCCATTTCTATGGAAAATTGGGCTATGACATTGCCACACTGTTTCCTACTGAGAGAGGGCAAAGTTGGGGGAAGTGACCTGAAGTCCTTGTTCTCTATTAGATGGGGTATTCACAGTTAAGGGTATTCAGTATCAGGGCAGTCCAGAGGCACAAGACAGCAAAGCATTATTATTCTTTTTGTAAACAATTAGCATAAAAGCAATTAGTATTTCATTCAGGCTCTGAAAACCATGAAGACAGTAACTCATAGTCATACCAGTGAAAAATAGATCAAGTTTATCTATATAGGAGATTAGGAAGATTTATAGGTCTATGAGATCATTTGCTTGAACTTTCTATCTAAACCTACTATTAAAATTAGTCATTTTAGTGGTTGTACAGCTTAAGATAGATACATTAACAAATGATACATTATCTAGCTTTTATATTCTATTTTAAGATGATAATAGAAGTTATGAGAACTTTTGTTTTTTTTAAATATTTTATTTAGTTATAGGTGAACACAATACCTGTGTTTATTTTATATGGTGCTGAGGATCGAACCCAGCAAGAGGATTGAACGAGGCAAGCGCTCTACCGCTGAGCCACAACCCCAGCCCCATGAGAACTTTTTAAAAACTTTCTAATTTAAGCGTTTCATCCTGTGGACATTCAACATAGGTATCATGAAACAGAGACATCTCTAGCCATGGCTCACCAGACAACAAGAACAGATTTATATATACATGAAATATATGGTTGCCTTAGTGGATGGTTTGAGGGAAACTGGAGAAGGCTACTTTAAACCAAAAATGTTCGTACCTGTCTTAGTTCATTTGGGCTGCTATAACAAAATACCTAGGATGGGTGACTTATAAATAACAGACACTTATTATTTCTCACAGTTCTGGAGACTGAGAAGTTCAATGCACAAACAGATTTGATGTCTGCTATGATCCCCTTCCCCATGGCACTATATTATCACTCTAGCCTTACATGGAGGAAGGAGCAAAGTGTCTCTCTTGAGCCTCTTCTATAAGGGCATTAATCCCATTCATTAGGGCTGTGCTTCCAGAACCTACTAATAGTCATCTACTAATAACTCTAGTTTCTAATACCATCTTCTGAGGTTAGGAACTTAAAATGTGAATTTGAGAGAGAGTAAATATTCAGACCATAATGCTTCTCATTCAGGATCTAAATTTAGTATGTGGTAGATATCTTAGTTTGGGAATCAGAATTGAGAAATATGAAAGAAGGAAAAGGCCCCTAAAGAATATTTTATTGAGCAGATCACCACTGTTCATAACTAGAGGTCAATCTCAACATGGCTTCTTCTATGAACCATGTAGAAATGCCCAGGACAAACCACCAAAGCAGAGGAAAGTTGAGGCATTTATTCACCGAAACTTACCTCTGATTGGTTGTCATTTAGTTGTCTCCAGAGGTACTCCCTCATACCTCCCCTGTACCTCAGAGCTGAGGCTGCATCTGTGAGAGTCTTTCCAGATTTTACAGAAAGCCTTAAGGCAGAAAAGTAAGAAAACTCAAGGTGTGTGCTTAAGGTGGGACAGTGCCCATGTGCATGGAGTCATCCTCCATGCTGTGCTCAAATCTGATGATGAGGAATGTGGCACGAGGCATCAAATGCATCTGGAGCTGTGAAACAGGATCCTTGTTTCTATGTTCTGAGGCCTGAGAACACTGACTCTTCTTAATGGGACACAGAACATGAAATGTCCTGTATAACTAATGGGGCATTTGATGGTACACTTTCAAACGGAGAAAGAGAATGGCATTTTAGCATAACAATGTATAGAAAATGTACTGAGAAGACTAGTTGGGTGGTGTGAATGTTCTGATTGCCTTGTAGATGATCTTAGAGGAACCTTACCTTTGAGAAAACTGGGACAAAGAGCTAATAAGTTTTATAGTGGTGAGGAATTTATTGAATTTATTGAATTTATTTACTCTGTCAGGCACTGTTCTGAACTCTATCCTAGTGCAGGCATGGGCATCTGTACAGAGAATATCCTTTTCTAAGGGTAGCTTTATGTCTCTGGTCAAGCTTAGAGTGAGATCATGTGACTATTTGAGGCAGAAACGCAATTACCTAAATTGAGTTGATCTCTGAGACTCAGAGGGAGAACATATTCTGCTTCCTGCCTGCAGTCCTGGGAGAAGTGATCTAATTTCACAAATGTTGCTTCATTGAACTTGTCCTGGAGAAGTGCCAGAACAAAGTCAGCTCTTATCACACCTCACATGAGAGCCTGTGAACTAATTTGTTTCTAGATCCAAAGGGCAAAAGGCTTCTTCATTATTTTTCATCAATGGCTCTAGTGTTAAAGAAACTTATGTTCATTTAAGAGGACCTAACAATTTGAGAAGTGGCTATCGACTACATAACTAAAGAGGTGACTCATACTGATATAGAAATTACACAAACAGAAGAAGTCTTTAATTGAAAAGTAATAATTAGAGAGCATAAAACAATTCCAGAATTTCAAAATTCAGTAGAAAACCTAAAGAAAAAATATTATAAGATAAAAATTATTATATACCGGACCAATGAAGGAAATATTTAACAACACAGACTAAATACAAAGAAATATAAATAATAAATAAAACATTAACAAAAATGAAGGGTAGATTTAGAAGACCATATGGCATAAAACTTCATAAAAAGAACAGATAAAGATCTTTGATTATAAGAGACAATATTTTTTTTCTAAACTGAAGAAAGACTTGAAGTTTTTAAATGAAAGTGATCCCTCTGAGTGAAAGACTATCGCCTGTGAGATTTCTGAATTCCAAAGATAAGAAGTATATTTTATAAGTTTTTCAATGTAAATAATAAATTATTATAGACTTGCTTCAAAGTCTCTGAGTGGAGTGTGTCCTGTGTTAATGTTTTACTGACAACTCTACATATTAACAGTTAAAAATATATTAATTGCCATCAGAGACTTTCCAGAAGAACATGGAGAAAAATTAAAATTTGTACAGAAGGAAGCCTCTAGACAACTTATAATTAGCATGATTAAGGAACTTGTGGCTACATTTTGTAAAAAAGAAAAAGAAAATCACATTAGCATTAAGACTTCCAAGCTACAACATGGTTCAATGCTTATAAACATCTGAGAGAAAAGTTCTATGATCTAAGAATCCTAAGTGAAATTCAGAATATCATTTATATGCAAGGGCACATGAAAAATTTGAATATTCAAGTATTCATAAATATATCCTCCATGTACTCTGTTACAAGAAACTAATGTCGAAAGAACATAGAACTAGAACTTACATATCAAAATAGAAAAGGATGACTTGAAAGTAAAAGAGGTGAGATGAATCAGACAGACGATATGAGAACAGAAACTATCTACTTAAAGCCCCACAGCTTGACTTTACCATTCTGAGAAATTTTTGCCCAGAAGATGAAACAGTTTTATTATTATTTCTGGTTTTAGGAACTTCCTGAAAATCTATGTCTGAACAAAAAAACTACTCATACAGTCTTCATCAGAATAAACAACCCCCTTCTAAGAACAATTGATCACTCAACTAGGTTTTCTCAAGTGACTATCCATCGAGGCTGTTTCCCTAGGTCAAACAATCCTAAACTTCACCCAGTTCTAAAGTTACTTCAATCCCAATCAGAACCCTATACTGCACACTGAAAAATGCATCTTAAAACTACACATCCTAGGGGCTGGGGATATCACTCAATTGATAGAATGCTTGCCTTGCATGCACAAGGCCCTAGGTTCAATCTCCAGCAACACACACACACACACACACACACACACAAAATAGATTCCTTAAACCTTACAAATAATCTGCACTTGACTCCTTATTCTGCAATGTCACTAAGATCCTGTGAGGATAGTAGTCTGCTACTACAGAGAGCAATAAATAAACTTGGTTTTGTTTAATTAGGTTATTTTGGTGATCTTCTGGAGGAGTCAACAGTTGGCAAAGGTGATAAATATAAATCCAAAGCAATTAAAAGACTCATAAAAAAGAAAAAGTTGCTTATGCCAGGGCACAGTGTTGCACACCTGTAATCCCAGAAACTTGGGAGGCTAAGGCAAGGAGGATCACAAATTTGAGGCCAGTGTCAGCAATGTAGTAAGAGCTTTTCTCAAAACAAGAAATTTTAAAAAGGTGGAGAGTTCCACTCCAGAGTTCCTGCTGAGCAACAGGAGGGGCAGAGGGCCCAAAACCACCCTCACGAAACTCCATGGTTGTCAGGCCAGAGGGAGACCAGAGACTGTTAGCCGCCAGCCACAAGGAAGCTCACACTCACGGTAAGAGTTGTTGCAGAGACCCCTGTGGGAGGAGGCCCCACCCAAGTGAGGCCTGGGCCCACCCTAGTTCCGCTCTAGAGTTTCTGCAGAGTGGTAGGAGGGGCAGAGGGCTCAAAACCACCCTCGAGGACACCAAGGGTGCCCAGCCAAAGGCAGACCAGAGCCTGCTAGTCTCCAGCCCCAGGGGAGCCCAAACCCATGGTAAGAGTGGCGAGCTGGCTCCATGCTACGCCCTTAAGATAGCGACTAGTCATTGTATGTAAATGGGAAGGGCACGAAGGAAGGAGGGACTATGTGATTGGTTTACTGTTGGTTCCGCATACGTGATCAGCTCGTGGACAGAATACAGGGGGCTTATGTGCCTTGCCACATGGACAGCTGCTGGCTACGTGCATTGTCTCTGATTGGCCGAACGGCCCTATAAGTTGAATGCTTGTTCCGCAAATAAACAGGTTCCTGCTCTGACTGGACTCCCTAGCATGTCTGATTGTCCTGTGGTGGCGGAGGGCTGGGAACAGGTGGCTAGTTGGCTCCAACTCTTCCCAACTTCCACAGCTAGGTGAATGTGGGGGTGCCCCTTGGACCCGCTGGCTCCAGATGGACTGCAACTCCCGCAGTAAGGGTTGCACACAGACTCGCCTGCTTGTGAACCTGCCTAAGTGAGGCCTGGGCCTGCCCCCAGTTCCGCTCCATAGTTCCTGCTCACCTGCAGAAGCACAGTAGAGGGCCCAAAACAGCCCTCAGGGACCGCCACAGGAGCCCAGCCAAGGCCACTCCCACTGCCCTACTGAGGTTTGTACACTACCTGCGCCACCAACTTTAGTGGCAGTAGTGTCCATCTGGGGACTCGGGGACCAGAAGTAGCTCCAAGGTGAGATACAGATAATCTGGAGTGTCAATACAAGATTATAGGATAGAAGACACAATACCTCAGATTGGTATTGCAAGAAAGGAAGATACACAATCAACATGAAAAAACAAGGGAAGAAAGTGCTCCAAATAAACCTGGATACCACTGTAACAGAATCCATTGATAGCACAGAAATTTCAGAGAAAGAATTCAGAATGTACATAATTAAAATGATCTGCAAATTAAAGAATGACATAAGTGAGCAAGTACAGGCAAAAATTGGTCAATACAACAAAGAAATAGGAGAGCAAATAAAGGCAACCATTGACCACTCTAACAAAGAGATGAGAGAGCAATTACAAGTAGCAAAAGATGACTTTAAGAAAGAGCTAGAAATTGTGAAAAAAAAAACCCAATTAGAAATTCTTGAAATGAAGGAAACAATAAACCAAATAAAACACTCAATAGAAAGTATTACCAACAGACTAGATCATCTGGAAGACAGAACCTCAGATAATGAAGACAAGATATACAATCTTGAAAATAAACTTGACTAAACAGTGAAAATGCTAAAAAATCATGAACAGAACATACAAGAAATATGGGACAGCATCAAAAGACCAAATCTAAGATTTATTGGGATAGAAGAAGTTGCAGAATTTCAAACCAAAGGAATGCACAATCTCTTCAATGAAATAATATCAGAAAATTTCCCAAATATGAAAAATGAATTGGAAAATCAAATACAAGAGGCTTACAGGACACCAAATGTACAAAATTTCAACAGATCTACACCAAGGCACATTATAATGAAAATGCCCAACAAACAGAATAAGGATAGAATTTTAAAGACCACAAGAGAGAGGAACCAGATTACATGTAAGGGGAGACCAATTTGGATCTTAGCAGATTTTTCAACCCAGACACTCAAAGTCAAGAGATCATGGAACAACATATTCCAGGCTCTGAAAGAAAATAGATGCCAACCAAGAATCCTATATCCAGCAAAATTGACCTTCAGATTTGATGATGAAATAAAAACCTTCCATGATAAACAAAAGTTAAAAGAATTTACAGCAAGAAAGCCTGCACTACACAGCATTCTTGGCAAAATATTCCATAAGGAGGAAATGATAACCAACAATGAAAATATACAAAGAGAGAAACTATACTAAAGGAAAGATCATTCAAAAGAGAAAACAAGTCAAGGTAAAAACCAAAAACAAACCAAAATGACCGGATTACAAATCATATTTCAATAATAACCCTGAATGTGAATGGCCAGAATGCACCAATTAAAAGACATAGACTGACAGACTGGATTAAAAAACAAGACCCAACAATATGCTGTCTTCAAGAGACTCATCTCACAGGAAAAGACATCCACAGGCTGAAAGTGAATGTTGGGGAAAAACTTTTCACTCACATGGACCCTGCAAACAAGCAGGAGTTTCCATCCTCATATCAAATAAAGTGGACTTCAAACCAAAGATGGTGAAAAGAGATAAAGAAGGTCATTTCATACTTCTTAAGGGAATCATACATCAACAAGACATAACAATCATAAATATCTATGCCCCAAATAATGGGACTTCTACATATATCAAACAAATCCTTCTCAAATACAAGAATCAAATAGACCACAACACAATAATACTTGGAGACTTTAACACAACTCTCTTACCATTGGATAGATCCCCCAAACAAAAACTAAATAAAGAAACCATAGATCTCAATGAAACTATCAATAGTTTAGAAATAACAGACACATAGAGAGTGTTCCATCCATCAACAAGCAAATACACTTTTTTCTCAGCAGTACATGCATCCTTTTCCAAAATAGATCATATGTTATGTCACAAAGCCAGTCTTTGCAAATACAAAAAAATAGAGATACTACTCTGCATCCTAACTGACCACAATGGAATAAAATTAGAAATCAATGACAGATTAAAAAATAGAAACTATTCCAACACCTGGAAACTAAATAATATGCTATTGAGTGACGCATGGATAACAGAAGACATCAGGGAAGAGATAAAAAAATTCTTAGAGGCAAATGAAAACTCTGATACAACATATCAAAATCTCTGGGATACCATGAAGGCAGTGCTAAGAGGAAAGTTCATTGCATTAAGCTCATTCATTAGAAGAAGTAAAAGTCAACAAATAAATGAATAGATTCTTCATCTCAAAGCCCTAGAAAAGGAAGAACAAATCAACACCAAAAGAAGTAGAAGACAGGAAATAATCAAAATCAGGGCTAAAATCAATGAAATTGAAACAACTCAAAACATTGACAAAACAAAAAGCTGGTTCTTTGAAAAAATAAACAAAATTGGCAAACGCTTATCCACCCTAACGAAAAGGAGGAGGGAGAAAACCCAAATTACTAAAATTTGTGATGAAAAAGGAAATATCACGACAGACACTACTGAAATACAGAGGATAATTAGAAACTATTTTGAAAATTTATACTCTAGTAAAATAGAAATCCCTGAAGACATTGACAAATTTCTAGAGGCATATGACCTACCCAAAATGAACCAAGAGAACGTATGCAACTTAAGCACATCAATTTCAAGCAAGGAAATAGAAGATGCCATCAAGAGCCTGTCAATCAAGAAAAGCCCAGGTCCAGTCGGATTCTCAGCTGAGTTCTACAAGACATTCAAAGAAGAATTAATACTAATACTCCTAAAACTTTTTCATGAAATAGAAAAGGAGGGAACCCTTCCAAATTCATTCTATGAGGCAAGTATCACCCTGATTCCAAAACCAGACAGAGACACATCAAAGAAAGAAAACTTCAGACCAATATCCCTGATGAATATAGATGCAAAAATTCTCAATAAAATTCTGGCAAATTGCATACAAAAACATATCAAAAAAATAGTGCACCATGATCAAGTGGGGTTCATTCCAGGGATGCAAGTTTGGTTCAACATATGAAAATCAATAAATGTAATCCATCACATCAATAGACTTAAAGATAAGAGTCATATGATTTTATCAATCAATGCAGAGAAAGCATTTGACAAAATACAGCACCCTTTTATGTTCAAAACACTAGAAAAACTTGGGATAGTAGGAACATACCTCAACTTTGTAAAAGCTATCTAAAAATGGGAACTAGACAGGGATGCCCTCTTTCACGACTGCTATTCAACATAATCCTTGAAACACTAGCCAGAGCAATTAGACAGATGAAAGATATTAAAGGGATACAAATAGGTAAAGAAAAACTCAAACTATCATTATTTGCAGATCACATGATTGAATACTTAGAGGATCCAAAAAATTCTACCAGAAAACTTCCAGAACTAATAAATGATTTCAGCAAAGTAGCAGGATAGAAAATTAACACCCATAAATCAATTGCATTTCTATACATCAGTGACAAACTCTCTGAAAGAGTAATTAGGAAAACTATCCCATTCACAATAGCCTCAAAAAAAATAAAATAAAATACTTGGGAATCAATTTAACAAAAAAGGTGAAAGACCTCTATAGTGCAAACTACAAGACACTGAAGAAAGAAACTGAAGAAGACCTTAGAAGATGGAAACATCTCCCATGCTCCTGGATAGGCCAAATCAATATTGTCAAAATGGCCATACTACCCCAAGCACTATATAGATTCAATGCAATTCCAATTAAAATCTCAATGTCATTCCTTATAGAAATAGAAAAGACAATCATGAAATTCATTTGGAAGAATAAGAGACCCAGAATAGCCAAACCAATCCTTAGCAAGAAGAGCGAAGCAGGAGGCATCACAATACCAGACCTTAAATTATATTACAAAGCTATAGTAAGAAAAACGGCATGGTACTGGCACCAAAACAGACATGTAGACCAATGGTATAGAATAGAAGACACAGAGACTAACCCACTTAAATACAGTTATCTTATACTAGACAAAGGAGCCAAACACATACACTGGAGAAAAGATAGCCTCTTCAACAAATGGTGCTGGGAAAACTGGAAATCCATATGCAGCAAAATGAAACTAAACTCCTATCTCTCACCATGCACAAAATTCAACTCAAAGTGGATCAAGGACCTGGGAATCAGACCAGAGACCCAATGCCTAATAGAAGAAAAAATAGGCCCAAATCTTCATCATGTCAGATTAGGACCTTACTTCCTTAACAACACTCCTATAGCACAGGAAGTAAAATCAAGAATCAATAAATGGGATGGATTCAAACTAAAAAGCTTCTTCTCAGCAAAAGAAATAATCAATGAAGCAAACAGAGAGCCAATACTCTGGAAACAAATCTTTGCCACACGCACATCTGATAGAGCACTAATCTCCAGGATATATAAAGAACTCAAGGGGCTGGGGTCATGGTGCAGTGGTAGCATGCTTGCCTAGCACGCAGGAGGCACTGGGTTCGATCCTTAGCACCACATAAAAATAAAATAAAGATATTCTGTCACCTACAACTAAAAGATAAATATTTTTAAAAAAAGAACTCAAAAAACTTAACACCAAAAAAACCAGTCAAGAAATGGGCCAAAGAGCTGAACAGAAACTTCACAGAAGAAGATATACAATCCAGCAATAGACATGAAAAAGTGTTCAACATTTCTAGCAATCAAAGAAATACAAATCAAAACCACCCTAAGATTTCATCTCACACCAGTCAGAACAGCAATTATCAAGAATACAAACAACAATAAGTTGGTGAGGTTGTAGAGGAAAAGGCACGCTCATTCATTGCTGGTTGACCTGCAAATTGGTACAACCAATCTGGAAAGCAGTATGGAGACTCCTTAGAAAACTTGGAATGGAACCACCGTTTGACCCAGTTATCCCACTCCTTGGTCTATACCCAGAAGACTTAAAAACAGCCTATTACAGTGACGCAGCCACTTCAATGTTCATAGCAGCTCAATTCACAATAGGTAAACTGTGGAACCAACCTAGATGCCCTTCGATAGATGAATGGATAAAGAAACTGTGGTATATATACACAATGGAATATTACTCATCAATACGAGAGCATAAGATTATGGCATTTGCAGGTAAATGGATGGAGTTGGAGAATATCATGTTAAGTTAAGCAAGCCAATCTCAGAAAACCAAATGCTGAATGTACTCATTGATAAGTGGGTGCTGATCCATAATGTGGGGAAGGACATGGGAACAATGGAGGAACTCTGTTCACAGGGGTGAAAGGGGGGAGGAGGTTGAGGACAGTAAAGGTGGTGGAATGTGATAAAAAATGTTATATCAAAGCACTAAATTACTACTTAGATAATGTGTTCTTCAGGATGCAAGCATATTATTTATTAGGAGTTTTAGTTTATTTCAGAAAATGAAGGCAGATTATCTCCCAGTAAACAGAGCAATGTTCTTCTGCAAAACATCAAGTTTTCAATTTTACTTTGGATTTTCAGAAAGAAATCACCATCCAGTAGAGGCTACTCTTGTTCTGAACACAGATTTTTACAACTTTTCCAGAGAATTTACAGCATAATTCTGTCATCACAAATACAGGAAAAGCATACAAGACACTAAGGATTTGATAAATGTGGATAAAATAATAAACCTGGTACATATATAAATATTATATCAGGCAATACTAGCTATTGTTATATTTGTCATCAAGAATTATTCTTTTGTTTGTAACTTGGGATTTGTTTATTTCATGTTATTTGGGACTATTATAATAAGCCCCCAACTGTATGTGGGAATTTTTAGAAAAATATCTCATTGGAGTCATGTTAAAAGTCTGTCATGTCCACTATATTGAATTTATCTAAATATGAAAAGGTTTTAGAATTTTTAAAAATATTTTGGCTTAACATTAATAATCAGTTGCAAAAATAGCAAACCCCTCTCTCCTTTATAATAAATATGCACACCTGTGTTTTAGGACTGGGCTCTCCAAGTGGTCGTGTGCACAAAAATTATCAGCAGCGCTTGTTAAAATGTAGTTTTTGATTGAGAAGGACTGAGATGGAGCCTGAGATTCTTTTTTTCTAATAAAGTCAATACTGAAGCCAAAAAAAAAGGTGGAAAGTATTCACAATACATATTATAGAAAGATGCCTAATACCTGTAATACATAAAGAGCTCTTAAAAATTAAGAGATAAAGGAAAAATACTCAATAGAAAAATGGGAAAAAGAGAGATAATCCACATACCCATACATGTCCATACACATACGCGAAAATGTTTTTAACAAATCTAAAGAGATAAAAGTAGGTCAGCAGTCAACAGAAAGTAGGTTAGTAGTTAACTGGGAATAGAAGAAGAAACAAGGAGGGATTACAAAGTGGGCACAAAAGATCTTTTGGAGTGTTAGAAATGTTTTAAAAGTGGATTGTGGTGCTAGCTGCACAATTCTGTAGAATACTAAGAATTGTTGAATTTTTCACATAAATGGGTGAATTTTAGGGTATTTCAAGTTAATAAGGCTATTTTAAAAGTAAATCTTAAGGGGCTGGGGTTGTGGCTCAGTGGTAGAACACTTGCCTCACATGTATGAAGCCCTAGGTTCGATTCTCAGCACAACATAAAAATAAACAAATAAAATAAAGGTATTGTGTCCATCTACAACTAAAAGAATATTTTTAAAAAAGTGAACCTTAAATAGATACATATAGCTGGGCATGGTGGCACATTCCTGTAACCCCAACTACTCAGGGAGGCTGAGGCAGAAGAATTGCTAGTTCAAGGCCAGTCTGGGCAATTTAGCAAGCGCTTGACTGAAAAAATGAAAATGACTGGGGATGTGTTTAATGGTAGAGGGTCCTGGGTTCAATCTCTAGCATCCAAAAATTAATTAATTAACTTTAAAATATGTATAAATTTCAAACACACTCATAATTAGAAAAATGCAAATTAAAATGACAACTAAGATACAATTTCTCACCTTTCATATTGGTGAAAAGTAAAACAAAATTTCAATTCATAAAATGAAATAAATTAAAATGTGACTAACATGTTGTTGGCACGACTGTGGGAAAACAGTCACTTTTATAATTGCTATTGAGAACACAAACTGGTACAACCCTTCTGGAGGGAAAGTTGGCAATACTGAGCAAAACCACATCTGCACTTAACTTTTAAACCAGTAATCTCACTTCTAGAATTTCTATAAAATTGACATGGGTGCATTAAAATAGATTGAAAATCATAACCTAGAGTTTACATATATTATTACACTAATATTAATTAATATTATAATTTAATTACATTACTCATAGATATATACCATATTTAAGTTTTATAGATGTTCTACATCTGGAATGATTGAACAAAATGAGTTTTAAGTAACCTGGAAAACTGCACACAAATACTGTACTTAGTAAAAAATTTTTTCATAGGATATGGGTAATAATTTAGAAATTACTTATGTATATACAAAGATTAAGCAATTAAGTAATACAGTGTAGATAATGAGAGCCAGTTTTCTCTCAGAGTTAAAATAGGGATATGAAGTATAGCACAAATCCTGAATTGAAATCAGAGCAGAAATATCAGCACAAACACATGGATATGTATGTAGTGGCATACTAGTGGCAATAAGAACAACTAGCTACCGGATTTTGGTTACCATTCTTCAACAAAAGGAACCAGGCAGTGCATCATGGGGAAATGACTAATTCCAGGAAGCCTGAGGCAGAGAGAATGCAAGATGAACTTGTGATACTTTATGGTACTAAATGGTAAAGAAATGTTTACAAAAAGATTGGGGCTATGTCTTAACAACATGGGAGCTAACTTAAAGGGAGCTTCCAATGCCTGAATCTGGGACAATCTGAACAACTAAATAAATTATAGTAACAAGATATATAATTTACTGAGTCTGAGTCCGAACTGACAAATGTAAATAAGTGAACGAATAAATACATGGGGGAAAAGGGACAGCTCTTATGTAGGATAGAATTTCTATTAATAAATGTAGAGAGCCGGGCGCGGTGGCTCAAGCCTGTAATCCCAGCACTTAGGGAGGCTGAGGCAGGAGAATCGCGAGTTCAAAGCCAGCCTCAGCAATGGCGAGGCGCTAAGCAACTCAGTGAGACCCTGTCTCCACATAAAACACACACAAAAAAAGGGCTTGGGATGTGGCTCAGTGGTCGAGTGCCCCTGAGTTCAATCCCCAGTACCAAAAAAAATAAAATAAAATAAATAAATGTAGAGAAAATAATGCAAATTTAAAAATCACCATTGGGACAAAAACATAATATTTGTTGCAGTCAAAATTTGTCTATGAATGCCAAAATTAATAAACAAAAGTGTAAAGAGAAACAGAATATTTGTGTATTTGTAAGTTATCTCTCCACAAAATACTCATGAGTTACAGTAACTTTTAATATCCTACTTAAGAAATCTTTACTTAACTCAAGGGCCCCAAGTCTATCTTCTGTATTTTTTGAGAAAGTGTATAGTTCTTGCTTTTATATTTAGTTCTATGATATCTTTAGTTTACTTTTATAGATAGTGTGTAGTGGGAAGAATGATGGCTTCCCCAAAGATGACCATGCCTCAACCCCTAGAGCTTGTAAACATGTTTCTTTACATAGAAAAAGGGATTTTTTTCAGATACGATTAAGGGTAAAGACCTGAAATGGGGTAAATTATTCTGAATTATTTTGGTTGGCCAATCTAATTACATGAATTCTCTCTCTCTTTCTCTTTCTTTCTTTCTTTTTTTTTTTTTTTGGTAATGGGGTTTGAATTCAGGGGTACTCGACCCTAGTTGCTGAGGCTGACTTTGAACTCGTGATCCTCCTGACTCAGCCTCCCAAAGTGCTGGGATTACAAGCGTGCACCACCGCACTGGGCTTAATTACATGAATTCTTAGAAGCAGATGACCCCTAGCATAGAGTCTCTCCTATCCAGGTTATACCCTGTACCTGCTAAAACTGCTCGGCTCAGCTTGCCCATCATAGCTACAGCTATGGGGAAAAAGTTGATGGTGAAGAGAAAAGGCTCCTGGGAAGCACGCTACCCTGAATTTTCAATCATTCCCATGCATTTCTTTTTATTTTACAAATTTACTTATCTCCACAATAAAATAGCATTCTTTTGTTTATTTTCAATGTTTGAATAAATAGCATTATATTGTTTTAAAAAAGCAGGGAACACTTCTTGTCTGCGGGCAGAGAGAGATGTGACACTTGAATAAAGGTCAGAGATATGTGACCTCGCTTACTTCAAAGAGGGAGGGAGGAGACACTGAGCCAAGGAATGTGGGAGGCCTCTAGATACTTAATGTTCAATATTTAAAGTTTGGAGCAGCTAAGATGTTCATTACCTCATACCATACCTCATAATGTTTGCGTAGAGCTTAAGAGTTTTAAAAGTCTGTGATGGGTTAGTAATGTAGACATTACCCTTTGAACAATTTACAAAAAATTTAAAGAACACTTACAATCAAAGCAGGCCTGATTGATTGAAAATAATTTAGAAAGAAAAAAACTGAAATGATAGAAAAAAATTTAACACATTCTTTTTATGGTTTATTTTCTTATGTATACTTTGTTCTTTTTTTTTTTTTTTTTGTACCAGGAATTGAACTCAGGGGTACTCAACCATTGAGCCATATTCCCAGCCCTATTTTGTGTTTTATGTAGAGACAGGGTCTCACGGAGTTGCTTAGTGCCTCGCTGTTGCTGAGGCTGGCTTTGTACTTGTGATCCTCCTGTCTCAGCCTCCCAAAGTGCTGAGATTGCAGGTGTGTGCCACCACGCCCAGCTTGTTCTATTTTTTTACTATGAAAGCAAGGTGCATCATTACAACAGGCAAACAAAAAGAAGAGAGGACATCATTATCTCATCTATCTACAGGTCATAGAACTTAACACCTTGGTACTGTTTCTTTCCTTAACACATTGTCTCCCTCTGAACATGACCATCTTTTGTCCTAAATAGCCTTGTCTCTCCTATCATGGAAAACTTCATGTTACTAGTTTCTAAGTTCCAAAGTCTAAAGGAGGAAAGGGAAAGCTGAAGTCTCCCGAAAGAGTACAGAGGCAAGATGACTGAAATGAAACTCTCACCTCACAAGTTCACCTTGGGTTAATTATGAGGCCACTCTCCCAAAAAAGTAACCACTCTAGCCGGGCGCGGTGGTGGAAGCCTGTAATCCCAGCACTTAGGGAGGCTGAGACAAGAGAATTGCAAGTTCAAAGCCAGCCTCAGCAACGACGAGGCGCTAAGCAACTCAGTGAGACCCTGTCTCTACATCAAACACAAAATTGGCCTAGGGATGTGGCTCAGTGGTCGAGTGCCCCTGAGTTCAATACTCAGTATCAAAAAAAAAAAAAAAAAAGTAGCCACTCAGTAAATGGTTGTTGAATAAATGAATGAAGAGAGGTCAGTAAATAAAATTGGTTTAATATATGCCTAGTTAGTGTTCAATTTCTCATAAAGATGTTATTCCCATGTTCAGGATAAAGATTCAAAATAGTATTTTCAGATCCTGACATTGGCTATTGTCAGTATATATTTTTCTTCTGCCTGGTATCTTTCCTTTCTGACAAGCTGCTTCTACTCTGCTGTACTGACACTATCTAAAAGAGCCACTCTGAGTTGACTAGCCCCTTATCAATTTATACTTTCCTCCCCTCCTCTGTCTTATGACATCTAATATTTTGTTTAATCCTGCATACTCCAGTTATTGCTCCTGTCAAGAAGAGATACCTTATCACTGGGATTTGGTCTGAGGGCAGAAACTCAACTGTAGCCACCAGTGCAAACATTAAGAATCAAAAAGGCCTCCCGCTCACCTTTCTTTCCCTCTCTTCCTCCCATCCTCCTTCCTTCTTCTTTCTTTCCTTTCTTCTTGCCTTTCACCCTGACCCTTTGTGCTTGGCTTTTTGGGGGTAAGTGACCAGACCTGGTTAGTTGGGATCCCCTGGAGTCAGAGCTCTGGCCTAGGACGCAGGCAAGCCTCATCAACCACCTACAGCTAGCTGACTCTGCCAAGGGAAAGGAAGGGAAAATCCCAGGCAGCTCCTGCAACTACCTTTGTTGCAGGCATTTCTTTTTCTTTCCCTTTTCCTACCTACAGCCCATTCCCTTCTACTTTGGGCTCCCATTGGCTGATTTTTACAACCATTGGATGAAAAAGATAAACTCTTGGACTCTATGGGTCCTGAAGTCACATAGTTCTCCCCAACAGTGCAGGCCGGGCCTCACCCTTTGCTTTCCTTGTTGTTCATGAGCTCCTTGGAGTCATTTTGGGACTTTGGAACCACTATGGGCTTCTCCCACTTTGTCTGAAAGGGAAGTTTGCATTCTGCAATGCTGTGATGGCTAGTTAGCTATTTCTTTCTTTTTAAATACTTGCCATCCCTTATCTGTACCCATTTCCCAACCCTCCCAGTCTCTGCTAACCTCTAGTCCACTTTCTGTCTCCATGTATTTGCCTATTCTAGGTATTTCTTCTTTTTTTTTCTTTTTCTCTTTTCTTTGGTACCAGAGATTAAACCCAGTGGCATTTAACCACTGAGCCACATACCCAGCTCTTGTTATATTTTTTATTTGGAGACAGGGTCTTGCTAAGTTGCTGAGGCTAACATTGATCTTGGATCCACCTGCTTCAGCCTTCTGAGCCACTGGGATTATAGGTGTGCACCACTGTGCCTGGCTTACACTAGGTATTTCATACAGGGTATCACATAGTATTTATCCTTCTGTGTCTGGTTTATTTAACTTGGCACAATATTTTTGAGGTTTATCTATGTTATAGTATGATTCAGCATTTCATTCTTTTTATGCATGGATATTTCATTATGTGTATAAACCACATTTTGTTTATTCATTTATCTGTTATGAACACTTGTGTGATTTTCTACCTTTTCACTACTGTGAATAATGCTGCCATAAACATCAGTGTACAAGTATCTGTTTAATCTGTTTTCAGTTATTTGAGGCTATATACCTAGGAATGAAATTCTGAGTGATAAGGTAATTCTATATTTAACTTTTGGAGGAACTGTCAAACTATTCCACAGTGACCATATTATTTTATATTCCCACCAGTGATGTACACATCTTGATCAGATCACCTCCATCACCAGACATCTACCCACATACCTCCTAAGTGTCCCAGTGTTTCCCATGCTTTATAAACCATGACTATGAGACACCCAAGGTCATAGATAGCAAAGTTGACGGGATTAAAAAAAAAAAACACTATCTGTGATTTTCTATTAATAGGTGACTTCAGCAAGATCAAGAAAATGATGAAAGGACATCCTACAATGTCAGGAGGTGTTACAGTGTAGTTAATGAGTTAATAGGCACTTAAACTAATTAAGAGGATTTCCACAGAAAGTAAAAAACAAATTTAAATGGTAAAGATGTGTATAATCATACAGGAAGCCCATAGTAGTTATGCCCCAGGTTTAATTCACCGGCTCATGAGCACCATCAAGGACTCAGGTTCTTTGTACTTTCTGCCATGTTATCACGTTGTGCTGGGTGTCTTTCAAGCTGGCTCTTGCCTGGTAGCAAGATGGCTGTAGGAGATCTAGTCATTATATCTGAGAAGTTGTCTCTTCCTTGTGTTTATTGTTTTCTCTGAAGAACAAATTATTTTTTAAAGATTGCATTCAAATTTATTTGCATCTTTATAATATCAATCTCTTCTTTCCAGATCATTAATAACATTTATTAAAAACAAAATATCTATGTAAAATAATTTATTTCAATAAAATTCATGGGGAAGTTGTTGACTGATTTGGATTTTTTTAGTTGAGGAGGACAGATGCATAAACTAGGAGAGGTATGAAGCTGATGGAGTTAAAGTGCAGGAGCAGAAATTTGGAAACAGCATTTTCTGGCCTCTCGGATTATATTTTATTTTTTTAACCTCCTTATTTCTAAAGTATTTGTAATCTATAACTTGTCTCGACTAAAATTTCTTCATTTCGTATCCTGAAACATTTAATCAGTAATAACTACTGCACCACCTTTAAAAATATCAATTTTAAGCATTTTATTCACTGAATACTATCTCCTTTCCTTCTAGATTATTTTCTGTGCCAACCTCAGTATTTCTTCAACTCAACAGAATCTCCAATCCCAAGAAACTATTGTTGACTGCTGATTGTCCCCTTATTTCCCTCTTCCCTTTAACCAAAAAACAACTTTCCCAGAAACTCCCCAGTAGACTGTCCCTCACATTTCATTGGTTAGGATTGAGTCACAGGCTCTTTCCTAAGCCAAAATTGGTAAGGAAAATAGAATTATCAAGACTGGTTTAAGCCAGTAAGGATTTCCTTCTCAGAAGGGGATAGAGTGACCTTCCTCAGAGATAAATTCCTACACATTGTTTCTAAATAGAAAAGAATGTTGATTACTCAATAGTACATGTGAATTTATTCTTTTAGCCTTATCTGGAAGTGACAGCTTTTTATAAGTCATTGTTCATTTGTCAGTAATATGGTAGGTAAGAGGAAAAGAAACACAGGGATGGTTGTTTCCATTGCTCACATTCTAGAACTGGTATAACTAAATAATTGTTGGATGACTTTAGGTAAGGCATCTAAATTCTCTTCATCTCTATTTCTACATAACATCATGAGATAGCTGAGAAGATATAATTAGATAATTATACTGCATATAAGCAAAACAATATTATTTCCATATTTTAGCTTCCCACACTACTCATTTGTTTCTATTTTCATTTGCTTATTCATACACACACCCATTCAATAAATAATTCACATACTCTTTCAACAAATAATTCTGAGAGGCTATTTAATGTAAGATGGCCCTTGCATCTAAGGTATTAACCAATGAATTATTTAATTGTACAAACTTTATCTCTTAGAGTACAGAATCAGGCCGGCTAGTATAGGAAAGTCAGGAAAGATGAAGTGGAGTAATCAAGAGTGTGACTTATGGAACCATTGTGTTTGCTCCATTGGAGCGTGAGCTGTACTGTTTCCTAAAGTGGCCGCAACCAAGTATGTTAAGTTCACAGGTGCCTACATTGCTTTTCTGGCTTAGGTATTGTTTGGGTTTTAATACTTACTGATATGTATAGACAAAGCAACTCCATCTAAGAAAGATGTGTTTAAGCTAAAACAACCAGTCTGAGAAGACCGGTTCATGCATGAACTATTGAGGCAACAAAAACTGATGGGCTAAGTACAATATTGCCTTTCTGCTAAAGAACTTTTAAAAACTTAGAACTGGGGACTGGGATTGTGGCTCAGTGCCAGAGCGCTTGCCTCGCATGTGTGAGGCATTGTGTTCTATCCTTAGCTCCACATAAAAATAAATAAATAGAGATATTGTGTCCATCTGCAACTAAAAAAATATTTAAAAAAAAAACTCAGAACTGTTGTTCTGAAGTTTCTCTATTTTCATGATAAGGAGATGTTAATGATTTTAAAGTCAGCTAACCACTTGTCCTATAGATCCTGTAGCTCCAAGAGATGTTTTCGTTTTTAGAAAACTAACATTTCAGAGAAAAAGATACTAAAAACAACTGTGATCATCTATGACTCTTCTTGCAGAACACAAAATAAAAGGAATTTTTAAAAAAAAAACTAGGGTTTGGAAATTCATTATTTGTCTTTGTGGTGGGATAAAAATATATTTTGGATCAAAGGGAATTCTGCAGGAAATTATAAGTTACAATGTTAATATGTGCAGGAAAATCACTTCAGAACATGGCTAGAAAATGTATGGTTAACAGTTTCCCTTTATTAAATACAAGTAGCAAAATATACAAAGACCATTAGCAACCTAAACCTACCATAAATAAACATCTGGTTTCTCAACTAGTTCTTTGGATTATTTAAAAAAATAATAATAAAAAAATAATAATAATAAAAAAAAATCTTTTTTTTTTTTTTTTTTTTTTTTTGGTGCTGGGGATTGAATAGGGACGGGGGGTGGGGGACAGTGTTAGTCACTGAGCAACATCCTCAGCCCTTTTAAAATATTTTATTTAGAAACGAGGTCTCACTGAGTTATTAAGTGCCATGCCAAGTTGCTGAGGCTGGCTTTGAATTAGTGATCCTCCTGTCTCAGAGCTGCTGGGATTACAGGCCTGCACCACTGTGCCTGGCTAGAATAAACTTTTTTTTTTGATACTGGGGATGGAACTCAGGGACACAGCCACACCCTCAGTCCTATTTTGTGCTTTATTTAGAGACAGGGGGTCTCACTGAGTTGCTTAGTCTCTCGCCATTGCTGAAGCTGGCCTTGAACTCATGATTCTCCAGTCTCAGCCTCCCAAAGTGCTGGGATTACAGGTGTGCAACATCGTGCCCACCTCTAGAAAAAACTTTTGATGGGAAGGAACACCAATGCCTGAGGATGGGTTAGGATATCAGAAAAGAAGTTTTATCAATGCAAAATAACTCCTTTGGCAGGGCATAAATGGGGAATGTAAAACAGCAGATCTCCATGGCTGTGTGTGGTTCAATGAAGTTCTCTACATGAACTGAATGCAACTTTAAGCAATTCAATTTAGCTCTGATATGCTGGGAAAAAATGTGGTGGTTAACTGTCGGCAATAGTGTAGTTAGTTTTGAGCAAAGGTGTCTTAAAGTCTTCAGCTCTTGTGACCTAAGCAGCCTCCACATTCAAAGCAAGGTTGAAAGAACTGCTGTTGACGCATGATTTTTCCGGCCCCATCCAAACATATGGATTCTCTTCTGTGGGCTTCTGCGACAAAAAAGCAAATAAGCACTAAATCAACAAATACTAACTGCAGAAAAAGTAATGATGCAACAGGAGGATAGTAAGATAGTAGAGCTACAACTTTCTTGGCATAGGTACAAAGTAAGTTACCTAATGTAGTTGTGAGATAATAGCTATCTATTAAAACCCCTACCATTTGTCAGTTTACTTAAGGCAGAAATGATAATAAGAAACTTTTAAATTCTACTTCATAAAAGTAACTGACATTTACTTGGGGCAAGAGACTTATTAAAATTTCTATGTAAGCTGTCTCATTTGATTTTTCAATAATCCCATGACATGAGTGTTATTATCCCCACTTTATAGGTTTAAAAAAGTTAAAGAGTTTAACTTGCTTAACATCTCACAGATGGCAAATGATGAAACTGGAATTTGAAAACCAGAAAATCTAATTTCAGAGACTTGGTTCTTAAGCAATATTCCACAAGATTACAAAGAGGGCCTAGACTTTTCCTTTATTATTTCCTCAACATAAAACCATTTTCTTTAGCAATTTTATTAAAATTATAGTAGATGGCTTTAACTATTCTTTTTTTTTAAATATTTTTTTAGTTGTAGATGGACACAATATCTTTATTTGTTTTTATGTGGTGCTGAGGATCGAACCCAGTGCCTCACGCATGCAAGGCAAGCGCTTTACCACTGAGCTACAATCCCAGCCCTAACTATTCTTTAATATAGTGGTTTATTAGAAAAATTTTACTTGAAAGATATTATCTTAATGTAAAATATTGAGCTAAACTTTTTTCTTTTCCATGCTGAAACCCAACAGCTAATGTTCACTTCCAGATAAAATTGCACAACTAGCAATTCAAGCCTTCCAAGCTAAGTTGGATCCTCTAAACTGACCATTCAACTTTTTACTTGTTTCCCTCATTCTTCTTAAGTTACAAGACCCTTCCCATTTTTCAGTTGCAAAACCAAGACATTTTCACATTCCAGGATATAACTCCCATTTTTCCATCTCTCCATACAATCTTGCCTGCAATGTCAGTGAGGAAACTGAGGCCATCATGAACTCCCTCCTGCCATACCTACAGATTGATCCACATGTTCACCCATCCTTTTAATGTTTCCTAGGAAGATAAGTTCTCTTCTTCTGGTCCAAATTCTCTATCTATGCTCTTGGCTCCATCTTCCCCCAGCTTTTCTAGGAACTTGAATTATTAATTTTCTATTCTGTCTCTTGTGTTGTGGTACATAGTTGTAGTACCCACAATCTCTTATGAGGGAGAGTAATTCACTCATGATCTCAGTAAAGTGCAGTCATGTTTTGTACCATGTAAACTCCACTTGCTTGGACTAGATGGGCACATCTCTCAAAATGCAGTTAATATACAGATTAATCAGAGAATTAAGACATAGCTTGACAGAAAAAGGTAAGCAGGGCTCCTCATTTTTGGGGGGTGGGGGTACTGGGGATTGAACTCTGGGTATTTTACCAGTGAGCTACATCCCCACCATTTTCATTTCTTTCTTTCTTTCTTTCTTTCTTTCTTTTTTTTGAGAAAGGATCTCGCTAAATTCTGAGGCTGGCCTTGAATTTGCAATTCTCCTGCTTCAGTCTCCTAAGTAAATGGGTTTACAGGTGTGTGTCACCACATCTGCTTTAGTGCTTCTCATCTTATTAAAACTTTTCAAAGGCTCATGACTCTAAGATTTAAAGATCTTTTATAAAGTGAAATGAGTGAATTTTTATTATTAGAAAAGTTAAATGATCTTTTTGGCCTATCTTGTCTGTGAAGTCATTTATTTAATGTTCAGTGGAAGTAAGTTCATACCACATAGTTAATTGCTGAAGAACTAAGCATTTGAGTCCAGTAATAATAAACCTAACATTATTAATGATAAAAATACAACTTACAGTAATCTGTGATAAATGGTTTTTAAGGACATCATCTTTGGTTCTCATGATAATTCCACAATGTGTGTTTTGATATTTCTAATTATCCTAATTACTAAAGCTCAGAGAATTTAGGTAACTAATACCAATCAGTTAATGAATGGCAGAGTTTGGAGTCTGAATCAAGAGTTTATGAACTCTTTTCTTTGTCCTTCTTATACTCTCATCTGGCTTTTTCCTAGTCAAGCACAAGGCGTAGCTTACTTTTATCATCTTAGCATGACATCAAAAAGATTGGAGTTGGTTTATGTAAGTATACAAAATAGCAAAAACAGATGAGGAATTAGGAAGGAAATAAAATCAAGCTAGGAGCGAGTTTAATGTAAAAGAATGTATGCTACAGATTTTTTGGTTTTTGTTTTTTCTTTTTAGTTTTTATTCTCTATGCTGCAGGTTTTATAGGAACGTAGACCAGGGTCTCTTAACTGCTTCATTAGGAAGAAGTGAATGATGCCTTTGGGAGGACCTGTTAAATCCTGAGGGCTCAGGGATTGGGCATGTAAAGTGATCATAATTAAGCATTTACATTAAAAAAATAGTGAAATGTACTTAGCATAAATGCTTGTGGAATGAATTTAGAAATATCAGGTACCATTACCTATACAGGGTAAAGAAAGAGGTGGATGTTCACTAAATACTAAATTGAGCAAAGTTCTGTGAAAATCTCACCGATCATGAATATTTAGGCACCGACAGTGTACAAAATAGCATATCACAAAGCACACTCGTTGCCCTAAAGATGGTTTCTTACACAGAATGCCTTAAATTTTTCAGCATTCAAATTTGAATCTACTCTTTATACCATTTTTTCCCTGGTTAACATTTAGACACCTTTCTGAAACCAGTAAGTTGATGGTGATTGGCTTACCAAGAGCAATATAATAGTATCTTTGAAGAGAAAATTGCATTTATGAAAACATGATACAAGTTTTCTTGAGTTTGTATCACTATGTGACTTATATGACTTATTTTTTAGTTGTAGATGGATACAATAGCTTTATTTATTTTTATGTGGTGCTGAGGATCGAACCCAGTGCCTCACACTTGCAAGGCAAGTGCTCTACCACTGAGCTACAGCCCCGACCCCTTTATATGACTTATTATTATGTGACTTATTCTTTTCCAAGCTGACATATATATTGAGGTTCAGGTGGAGAAACCAAGGCATTAATCAAATTTATGATTTTTGTGTAAAAGCTTCTGAGCAATAACCTATTAAAAACAGCTGCTGATTCGACTATGTAACCACATGGGAAGTGAGTATGGATGTGGAGTGGTGGTAAATAGCGTGTTTGCTTCACACAGCAGATGAACTCATACTTAATGATGGAGTAAATCTGTTAGGCCATGATTCAATGCACCCAAATTATCACGATTGCTGTCTCTACTCTCTGCTTTCGGGATCAAGTGCAGAACTTTTTGGATGCTGTGTTCGCTCTGCTAGTTCAAGTCAAAATAGTAGAAAAAATTCAGGACTTAAATTTCTGAAGAACTAAGCCCCTTTCTAAGTCTTCTGTTCTATCCGGCTTATTTTCGAACTCTAAAGGGAGAAAAATTTTGGTCTTCAAGAGGCAACCTGCAGCAAGGACCAGATATTTGCATAATCAAGTGGATTTGATATGTCTGCTTCAGACATATCAAAACACAGTAGAAAAACACAGTAGAAGGGGATAGTGATGGTGAGACAAGAGTCATCTATTAAAAGATGTCCTATTTTGGCAGCACTGGAGACTAAGGCTTGGTCTGGGCTTCATCCGCATCACAGAAAACCAAAAAGCCGGGAAGCCTTTGAAGTCAGTCCCGGAGCCACAGGCTAAAAAGAAACTCGCCTACGCCCCGGGTCAGCCCACGCCGGCTCCACCTAAGCCGCAGGAGCCCCAACCTTCCCCGGGCAGCTCCACCTGCGCCACAGGTCGGCGTTCCTCGGTTTCTTTCTGTGAGCGAACCGCTCTGCCAGTCGCCACAGCCGTAGTTACTCCAGGCGTAACCCAAACAGCCCAGGCCGGAAGAGCCCTCCGGGCCCGCCCCCGCCCGCCGGAGCCGGAAATCGGGGGGTCAGCAGCGGGTGCTTCGCCTTCCGTGGGCCGCTCGGCACGATGCTTTGCGGTCCCAGCTGCCTCCTCAGGGCCTCCGTAGCGCCCACCGCGGCCCTGGCTGCGGCGCTGCTTTCGTCGCTCGCGCGCTGCTCTCTCCTGGAGCCAAAGGACCAGGTGGCCTCGGCGCTCAGCCCCTACTTCGGAACCAAGACTCGCTACGAAGATGTCAACCCCGGACTGCTGTCGGACCCCGAGGCGCCACAGCGGGACCCAGAGCTGCTGGAAGGGACCTGCACCCCGGTGCAGCTGGTCGCCCTCATCCGCCATGGCACCCGCTACCCCACAGCCAAGCAGATCCGCAAGCTGAGGCAGCTGCACGGGCTGCTGCAGGCCCGCGGGCCCGGGGATGATAAACCGGGTAATGCCAGCGGTCGTGGCCTGGGCGCCGCGCTGGCTGACTGGCCGCTGTGGTACGCGGACTGGATGGATGGACAGCTGGTGGAGAAGGGGCGTCAGGATATGCGACAGCTGGCGTTGCGTCTGGCCTCTCTTTTCCCGGCTCTCTTTAGCCGGGAGAACTACAGCCGCCTGCGGCTGGTTACGAGCTCCAAGCACCGCTGCGTGGACAGCGGCGCCGCCTTCCTGCGGGGGCTGTGGGAGCACTACCATCCTGGGTTGTCACCGCCCGACGTCGCAGGTGACCGCGCGCCGATGCTTTGCTCGGTTCTCGTATCCTCCCTGCCTTCCCTAGACCCTGGACTTCCCCGCTCCCAGCCTCCCCTCACTTTCCTCTGTTCCCTAACCTCTATCCTTCTGGCTGTGCCCTCTCTGGGTACACATACTGTGGACTTGGTTATCTCTCCTTTCATACGTGCATTCATTTATTCATTCATCAGATTAGAATTTTAGCACCTTTTACGTGCTGAAAGCTGTAGTAGACTCTGGGAGCAAGCAGGAAAGGAGATGATCTTTCCCAGATTTTTTAGTCTCCCATTCTCAAATCGAATTAACCACGTTTGAGTGCCAACCTGCCCCTTCTTATCTCCCTGGCAGTTAGTTTTACGATTGAAAACACTCTTTAAAAATGAAATCTAGAACTTCTTCCTCAGGCATTGCTTCTGATACAAGTTGGGATTTTTACTCGTCACCTTTTTCAGGTGTCTGGTCTAGACTTACACCTGTTTTAGGAAGCTGCTCACAAGCCTTTAATGCCCTGCTTTTTCCTTCTGTTTTGTTCTCGTATTTAATATTATAGAGTACCCTCATTGTAGTTGAGGTCCATTGTTAAAGTCAATACCTTACCAATTGATTCCATACTTTTTCAAAAATTTGAAAGATTATCTAGTGGGATCCTTTTATTTCTCAGGCAAAGAAGTT
>CM053404.1:62237840-62256750 GCA_028644305.1 Xerus rutilus | reverse complement strand
CCCCCCCCCCCCCCCCCCCAGTTTTGAGACAAGGTCTTGCTAAGCTGCTGAGGCTAACTTTGGAATTTAAGATCCTCCTGCCTTCCCAGTCACAAGGATTGCAGGCATGGGCCCCCTGCACATGGCTCATAGCTTGCTTTTTAAAACATTACACTATAGCTTCCCTTTGTCTTATAATATCTAATGAGAATAAAAACACATGGGCTTTTTGTGCCAGAGAGATGAATAAGTGCTAATAGCTGCTTCTAGGTTTTAAGGTAAGAATTGAAGTGAAGAACTTAATTTAGCTTTAAAGCCCAGGTTTAAAAAAAAATACAACAAAAAGACTGGTTTATCATTTCTTCCACAGCAGTTCAGCCATCTGCAAGGGGTTTTTCCATTTACTGCGTATCATGTTATTGCTTTGTGGGTGACTCAGTAAACTGACTTGTGTTTAATTACTTGTTGAGTTGTGCTTTTAAATTATAATTACGTTTTTTCCCCACTAGTTTAGGTGAAAGTTCCCTCTAGATTGCTTAAATTAGGTGCATTTTAATATAGTACAGCATATACTGTCTCCTGGAATGAATGGGTTATGGCCGTCAGATTGTCATTTGCCCCAGAGGGCAAAGCCAGGGATCAGAATAGTTCAGGATAAACCCACCTCTCACCATTTTCAGTCAGTCCTTTGCCTCGCCACTTCATTATCCTCCACAGACAATTGTTTTGCCAGTTGTGTAAATCTGGGCTTTTGAGGGAGACCAATGAATTAGATTTTGTGTTTTTATAGAAATAGAACAATGCATTTGTTTCTGCTTAAAGAGCAGCAATAATTAGATAATAACAAGGATGAACCATCCAGATCCACATGAGAAATCATATTTTGAGGACACAGTAAAAGATGACAAAATTCTCTTATTTTCCTACTGAAGTTTTTTGTTTTGTTTTGTTTTTTGTTTTTTGGTGGTGGGGACTGAACTGAGGGGCAGTCTACTTCCACTGAGCAACATCCATCCCTAGCCTTTTTTATTTTATTTTGAGACCGGGTCTCCCTAAGATGCCGGAGCTGTCTTCAAACTTGTAATCTTCCTCTTTCAGGCTTCTGAGTCACTAGGATGACAGGCATGTACTGGCTTGTGAAGATACCTTCTTAAGAACTATACTCCAATTGACAAAGTGGGGAAAATTGTCTGTTTCAAGGAATATACCTTCATGTATATGTATATTTTTACATATGTATCTAAAACAATGGTATAACCATTCAAATTTCTTATATTTTGTGTACAGAAATAATTCATGGTGAATTACTGGAGAAATGATGATTGAGATATTTTGAATATGGTTGAAAAAACTTAAAAGACATCCCAATAGTTGAAGCATGATTAAGAATGCTTTTCCAGTACATATTTGTTGCCAAGTTGGGGAAATAGCATACTAAGTTTTAAATGGAGTTATCTGGGTTCTTCAGTCAGACAATAAGCCAAATCAGAATCACCTAGCACAATGAAGCACAGTAGACTTGACACATTAATGTATTTTGTGCTGCTGTCAGTAGTTTTTCTCCAAAGTACAATCTTTTGTAAAGCAACACAGGGTTGGGAAAATTGAGAAAATAAAATAATCTATTTAGATTTTGGCCAAGTGGAGAAATAGATGTAATCTGTTAAATTTTCTCATTCCTTGTACTTAGGTACTGCTAGTTGTTAGTTTGCTTTCTGAAGTTTTCTGTGCCTGACAGAAACAGTACTTTTATAACACAGTTTTGCACTTATGATTTTCTTGCCTAATTTTTTTTTAATTTGGTCTATAAGAAAACATTCATTTTGGTTACCTTTATTACATTGTGTAGTATTGCTTCAACATGTTTTGGATGTTGATTGTTTTTTAGTCTTTTCTAGCATATTCTCTCTCTCTCTCTCTTTTTTTTTTTTTTTGGTACTGGAAATTGAACTCAGGGCCACTCGACCACTGAGCCACATCCGCAGCCCTATTTTGTGTTTTGTATTTATGTAGAGACAGGGCCTCTCTGAGCTGCTTAGCGCCTCGCCATTGCTGAGGCTAGCTTTGAACTTGTGATTTTCCTGTCTCAGCCTCCCTAAAAGCTGGGATTACAGGCTTTTGCCACCGCGCCCGGCTAGCATATTCTCTTAAGAACTGCAATCATTATCAATGGGTAATAATTTTATACTTTGTCTTTCTTGATTAATGTTATTTCAGATGTGCAGATTATTAGGTCTTGGTGTTCCTTTTTCACACTTGAAGCAAAATTTCTAGTAATTTAAAAGTATCATTTATTGCCAGCTGTGGTGGTACACACCTGAAATCTCAGCTACTTGGGAGGCTGAGGCAGGAGGATCGCAAGTTCAAAGCCAGCCTCAGCAATTTAGCCAGGCACTAAGCAACTTAGTGAGACCCTGTCTCAAAATAAAATGAAAAAGGGCAGCTAATCTGGAAAGCAGTATGGAGATTTCTTTAAAAACTTGGAATGGAACCACCATTTGATCCAGCTATTCCACTCCTTGGCCTATACCCTAAAGACTTAAAAACAGCATACCACAGTAACGCAGCCACCTCAGTGTTTATAGCAGCACAATTCACAATTGCAAAACTGTGGAAGCAACCCAGATGCCCTTCAATAGATGAATGGATAAAGAAACTGTGGTACATATACACAATGGAATATTATTCAGCAATAAAAGAGAATAAAATTATAGCATTTGCAGGTAAATGGATGGAATTGGAGAACATTATGCTAAGTGAAGTAAGCCAATCCCAAAAAACCAAATGCCGAATGTTCTCTCTGATTAGTGGATGCTGATTCATAAGGGGAGTGGGAATGGGGAACATAGGAGAAATGGAGGAACTCTGGATGGGGTAGGGGGGAGGTGGGAGGAGGGAAAGGGGAATGAATGGGTGTAGTAAAGATGGTTGATTGAGATGGTCATCACTACCCTTGGTACATGTATGAAGACACAAATGGTGTGACTCTCTGGTTGGCAACTAGAGAAATGGAAACATTGAGTTCTATATATGTACTATGACTTGAAATGCATTCAAATAGATTAATTAAAAATAAAAATAAATTTTAAAAAAAGGGCTGGGAATGTGGCTCAGAGGTTAAGTGCCCCTGGGTTCAATACCTGGTACGCCTCTCAAAAAAATCACTTATGTCAATAATTTACATGTATATAACTTTTTTTTTCTTTCAGATATGGAGTGTGGACCTCCAAGCATAAATGATAAACTAATGAGGTTCTTTGATCATTGTAAGAAGTTCTTAACTGAAGTGGAAAGGAATGCTACAGCTCTTTATCATGTAGAAGCCTTCAAAACTGGACCAGAAATGCAGAGCATTTTAAAAAAAGTTGCAGCTGTTTTGCAAGTGCCAGTAAACAATTTAAATGCAGGTAATATATCTGCTGTTTTTCATTTGAACTGTGGTTTAAATAATTTTGAACTGTGAAAATGAAAAAATTAGGAAATTTAGTGTTATTCCTTTTAAATGCCCAAATTGAACTTACATTCAATTTAAGAAACACCTCAGCCAGGCACGGTGGCGCACACCCGTAATCCTAGCACTTTGGGAGGCTGAGACAGGAGAATTGCGACAGGAGAAAAGCCGGCTTCAGCAACGGCGAGGCACTAAGCAACTCAGTGAGATCCTGTCTCTACATAAAAACACAAAGTAGGGCTGGGGGTATGGCTCAGTGGTCGAGTACCCCTGAGTTCAATCCCTGGTACCAAAAAAGAAAAGAAAAGAAAGAAACACCTCATGCTCACTATTTTTAGATTCATATTCTTCCAATTTTATGTAAATTAAGGTATAAGATTCTCTGTATTCTGAATTTTATTTTATTCTATTTATTTATTTTTGTTGGTACCAGGATTTGAACCCAAGGGTGCTTAATCAATGAGCCACATCCCCAGCCCCTTGTTTATTTTATATTTTGAGACAGGGTCTTGCTAAGTTGCTGCAACTGGCCTCGAACTTGGCAGTCCTCATGCTTTAGCTTCCCGAGTCACTGGGATTATAGTCATGCAGCATTACGCCCAGCTTGTATTCTGAATTTTTTTGAGAACCTTAACTCTGAACATTACTTATAAAACAAAAAATTTTCTTTTCTGAATTTGCTTCATGAAGTTATTCAAAGAGAAACTCATATAAATTCTTTAGTTTTTGAAATAATTCAAAAGTACATGTATGAGAGTTTTAGAAAGTGAAAAGCAAAGTGGTATGTTTTTTGAGGCTTTTATATGTAGAGATGCTGAGAAGATAAGTAGTAATGTCTGTCATAAGATATTTCAGTGTATAGGCTGACTGCAATTTATCATCCAAACTGGGACACTTGAGAGTAAAAGAGAACACTATTATTAATTATTCTGGGAAAGCCAGAAGAAAACAGGGCACACGTGACCTAAGCAATGGGAAATTAAGAAAATACATTTTTTTCCTGTTTTCTAGAAATTTGTAATCTGTAAAGCAGATGCACAAAAATAAATTTTTGTAAACACATTTTTATGTATGTATGTTTGTGGATACACACACACAAAGATTATAGATTTAATTATATTGTGAATCAACTTCCAAGAGATTGAAAGTAGGAGATGTGGAGGGGTGAAACTGTGTTCAATTCTGTCAATTATGGAGACCAGATACTTTATAAGGATCAAAAAATGAAGATGCCTAGACTAGTATTTGAAATTGAGTTTTTTCTCTTTCCTCAAACCAGCTGTACATTGAGGTCACCTGTGGAGCTTTAAAATTTTCTTATTGGGAAATAATTCAAACATGTAGTTAAGAATAAAGGCTGATAAATGAATACTGTATACTTGAAACTTGGTTTTATCAGATTTTATGATTATGCTTTACTCAGTTGCCCTAAATAGCACTCTATTGAGGACCTTTGGTTTCTCGCCTGGATCTCATTCTTTTTCTTTACTCTCCAGAGACATTGTCATAAATTCATCATTTAATCATCCTCCTGTGCCAGTATTTATATTTTTGTACATAACTGGGATATTGCTTTGTGGATTTTTAAACTTTTAAGAATGGTATGAAAGTGCATTTGAGTCTGAAATTTGATTTTATGCAACTTTGTGTTTTTAAATGTAATTCTTATCCTTTCTATTTTTCTTTATTATAACGCTGTGGATTGAACACAGGGCCTTGCATATTCTAGGCAAATGTTCTACCACTGAGCTATAACTTTAGCCTAGTCCTACATTTTAAACTTATATACAGAATTCCCCAGTATACTAGTATACTAGTCTCCAGCTGTTATTCTGTTAATAGATACATAGATTGTTGAAGAAGGTTTTTAAAAACTACTTTTAGGACTGGGGATGTATCTCAGTGCTTGTTTATCATGAGCAAGGCCTTAGGTTTAATTTACAGCACTGTGTGCATGTGCCCCGACCCCCAAGTATGTTAATAACTACTTTTGGTCTCTGAATGGGCAAAGATTATTTGTGTTTTACTGATGGAATAACTAAGAGCAATGTTTTTTTGTTGTGTTGTGTTTTGTTTTGTTTTTTGGTACTAGAGATTGAACCTGGGGCACTTAACCACTGAGCCACATCTCAGCCCTTTTTATCTTTTGAGACGAGGTCTCACCAAGTTACTTAGGGCCTCACTAATTTGCTGAGGCTAACTTTGAGCTTGCAATCTTCTTGCCTCATCCTTCCGAGTCCTTGGGAAGATAGGCATGTGCCACTGTGCTCAGCAAGAGCTACTTATTTTGGAGGCAATATAAGTATAGTAGTTGAAATAGTTGATTTGAGAATTGGACCATTTGTATTTCAATTTTAATCTAACTGTAAACTATGATTTTTGACAAGTTCCTTAATATCTCTATGCTACAGTTTCCTTCTGTATAAAATGAGCATAGGAATTATACTTGCCCCAGAGGATTATTACAAGGATTATCTGAGATTAATTTATGTAAGACATTTAGCACAGTGCCTGGCATAGGAACTGCTCCATAAATATTTTTCCATTTAAATACCTATTTTTTTTAACATAAAGGGATGGTCCTGTATATACTATCTGTAATTTATTTTTACTTAACAATACATCTGTCTGTACATATGAATCTGTCTCATTCCTTTATAAATTCTGTTATTTCTTAGAACATATGGTTTGATTCCTGGGTCAATGCTGGTTAAAACTCACTTAACCCATCAAATTTTACTGCTATAAAAGAGGCTGGAGCTAATATAGTCCAAATTCTTTTTATATGAAACCATTTTCCTACTGAAAATTTTCTTAGTTTTTAACTGTCAACTGATATTACAGAGAGCATTCTTGTGATCTGTTGTTCACGCTTGAGAGTTTATAAGAAAAGTAATAACAGATGACATTGCTGGGTTAACAAGTATGAATATTTGACAAAATATACTTCCAAATGGTTCTCTGAAGGTGTAGAAAAATTCGTATCAACAGTATATAAGAATGCTTTACTATCTCATCTAGGACTCAGTACTATTAATCATTTTAATTTAGGCTCTTTGAATAGTGAAAAATAATATCTAGCTTTAATTTACATTTATTTGATTACTTCTGAAAATGAAAACATTTTCATGTTTATTAGCCATTTGGAATTCTTTGAATAGTTGCCTCTTCGTAACCTTGTTTTCTTCTCTTTTCTTTCTCCCCTTCTCTCCTCCTCCCTCTCTTGCCCTCCTTCTTTCCCTTCCTTCCTTTTTGGTACTGGGAATCAAACCCAAGGGCATGGCGCATGCTATATGAACACTTTGCCCCTGAGCTTTATCTCTAGCCCTACTGTCCATTTACCATTGGGTATTTTTACACTTTTCTTATTGATCATAGGTATCCTTTATATATTGGAGATAGATTGACCATACCTTTTTTTTTTTAATATTTATTTTTTAGTTGTAGGTGGACAGAATATCTTTATTTTTATTTTTATGTGGTGCTGAGGATTGAACCCATTGCCTCCTGCGTGCTAGGCGAGCACGCTACCACTGCGCCATAACCCCAGCCCCTTGACCATACCTTTTAATTCTGTCCAACAAAGAATTAGTCCTTGGCTTATTGTTGCTAATATTTTTTCTCTTAATTTGAGGTTCGCTTTTGGTATCTTTGACCATATAAAAATTTACATCTTTTATATAGCCATATCTGTCTCTTCACTATAGCTTCTGAGCATTGTATTTTGCTTAAGAATATTCTCTTAACATCAAGATTAGTTTATTTTCCTATTTTCTCCAATTTATTTATTTTTTTAAATACTTAAATCTCTAATCTCTCTGAAATATTTTGAGTTTCCGAAAGATTGACCAAGAAGTCAGAAGTGGTCATAATACATGAGTTAGCCATAACTCATCAAGTAAGATCATTTGTCTTAACTTCCTTGTTTTGTAGGTGGGCAGATTGAAATTCAGAGAACTAGAATGACTTTGCTCAGGATAATTCATGTTAGAATTAGATATATAATAGCCTTAGTTTTCATCTCATGTTTTTTTCTCCCTATACTTCAAAGACTTTTGATGAAAAAACAGGTTTTTTTGATCACCTCCTTTACAGTTAAAGAGTACACCATATGGACTGACTTTCATAGTTTCAAGTCTAAATGAGCCAGGTCCTTTCATTAAACATACATAGTACTTAAATGCCACTCTATTATATTAGGTATTGGGATTATAAATCCTTCCCTTTACATGAGCGGAAGTTTTGAATGGCTTTTAGGTATATTACCACTGAAATTTATTTTTTATAACTGTATATTACCTCAGGAATTATGTAAACTCAGAACTATTGCAGAAAGCATATAACATCAATTAAATTTGGTCCCATTTTTCCCTTGGGAAAGAGGAAAGGCAGTATTTTAAAGAAAAATTGAAATAATAAGGACAATCCCTACAGTTGACTTCTTTTTTCTCTATCTGGGATTAGGTGCCACCTACTTCTTGATTAGAGAGCAGCAGTGTTTTTATTCCTGCTGACAAACGCTACTGTTTGTAGCCCAAGCACTCATTCCCTTATTCCTTTTTTTGATACATACATATACACACACGTGTGTGTGTACACATATGAAATTGGTGTGATCAGTGATTTAGCAATATAAAAATCCAAGATTATTTATTATGAAATTGCTTAAGCAACTAAATTTGAAAAACTGATGCTATAATACCAACCTTTCACTTCCTCTTTAGTGTGTAATTTTTCCTTGTTCTCCTGTGGACTCTGTTTCACCTTTCTCTTGGCCCCTCACTTATTCTTCCCTATCTTCTGTAGTCCTCTCTCTCCTTTTATACTTTTCTTTCTTTATATGCTTTTTCCTAATAGTTATAATATAAATTATTGTATAGTTTCCCAGTCCCCAGTACTGAGAATTGAACCTTGGGGTGTTTTACCTCTGAACTATAGCCCCAGCCTTTTTTATTTTTTAAATTTTGAGATAGGATTTTGCTAATTGCTAAGGCTAACCTTGAACTTGGCCATCCTTCTGCCTGAGCCTGTGGAGCTGCTGGAATTATAGGCATGAGCCACTATGCCCTGTACTATTGTATTCCTTAAAAAATTGTTCAATAAATGTACTTTGTTATTCCTAATTTTCAAGTTGGGGACTAAAATCTTTATAACTTTAGTTTCCCTTTGCCAGCCCTCTAAAATTAGCAAAATAAAGATCTGTTTAAAGTAGTAGGTCCCTGGGTTAACCTTTTTGTTGGATTCGCCAAGCAAACATGCTCTTCACAAATAGTTATAAAAGCTGAAAAATGTTACAGAAAGTTTCTTAGTTTCATTGGACTAAAATGTACATCTCCTTCTAGTTGGAGTCCTTCTCTTTTAGATTGCACATAGAAAGTATTAATTCTTTGATAACCAGGGAAAAAAACTAGGCTTTTCTCCAAACCAAACATACCCAGTTTTTTCAACTATGCTGCAAATAACATTCTATCGATATTTAGCTTTTGAAAAATTGCAGAAACTAGTAACTCATAAAATTTTACCTGTTTTTCCCTCAGATTTAATTCAGGTAGCTTTTTTCACCTGTTCATTTGACCTGGCAATTAGAGGTGTCAAATCTCCTTGGTGTGATGTTTTTGACATAGATGATGCAAAGGTGAGTATTACTTTTGCAGTTTCTTCATGATTTCATGGGCCTTTTTGTTTTGTTTTGTTACCTAAAGCAGCTTTTCTGAAAATCAGTAAAGTTAGGGAACATAAACTGTCTTGTGACTTATAATTTTCCTTATAAATAGAGATTATAAATGTTCAAATAGGTTCCACCTACTTGTAAGAAGTTCATAAAACTTGGGAAAATATTTTTTTCATGATGATTTTATTTCTAGGGCACCCCAGTTTAAAACCTACTCAACCCTTTGTCAAATTTTACTCCTGGAATGATGTATAATCCAAGTTATTATTTTTATAGGAAGCCAAAGGTCAGAACAAATGATTTTCCAAAGACCTAACTTGTTATATAGAAGTTTTCATGGGAAATTGAGTTCTGTGTTCCACCTGGTGGTGGCAGTAATTCACCTACAATTCCTTTCTACTAGCCTCATTTTCCCTCTTTTCTTCTTCATTTTCTGACTGATTTTTTAAGATCAGATTCAGATTAAACATTTTTAACAATTCCATGTAAGTGATATATCCTTCTCAGTGCATCACATCAGAAGGAATGTCAGTCTGTTACATCTTTGATGATGATATGTTTCATCATTTGATTAAAGTGTTGCCTGCCACATTTTTCCATTGTGGAAGTACCTTTTTCTCCTGTATAAATAAAAGGCTCATTTAAAGAATCATGACTTGAAAACTTGAAATATATGTATAGTAAATTAATTGAATGAGTTTTCTTGTTATATGTAAGAATAAAATTAAAATTTTATTTAAAAATATAAAGTTATCTTTTGATTTAGGTATGATTCTTTTTTTTGTAGGGATTTAACATAAAATAATTTATCTATCCCTGCATAGGACTTGTACTGTGTAATAGATTTGCATACTAAAGTATTTACAGATGAAATAAAATGATGTTTGAAATTTGTTTGAATCCAGTGATGGTAGCAGGAACATAGCTGAAACAGGATTGGTCAAATGTTGATTATTATTGAAGTTGGATGATGGGTATACATGGGTGTGTAGTACTACTATTCTATACTACTTATATGTTTGAGATTGTCCATTAATATATTTTAAAATTAAAAATAAATAGGTACTTATGAAATTCTGAAAATTACACAGATTATCTAGGACCTTGTGAAACGCTGGACAATATGTGCTTTTGTTTAGCAAACATTTCTTGAGTTCCTGTTCTATGCCAGATACTTGCTTGGAACTGATGATAACTAACATTAAGATAGCATTATCATCAAAGAATAGCAGAAGGAGTGAAATAAAGCCATTGTAAGATCATGAGTTATTTATAATAGAAGTATATATAAGGTATAGTGGTGCACAAAAGTAAGTTGATTTAGTGGCAGTCAGGCAAATATTTACAAAAGAAATGACACATGAACTAGATGTTTTTCTGGAGAATGGCCTATTTTGCAACTTTGTAGATACCTTGTACTATAACAAGTGTATCTAGATTGTCTATCATTTCTAAGTCAATTTTGGTACCTAATATTTTCCTAGAAAAAGACATTATGGCTGGGCATAGTGGTGCATGGTGGTACATGTCTGTAAACTCAGGGACCTGGGAGGCTGAGGCAGGAGGGGTACAAATCAGAGGCCAGTTTGGGCAAGTTAGTGAGACTCTGTCACCAAATAAAAAATAAAAGGGCCAAGAATGTAGCTCATTAGTAATGTAGCTCATTGGTAAAGCGCCCTAGGTTCAATCCCCAATACTGGAAGGAAAAAAGAAAGAAAGGAAGAAAGGAAAAGAAAAGTCATCCATGTTATTCAGATTTGCAAAGTTATTTGCAAAGTTTGGCAAATTTCTCTCTTAAAATATGAAAAACTCATTTTCTGTTCAGACCCTTGACTCTGTCATTATGTTATACATTCAGATTTTTCTGGTTCAGTTTGGGTAACCTACTTTGCCAGAAAAATCATCTTCTATTTATATTTTGAGTTTTTTATATAAATTTTTAATAGTGTGCACATGAGATTTTTCAAAATCTGTTATTCACTTCTTATACAACATTTATTTCTGAATAGATTTAGTAGATGTTTAATTCCCTTTATTTTAGATATTTTTATTAAATTTTAAATCTCTTTTATTAAATATTTTAAATCTCTTTTTACTTTAAATCTCATTCTACCACTGAGCTCCATCCTCAGCCCTTCATATTTTGTATTGTAATATAGGGTCTTGCTAAGTTTCCCAGATTGACTTCAAACTTGCTTCCTGAGTAGCTGGGGTTATAGGTGTGCACCACTGGACCTGGATTATTTAAAAAAATTTTTAACTGTATGTTTACTTTGTTCTTTTTGCTAACTTCTAGAATTAATTGTTTCTTTAATATATTTTGTTTTTGGTATATGACATTGGCCTACCCCTGTGCTTAAACTTATTATGACTTGCAACTTAATTTTTGTAGAAACCTGTCATCTTAAATTTCTTAAAATTCTAATCCATCCCATGCACAGTGGCACATGCCTGTAATCTCCTTTGACTCCAGAGGCTAAGGCAGGAGGATTACAAATTCAAGGCCAGCCTGGGCAACTTAGTGAGACCCTCTCAAAAAATAAAAAGCTGTGGAATACCACAGCTGTGGAATGTTTGGCTAGCATGTGTGAGACACTGGGTTCAATACACATACCCTATATACACCCAAAGTTAAGTTAAGAACTCTTAATCTGCTGTTAATATCTTTCTATGGTATAGAATGAATATTCTTCTAGGTATGTCTTTTTTTCCCCCCCTGTATCTCTCTTTGCTATCATCTTAATATAATTTTAGAAGAAAGGGGAGGTAAGTGCATGTTCTTAATCCACTCTCCTGAGTTGTCATGGGTGATAGGTTATTAGCTTTGAAGATTTACTAACTTGTTTTGGCCCACAAGCCTTGACATTTCCCTGATTCAAATTTGTGATGCAACAGAAATTACTGTGTGTCATGTACCTACAGAGCTAACTCTTAAATGCATGAAATGGCATGTATAAAATCTGAATGCTAAGATTCTATTGTATTTTGTACAGAATGATAATATAACCTTTTCTGAGAAAATTATTAAATCAGGAAATCTCTAACATATATGAAAATGTATTAGAAATGATTTTTGAAATTTTTATTTTTAGGTATTAGAATATCTAAATGATCTGAAACAATATTGGAAAAGAGGATATGGATATACCATTAATAGTCGATCCAGCTGCACCCTATTTCAGGATATCTTTCGGCACCTGGACAAAGCAGTTGAAGAGAAGCAAAGGTAAAAACTTTAAAATTCTGAAGTACATTCTGAGATTGCTATTAAACTTCTGGAAAATATTTTATAATTGATGATTTTTATAAAATGCTTTTTTCCCCCAAATGTTAACATAATAATCAAAACCATTCAAATACCATTAATTTTGCTTGGAATCATATTGATTATTATTTCTGGACTTGCTTTTTTCCTTTAATATTATCTTTGAAATATTCAGTATACTATTGCATGTTGCTGTAGTTCATTTTCACTAGAGTACAATATTCAATATTGTGAATGTGTTACAATTTATACTATCTACTGTTGCCAGAGGGCATTTAGTTTTTTATTATAAATAGTATAATTATGAAATTTATATGTCTTCTTTTAAGAATGTGCAAAATATTTAATTTTAAAAGAGAGTTTCTTATCAAATTGCCTTTGTTAGCCAGGCATGATAATGCTCACCTATAATCCCAGTGGCTTAAGAGGCTGAGGCAGGAGGATCACAGGTTTAAAGCCAGCCTCAGCAATTAAGCAAGACTGTAAGCAACCTAGTGAGACTCTGTCTCAAAATTTAAAAAAAGAAAAGAAAAGAAATAGAAAGAAAAGGGGGCTGGGGATATGGCTCAGTGGTTAGGCTGGGTTCAATCCCTGGCACCTAAATAAATAAATAAATGCCTTTGTTAACATTTATGCTTTTTTTTTTTCTTGTCGGTACTAGACACCAAACCCATAATCTTCAGCATACTAAGTGCTCTACCACTGAGTTACATACCCAGCCCTTTTTAGTTTGAGACAGGGGCTTACTAGTTTGGCTAGGCTAGTCTCTAACTTGTGATACTCCTGCCTTATTTTCCAGAGTAGCTGTAATTGCAGGCGTGTGCCACCTCACTCAGCCCTAAATGTTTTTTAAAATAATTGTTTATGGGGTTGGAGTTGTAGCTCAGTAGCAAGTATGTATAGCATAAGTGAGGCCCACCAAAAATAATAATAATAATTTTTTTAATCACATGAACATCTGATAATAGATATTTAACCCCATCTTATTTGGCAGACAAGCTTACACTGGTAAATGTATAAGCTTTTACCGAATATTTTGATCATACAATAAAAATTGAGACAGGAAAGACTGGAGGTGATGTATTTTATTGTGTTTCCAGTACTTTTATTTATATAAATATATTTTGTTTGTGAATTGATACAAATTTATAGAATTTTCTTGGATTTTATAGGAATTAGACAAGAAAACCCAGATTATTTAGTTGCTGCTATCAAAAATGTTTGCAAAGATTTTAGTAATGACCAACAAGCTGCTTTGAGATAGGAATTAACTTTTTTCCTGTTTGATTTTATGAATGGTTTATAACCCTTAGACTTTTCAAGATAACAATTCTTTCCTGTTCATTGTTAATTGTTTGTCCCAGTGTTGAATGTGAGGCATGATAAAATTGTGTCAGGAAGTTTTTAAAATAACTTGTATAAGGCTTGCTTTGAAAGTTGATTTTAGATTTAAAGCTTAAGTAAAAAGTTTATTACTAGTGTTTTAAAATAAATGAGTATTTTTGCATACCGAAACTATAAAACATGACACAGAGAAATTACAGATCACCCCCAGTTGAGAGATATAGCATTTATGAATTGAAAGACCTAATTTGATAATCTATGGATTGAATGTAATCTCTATCAAAATGCCAGTAAGTTTCTTATGGAAATTGAGAAGCTAATTTCAAAATGTATACAAAAATTTAAAGGATGTAGAAGAAACAAAGCAATTTTGAAAAGAAAGGGACTTAAAATTCCTGATTTTCAATACTTACTGTCAAACTATTGTCATAGTCAAGTAGATCAATAAAGCCATGGAATAGAATAAAGCTGTGAAATAAACTCAGATATACAGTTGGCCATACATATCTTTGGATGCCCTATTTGTGAATTCAGCTAACTCCGACTATGAAATTTCCAGGAGAGAAAATTACATCTGTACTGAACATATATAGATGTTTTTATTATTATTTCCTAAATTATACAGTATAATAACTATTTACATAGTATTCATATGCAAACACTACACCATTTTATATCTGAGACTTGACCGTCCATGGATATTGATATGGGGAATTCTGGAACCAGCTTCCCATGGATACTGAAATTGATTTTCTACAAAAGATACAAATTAATGCAATGAGAAAAAATAGTTTTTACAACAGGTGGTGCTGGAACAATTAGATATACATGTTAAAGGAAAGAAAAAATGATATGCTGACCCCTACGTAACACTGTGCATTAAAATGAGTCATAGATTTAAACAAAATGTAAAACCTTTGGGGCTAGGGTTGTGGCTCAGTGGTAGAGTGCTCACCTACCATATGTGAGGCACTGGGTTCAGTTCTCAGCGCCACATATAAATTAATTAATTAATTAAAGGTCCATCAACAACTGAAAAAGAAATGTGAAACTTCTGAAATAAAATGTAGGAACAGTGACCTAATTATAAGAACTAAACCTATAAAACTCTTAGAACTAAAAATAGGAGTAAATGTATGACCTTGGATTAGGTAAGGATTTCTTAGATATAATGCCAGAGCATGATCCATTAATAAAGATTGATAAAATGACTTCATCAAAATTTTTAAAAACTTTCACTTCAAAATACAGTATTTGGAAAATAGGAAGATAGTTGTGGACTTGGAAAAAAATGTTTGCAAAACAATTAAGGATTTGAATCCAGAATATACAAAGAATTACAACTCAGTAATAAGAAAAATAACCCAATTTTCAAAAATCAGAAAAGAGTTCTGGACATATAGCTCAGTGGTGGAGCATGTACTTAGCATGCACAAGACCCTGGGTTCAATTCTCATCACCAAAAAAAAAAAAAGGTGATTTGTTTGAACAGACTTCATTAAAGAGGATAGTTGGATGGCAAATAAGCACATGAAAAAATACACACCATAATTAGATATTAAAACTACAGTGAAATACCACTAATATACTCCCTAAATTAGATAAAATTTTAAAAGGATTGTCCTAAGTTTTGATGAAATATAAGGAAACTGGGAATCTCATGCATGCTGATATGAATGAAAAATTGTATATAGCCTCTTTGAAAAAGGTTGGCAGTTCTTTAAACATACTTCTGTATGACTGACTCCTGAGTATCTATCTACCTGATAGAGATGAATATGTGTGCCTACACAGACTTTTATGTAGATGATTACAGATTATTCATAATAGCAAAAACCTGAAAACAGTTCATATATTCATCAACTGATGAGTAGACACAGTATGGTACATCCATATAATAGAACTCTACTCAGCAATTTAAAAGAAGAATGAGCTGCTAATAGATTCAGCCAATTGGATAACCTTAGATATTATGCTCACTGAAAGAAGCTAGACATATAAAACTATATATTGATCAATTTTTTTAAAATTTTCTTTTTTCTTTTTCTTTTTGGTACTGGAGATTGAACTCAGGGGCACTCAACCACTGAGCCACATCCCCAGCCCTATTTTGTGGTTTGTTTGGTTTTTTTAAATTTTTTTTAGTTGTTGATGGATCTTTATTCTATTCATTTATTATTTATATGTGGTGCCGAGGATCGAACCCAGTGCCTCATGCATGCTAGACAAGCACTCTACCACTGAGCTACAGCCCCAGCCCCCTTATTTTGTGTTTTTATGTAGAGACAGGGTCTCACTGAGTTGCTTAGCACCTCGTCCTTGCTGAGGCTGGCTTTGAACTCTTGATTCTCCTGTCTCAGCCTTCCTAAGTGCTGGGATTACAGGCTTGTGGCACCGCGCCTGGCTTAATTTTCTTTTTTCTTCCATTTTTTGTTGGTGCGTTACAGTTGTGCATAATGGTGGGATTTGTTATATATTTGTACATGCACACAGTATAACAATATGATTCAGTCAGTATCATTCCCCAGTATTTCCCCTCTCGTTCCCTCTCCCTGATCCTTTTCCTCTACCCTACTCATCTCCCTTTGATTTTCATGAGATTCCCCCTATATTTCTTTTTTTCCTCTCTACCTTCCACATATGAGAGAAACATGTGACCCTTTATCTTCTGAGTTTGGCTTATTTAACTAACATAATGGTCTCAAGTTCCATCCATTTTCATGCAAATAACATAATTTCATTCTTCTTATGGCTGAATAAAATGTGTATATATATATATTGAGTGTATATATATTGATATATATTGCATTTTTCTTCTACTCACCCATTGAAGGACACCTAGGTTAGTCCCATAGTTTGGCTAGATTGTTTATTTTTGAAATTTTTAAAAAAGGCAAAACTTTAGAGACAAAAGCAGATCAATGGTTGTCTGAGTCTTATTGCAGATGGTTTACAGGGACTGAGTATCTCTGTACTTGAGAGGTGGATTAGAATTTAAAAGATTTACCTGAATCAAGATTAAATCTTCTTAAAATAATAAAGAGAAGAGAGGATCCTTTGAAAACTCTATAAGATTTCTGTCCAAAAAACGGATTGACACCAACTAATGCTATGAGCTGTACTTCAGAAGAAAATGTACATGATCTCTGAAAGAAAAGAATAAGGTATTTATTTTTAAATAGACTTCACTTTTTAAAGCAGATTTATGTTCACAGCAAAACTGAGTGGAAAACCTGTTTACCACTTCTCTCCACTCAGCCTCCCCCAGTGTCTACATTATGCACCAGTGTGATAGAATAATAATGAGTTTTATGTTGTTTTGTTTTTATATTCATTTTTTCTGGTGCTGGGGATTGAACCCAGGGGAACTCTGTTATTAAGCTGTATCCCCAACACTTTTTTTTCCTTTTTTAATTTTTCACTTTGAGACAGTGTTTTGCTAAGTTGCCTAAGCTATCCTTTTACTTCCCAGCCTCCTACTTTAGCCTCCCAAATACCTAGGATTCTAGGTGTATGCTACTGTGTCCAGCAAGAATGATGCTTTAATAGAGTATTTTAATCTTTGTGTTTTTCTTTTCCATGCTATCAGTTCATTAACCTTTCTTTTTTCTTATGTGACTCTTAAAATCCTTGATTTTGGATTTAGAGTTTATAAATGAAAGTAGAGGGGGAGAGAGAGAGAGAGAGAGAGAGAGAGAGAGAGTGAGTGAGTGTAGGCAATAATTCTGCCAAGTTATAAGAGGAAATGACTCAATTTTAGAGTTTCCAGGCTCCTTTTTACTTTCTTTGTCCCTGTCCCACCCCACTTTAGGATGGTATTATGTATATAGGTTTTCTTTTTTATGTTGACATTAACTCAGAGACATTCTTCAATGTCACTGAATATTTTTCAACATAATTTTAATAGCATGATTTTACCTGGTAGAAAACTGAAGATTGCAAATAATAGTGACATGTCAATGTTTCAGTTAAATATAACCAGCTCTCTAAATTCAGGGTCCCTAACACTTATTTTGGGATCTTGACACTTACTTTCCTTTTTTAACCATCCATACAGTGCTATGATTAAACTTTGAACCAGTAATTATGCTATTTAAGCTAATTTAATCAGCTATTACTATTTGACCTGTGATTAGAAAAGCAGATTTAATTTACTGAATAAACGTGATCTCTCTGGATTTTTTTCTATTTTCTCTTCCTTCAGTGTGTCTATTAACATATTTTTGTGTTTTTAGATTGAGGAGATTCAACAAGTCACTTCCTGTTTTCTCTAAGTAAGATTTTTAACATGGACTATAATTACTTGCTTTTTGAGGCCTATTTTGTCAGGAATATTCCCAGAAAGCTGTTGTTCCTGTTACTAAATAACTCTCAATGTTAATCTTTTTTCTTTTTCAGTTTTTTTCACTTTCTTTTTGATATAGCACCCCTGAGCTCCATCTCTAGCCCTTTAAAAAAATTTTTTTTGTTTTGAGATAGGATCTTGCTAAGTTGCCCAGACTGGCCTCAAACTTGGAATCCTCCTGCTTCAGACTTAAGAGTAGCTAGGATTACAGGCATGTGTGTGCCATCATACCCAGCCCTTTTTCTATCTTTTTATGGGCTCTGAAGTCTTTGCTATTTTCAGATTTCATAGTTAAATGAGGATATTCTTTTTTTAGGTTGTGTAGTTACACATTTTTTTTAATTTAATTATTTTATTTAAATGCATTTCAAGTCATAGTACATATACAGAGCTCAGTTTTTCCATTTGTCTGGTTGCAAACCAGATAGAGTCACACCATTTGTGTCTTCATACATGCACCAAGGGTAGTGATGACCATCTCAATCAACCATCATTACTATACCCATTCCCCTTTCCTTCCTCCCATCTCCCCACTGCCGCATCCAGAGTTCCTGCATTTCTCATATGTTTCCCATTCCCATCCCCCTTATGTATCCTCATCCACTAATCAGAGAGAACATTTGGCATTTGGTATTTTGGGATTGGCTTACTTCACTGAGTATAATGTTCTCCAATTCCATCCATTTGCCTGCAAATGCCATAATTTTATTCTCTTTTATTGCTGAATAATATTCCATTGTGTATATGTACCACAGTTTCTTTATCTATTCATCTATTGAAGGGCATCTGGGTTGCTTCCACAGTTTTGCAATTGTGAATTGTGCTGCTATAAACATTGAGGTGACTGCTTTATTG
>CM053404.1:62202281-62237340 GCA_028644305.1 Xerus rutilus | reverse complement strand
TATTGCTTTGTAGTAAAGTTTAAAGTCTGGTATTGTGATGCCTCCTGCTTCACTCTTCTTGCTCAGGATAGCTTTGGCTATTCTGGGTCTCTTGTTTTTCCAAATGAATTTCATGATTGCCTTTTCTATTTCTATAAGAAAGTCCTTTTGCCTTTTGTTAGCTTTGGGAATTCATTCACCTTCCCTTTCCAGTGGCCCCCCCCACCCCATTCGCATTGTTTTCTCCCATGCTTGTTCTGTCAATAGCAGCTGTTATCTTGAGGAAACGCCGCTGAACTGCAGACCTCTCTTTCCTAAAGCTTTCTGTTCTTTGGTACTCTGCCCTGTGAATTTCAGGCAATATGGCCTGCCTAAATTCTTACTCCCTTCTCATGATTGCCTTACTTTGGGGTTCCTCCTTCCTGCACTACAGGCTACAAACTCTAGGCAGTAAGCTGGGGCAGTTGGTTGGGTTCACCTAATTGGCCTGCCTTCTCTCTTGCTCTCACTATAGTTGAGTATCTAAAAACTGTTTTTCTTATGTTTGGTCCAACTTTCTAGTGGTTTAAGACAGGATGTAAACCTATTACTCAATTTTGGCTGGCAGTGGAACCTGTTTTTATGTATTTTTGCTTGAGAAAAACTTTATACTTGTGTCATTATAGTTCTAGATTTGTGTTAAGCTGTCAGATCCATATTTCTCCAGATATATACTAGAGCTGATGTCCCAATCATATGTATAAAAAGGCTTAAATTTTTTTTCCTTGGTAATTTTCTTCCTCAAACATCTCATATCTCTGGCAGTTCATGCTTCTTATTTGTTGTGTAAGCATAGGAATTATAACACTTGTCTAAAGCCCTATTTGATACTCCTGGATCATGTTTAAAAACATACTCTGCATAATGTTAGTTGAATGTGAACCATGAATTAAGAGCTTAGAAAGATCTGGCTGAGTACATTTGAGGAAAAACATGCATTATTGGTTGTTTTTCTGGTTTAGCTCTTTGAATGACTTAGTATTTGCTTTGGATGTTTTACCTACTTGAACATACACATCGTCATCCTCATTTAGAGAGACAATTTTCAACTTCAAAATAAATTTTTTTGGTTGAAGATTTAATAAAATTACCAACTCATATAAGTAAAAGAGAAGTTGAATTTGGAAAACTGCATTCTTCTTGGATGACATGAAGTGATTCACAGAACCACACTGGATTTCTGTAAAGTAAAATGCGGCCCGTCAGCTCCCAGTACTGAAACGTGATGAATCTATGTTTTTCTATTCAGATGCTTCTATAGATTTTTCATTTGCTTATATTTGTACTAATGTTTACATTTTTTAGATTTTTTTTAAAAAAGCTAAAACGTACTTTCTTCAAAGTGGTTTGGTCACTTAGAATATATAACATCTTGAGTTTAATGTATTTATCTCAGAGAAAACAGAAAGGCATTTCATGCCTTTGCATTCCCTCTTTTCTTGGACATTATTTTGTTAGGAGTCCCAAAGAAAGAAAAGACATTAAAAGCGAAGGACATAAGTTAATTTGAGAAGCAGAAGTCTGTATTTGTTGATGGATCATAACATCATAACATTATAAACAAAGATTCAAGAAAAATGGAAAGTTCAAAGCACACCATAAAACATCTGAATTATTATTAATTTGATGTTAAGTTTATAAATGTAATGCCTTCTTTTTAGACATTTTAAATATAGCATTTATTAAGATAAAATTATTAGACTTCTAAAATGGATGTGATCTGGAAATACAAGCTGATATGAGACAGAACTATAAGTGCATTATTCCTCAGGATGTCAGGTTGTAACATATAATACAGAGATTATTGGGATGTAGCAAGTCTAAATTCCCAGAACGGGATTCAGGTTTTATGGATATATGTATTTCCCTGGGATAAAGTCCCATTCCTTTAGTCAGATTCTCAAGTGGTTTCATACCCTCTAAAAGTTAAGAACCACGGATGCAGTGCACCTAAGATGCAGTAGGTATTGAATATACCTTATAACTGATTACCTTGGCAGCCTCTCCTTTAAAAAACATTTCTGTCTACCTGTCAAAAGACTGTATTCTTTTGTTAAAGAAAAAACCTTGGTCCTCTCTGTCAAGGCATCCTGAGTGAGCCTTGTAACTCAGTTTAATATCGAATGGTAATATCGAATGGTAGTATCACAGATAAAGGAGGATATAGCAATCGTATTTTTTTTTTTAAGTACCTGGGATTGAACTCAGGGGCACTTGAACACTGATCCACATCCCAGCCCTATTTTGTATTTTATTTAGAGACAGGGTCTCACTGAATTGTTTAGTGCTTCACTGTTGTTGAGGCTGGCTTTGAACTTGCAATCCTCCTGCATCAGCCTCCGGAGCTGCTGGGATTACAGGCGTGCACCACTGCACCCAGTGGTGTATAGCAATCTTTATGCTCTCAGTAATCTTCTAACAAAATGATATGCAGAGGCCTGTGTATAAGTGTAATTGAGTATTTCCTTTTATATTTCTTATATTTCTGACATAACTTTTATCTACATATATTGTGGTGTGTGTGTTGCAGAGCGAGAGTTCTTATTTTTTATTTAGATAGAGACTTATTCTAATTTCCTGCTGCCAGTATTTTGGGCTTAATCATAGACCAACTCTGGATTGGAAAAGGTTGAAAATTGTTATGATTTTGATATAAAATGTCCCCTCAAAGCTCATGTGTTGAAGGCTTTGTCCCTAAAGCATCTGTGCTCGGAAGTGGGGCTTTTGGAAGTGACTGGATCATGAAGGCTCTAATGTTGTCAGTGGATTAACCAATTGATGAATTCATAGCTAATTTGGCTACCGGAAGGTGATGGAAACCTAAGAGGTGGGGCATAGTTGAAGAAAATAGGTTACTGGGGGCATGTCCTTGAAGGGTATATTTTGTCCATGGCCCCTTTTGCTGTCTCTCTGCTTCCTGGCTGCTATGAGGTGAACAGCTTTCCTTTACCATGTGCTGCCCAACATGATGTTCCATTTCACCACAGGCACATAAACAATTAAGCTAAGTGTCCACGGACTGGACCTGTTGAAACTGAAACAATTCTTTCCTCCCTTAAGCTGATTTTCTCAGGTAGTTTGTCACAGTGATGGAAAGCTGAATAACTTAGAAATGAAACCAGAGAAGTCCCCATATCACCCTTGGGATGTGTTTAAGGAGAAACCAAGATTTGGCACTTTGAAATGGTTATTGGGCCTATACTAACTGGGGTAAATCACTTCCTAGGAGATGGCTTAGAACCAGATTGAACTTTTCTAAGACTTACCCTAAGTTATAACACTTAAAGCAAAGAGCAGCAGGTTTCTAGAAATGGAATCAAATCACTTCTTCACAAAAGTTATTGATTTACTTTATTAAAACTTTGACCTAATTTGAATGGTTTCTGGTGAATGCCAAACTAATAATACTCTTGCATATTTGCTTTGAAGTATTTGGAGTTAGACAAACGACTCAAAAAAGCCCTCTTGTATGTGTTCACACACACAAAGCCTACAACTTCTTCAGCTTCCCACAGTTGAACATACCTAAGTCCCCATATTGGATGTTCATACATAATTTAGAAAAGAAACACGATATGTTTTTCCATTTGACACTTACGCTACTTAACTTTGTTTAAAAAAAAATAGAAATTTGAGTAAGTCTTATGAAAGGGCAAACAGGTGTAAGTATGAACACCTGTTTAAGAAAGATTATATTAACCCTTTGGAAGAAAAATACATTCATTTTGGCATAGGTATTGCCATGGAAGTAGTTGGTGTTTTATATACTAGAGTTTGCTGTTTTGCCAGTTGAATTTCAAATAAGAAAGTAGTTTGTATTTTGCCTCATGGAAGCATGGTGTCTCTAGCAATTAGTCATGTGGTGTGTTCCTGAAGGACAATTTATTATCTGTCTTTATTCATCCTCTTACGGACTCATATCATTGATGACCAGTTTTTTTGTAGGACTGCATGAAATTTTTTTCTTATTGTGTATTATTGCAGATTAAATGCCTGAGAATTGTGGTCTTCTAGTTTTATACATTCTTGGAGAAGAATTGATGCTTTATTTAAGAAGTAAGCCAGTGTCTTATGGCTGTGGAATTTAACATGTGCTTGTATCAAATTGTATGTCACTAAAACAGTGTTTTAAATTGGCTAATTCGGATTTATATACTATAAGCCTATTACCAAGCACTGACGATGTGGTCTTCCTTAGGTAGGATCTTGAAATACCTTGAAATAGGATCTCTCTCCACCAAAACAAATCAAAACAAAAAACTGATTTGATTTGAAATTATTTTAAATCAGCAATGGTTTAAAAGTAAACTTAAGTGTCTAAATTCCTAAATTATTTGTTCTGTGTCAGATATGTAAGTATTACATAAAAATGTATTTCTTACATAAAAAGGTATTAAGATTTTTCCAACTGATTTTTTTTTTTTATAAAGAGTATCCACGAAACTTGATTGATTTATGGTATGCCTGTAGTCTTGCTTTTGCATTTGAATCTTGATATTTTGGAATATCTGATGAGTTTTAAAATATGTTATTCAGTCAGATGAGTTTATCACAATATCATAATTTCCTTTAGTACAAAGTGTTATATAATCTATTTTAGAAAGAGATCTGAACCTGATCTCAACTCCTGGACTCTAAACTACCAACCTGTATGACCTGGGGCATTTCACTGTTATAACTACTTTGACTCTTGCCATGGCTATGACAACAACTCTAAAAGGGAAGTGACTTATCTTCCATTTTGCAGAAATCAGAGCTGAGAGAGGAGCAGAAACTTGCCTGAGTAGGTTGTGCCTTCTGGTTTTCAAGCTGCAGGACTGTGCCCCTCACTTCTACTGTGCTCACTTATTCTATCTGATGCTTTATTTTCTGAAGGCTTGGACTGACAGAATTAAGAAATCAAGTTATAAATTTATTTTGGATAATTTCAGATGTGCTCTGTTTTAAGGAAGCTAATCTTTTGAAAAATTGAGCTTATATATCAATGAGAGGAGTAAATATTTTTTGAAAAGGTCTAGGTTATTCATTTTCATTAAATACTTTTAATTTAATGTATGGTGTTTTTCTAGTGAGTTTAGTTGATGGTTCAAAGATGAAAGGCAAATAAGTTAACTTCAGTTTTTTTTTAATCTCTAAAAGCATGTAATAGCTATGTTGTGGTATAAACCAACTGCTGCACTTTATTAGGGGTACAGTAGGCAGCATTTCTATTTTAAGTTTTACTAGGAATGTATTCACAGTGCGTCTCTAACACCACACCTCAGCAAAACCCACCCAGTTTTTCCTCAGAGAGAAGAATTTATTCTCTGAGTTCTCCTAACATTTAGACAAATGCTAATCTGTAAGAGCCAGAATATATTTTGTCTTTTAGTTCTTTTGCCTCAGAGCTCTTTCTCCCCATATCCCCATGCCCCCTCTCCGTGCTTTGATAAAAGAAACTAGCTTGGGGGGCTGAGGCTATGGCTCAGCGGTTGAGCGCTTGCCTCACATACGTGAGGCACTGGGTTCGATCCTCAGCACCACATAAAATAAATAAAGATATTGTGTTCATCTACAACAAAACAAAATATTTAAAAAAAAAAAAAAAGAAACTAGCTTGGTATCTGGGACTTGCATGAAATGGTAGGGCTTGTCACATCTAACAAATTAAGTAAATGGATCTTTGAAAAGTCTCTTCTTTATTGTATCCTGGAAATTTGAATGCAGCCATTTTATCTAGGTCCTTTTATATGAATACGAACAACATCAGTTACCTCTTTTCTCTTCAATTGCAAGAGTGTCTACTACATGCAAGACACTTATTTGATTTCCCATAAAATTCCCATAAGCATTTTAAAGCACCTTTTCCTCAACTTCTGAAAAGTAGCTGGTTTTAAAATGATTAATAGCAAAGCAGATAAAAGAGGGGTTACAACCTAGATTTAATTTCTTCTATCACTTGAATGTATTTAATAGACTTTGAACTCTTATAATTTATATGTAACCCTTTCCATTTGATCTCTTTTTAAAAAATATTTTTTAATTGTCAATGGACCTTTAATTAATTAATTTATTTGTATGTGGTGCTGAGAATTGAACCCAGTGCCTCACACATGCTAGGCAAGCACTCTACCACTGAACTACAATCCTAGCCCTCCTTTTGATCTTCAGTTCCTCAAAACACACATTTTTCGCATATGTGCATATTATTTGTCTTGTGTTTTGTTTCTATTTCCTCTTCATTTCACTGATATTTGAATCAAAGTTTGTAAGACTGTTCATACCTATTTCTATATTATGTTGTTCAACACATTAGCCACCAGTCACGTGGTTATTCAGCACTTGAAAGGGGGCTGGTCTGAATTGAGATGTCTATACAGAGTCTTGGTGGAAAAAAGGATGTCAGTTCATAAAGCATTTTTATATAAATTACATGTTGAAATGATAATACTTTGGATATAATGTCGTATATCTTGTTCTCCGTGCCTTGGAGTTCTTCAGTGGGGAAAGAGGAGTTACAGTGAATTCTTTCCATGAAAAAATGGAGGTGTTGCTGCTGGCCTCCCCTGTGTCCTCATCTTACGGACAGCAATAATGGTGCATTGGATTTAGGGTTGCTCCTGGCTTTGAGATTTCTGCCTAAGAGTTAAAGAATTTACAACATACATCAATGTATTTCTATTACTTTTTCTTTTATATCACTACTAAATTTCATTATATTTAAATGGTGACAGTGGTGTTAGCTTTGATTACTATATCCCTAAATGTCTAAAAGGAAAGTAGTAGCAGAGGAATGAAGCTATCCTATGGTAGATAATGTAGAATGCTGAATGTACTATGCATTGGATATATACCCTCTCTAAAGGGTAAATTTATTCCTGTTCAGCTGATTATTGCCATTTGGGAATACATGGACTTGTGTTGTCAAGTCTTTCAGGTTTCTAAGAAGAGCCAAAAATCTGGATTTTTACAAATGTTATATCTCCCAGTTCTTAAATACTGATAAGTAATACAAAATTTAATAATAGTTTTGCAGCTCAAACTAATTATAGTTGTGGTCTGAATGCCACTGCTCTGTGACTTTTAACCCAAGAGAATGTTTCTTGGAAATAAATACAGGTTTTAGGTACTTTAGATGACCCAGTTAGAGTATACGAAGAGAAGCTTAGAATCTCCTGTTGGTAAATGGCTTTTAAATTTTACACCTTTTAGCAAATATTAATCTCTAAGTAGTGAATAATTGTCTAAAAAGTCTGTTTTGCAATACTGTTACAGTTTTCGTTTTTTAAAAAATCTTTTTGGGTTTTTAAAAAAATTTTGTTTGTTTGCTTTTTGTTTTTGCTTTTGTGGTACTTGGGGATAGAATCCAGCACTTCAACTATGCCAGGCAAACAGCCTACCACTGAACCACACCCCTGGCCCTTGATTTTGTTGTTGTTGTTGTTGTTACAGGGATTGAATTCAGGGGCACTCGACCACTGAGCCACATCCACAGCCCTATTTTATATTTTATTTAGAGACAGGGTCTCATTGAGTTGCTTAGCACCTTGCTTTTGATAAGGCAGGCTTTGAACTTGCAATCTTCCTGTCTCAACCTCCCAAGCCACTAGGATTATAGGCATGCACCACTGCACCCGCCTTGATGTATTTTTCGAGTATGTTTCTAGCATACTTTCAGTTTCTTTGAATGTTAATTTTCTCATTCTATTATTTACTTTTCCATAGTTTTTCTGTATTATTTACTTTTCTGTAATTCAGTTTAATGTGAATTTAGTTTTCCAGCATGTTTAAAAGGCATGTCAGCCTGCTTTTCCAAGCTTGTAGATCTCCCTGCTTAGAAATATAGTAGGTTGCTTTCTGAAATTTTTGGCTCTATATGCCCCCTACACACTCATCTGGGGCTGCTCTTTCCTTTTTCCCTTTTTCTAGACTTCTCTGGTTAGTCTAGATTCCACTTACAGCAGTTTCTCTTTATTGTGGGCTTTGTGTTTGAAGAGTTCGCAGGGACTAGGTTTCTCCAGCCCAGGCCCAATAGCCCATCTACCTTGCAAAAGTACTAATGTGGGCTGACTCCGTTTCAGTTGCTGTCTCAAATTGGACCACAGAGCTTCCCAGTGACATCCAGGGTCCTCTCTTCTCTGTTTGCTCAAATTCTCTGTGGCTTCCCTTTGCTTTCTTTCTTCAACAGATACTGACGATGGGCAGTTCTTGATGCTATTAGTGGTTCACAGATAATACTTGTCCACATAATTGTGTTGTAAATGTTTTTTGTGGGTTTTTAAAAATTTGTTGACTGGTTGCTCCATCTGTATTTTCATTTGTTTGTTTTTGTTTTTTGTTTTGTTTTTTGATCCTGGAGGTTGAACCCAGGGGCATTTAACAACAGAGCCACAACCCCAGCCCTTTTTATATTTTATTTAGAGATAAGGTCTTACTTAGGGCCTTGCTAAATTGCTGAAGCTGGCTATGAACTTGCAATCCTCCTGCCTGAGCCTCCCAAGGCACTGGGATTAGAGGCAAGTGTCACCATGCCCAGCTGTTCCATCTGTTTTTAAGTGAGGACTCAGGAAATTCCAAATTTCTGCTTCTGTCCTCTCAAAATCTAGATGCACTAAGTTTATAACCTGATATGTGGGGTGGTAGCAAGAAGTTGATCCTATTTTAATAGGCTTATAAATTAAGAACAGTAGTCATGTTCTTTCTAAAAAGTTGGGGAAAAGCTAAAGTCATTCACTGCTTCTTATAAAAAAAATTTTACCAGAAAACAAAATCATATAAAACTTCAAGGAAATAAAAAAAGACAATTTTGCTCATAGTGTTGAAAGTGGTTTCTCATTGTGTAAACCCCACTCCCAACCAGAGACACATCATATTAGCTATCATAAGTTGTGCTGCCACTCTTTTTTTTTTTTGCTTTATTCAGAAATTAATCACCAACTCAGGTTTTGTAAACCATTAAAGGATTACCGTTTACTGTTAGACTTGGTCTTAACCAAAAAATTTACTGAATAGCACTTGTCCTTATTGTCTAGATATAGAAAAAATAAAAACACTTAAAACTTGTTCAGAAGAGCTCCATGGAATAATCTATTTACTAAGAGTCAATAAATTTGCTCATATTCATTCACATAAAGGAAGTACAGTGTTGAAATGCACATCTATTTCAAGTTCCTTTATCTATAAAAAGGGCAATGTATATGTACTCCATTTTAGATGGATTTACAGCACTTTCATAATCCTGAGTCTTAGAACTTAACTTTCAATGTAAAAAGGCCAATTCTCTGCCACATAAAAGTTTAGCCATATGCTTGAGTTATGTCTATAAAGTTTATTACTCTTTCTCTTTTCTTCTCTTCTTTTCTCTGCTCTTCTTTTCTTTCTACAGGGTCTCAGTAAATTGTCAAGCCTGACCTCGAACTCACTATCCTCCAACCTCAGCGTCTCAAGTAGCTGGGATTACAGACACGTCCCATTATGCCCAGCCATATATATAAAGATTTTTTTTTTAAAGCTGCATGTCACTGGTAGCAAGCCTATAATTCCAGTGACTCAGGAGACTCTGAGCTGGAAGTATTACAACTTAGGGACACCCTGTCTTAAAACAAAAAATAAGAAGTGCTGGGTGTATAGCTTAGTAGTCGACCACACCTAAGTTCAATCCCCAGTACTACTAAATAAATGAATTATTTTTTAAAGGATTAATTAAAAAATTTTTAAAAGAGTGGGAAAGTTAGATAACTACTGTATAAATATTATATTTGATGATGTGAATATGTATATTTTGCCCCTCAATTTCTCTTTTAAGGTCTCAGCAAGTTTCTTCTCCAGTCATCCTTCAGTTTGGTCATGCAGAGACCCTTCTTCCACTACTTTCTCTCATGGGCTACTTCAAAGACAAGGAACCCCTTACAGCTTATAATTATGAGGAACAAACGCATCGAAAGTTCCGAAGTGGTCATATTGTACCTTATGCCTCCAACCTAATATTTGTGCTTTACCATTGTGAAAATGCTAAGACTCCTAAAGAAGAATTTCAAGTGCAGATATTATTGAATGAAAAAGTGTTGCCATTGGCTCACTCACAAGAAACTGTTTCTTTATATGAAGATCTGAAGAACCACTACAAAGACATCCTCCAGAGTTGTCAAACCAGCAAAGAATGTGAATTACCAAAGGTGAACAGCACATCTGACGAGCTATGAGTAATTGTAGAACATTTTTAGTTCATCAGTGCTTCCTCATAGGGAGTGAATACATGTTTGTAATAGGTAGACAATATCTCGGTTACAGAAGCTTTTATATTACTTGGCTATTTCTAGCTTTTCATAGAAAAACTGAGTTTTGTTTTGTTGTTTTTTTTTGCGGGGGGGGGTCTGGACTTGATACATAGGTAAGAAATGATTTTCACTGGAGCAGCTCTCTTTAAGAAAAAAATCTATTCAGAGAAACAGCTAACACTGCAAATGTTTACAGAAATGAAATTTTCCCAACTTACATGAGAAACCTCACACTGAAGTAGAGTATGATTTGAAAATGATACTTGCAAAGGCCTGGATTATCAAAACATGTCAATTGGATGATCTGTAATTTGATTTAATTGTTCTAATTGTGCTACAGATTTATTTTTCCAAGGTGAGACAGTTCTAGTATTAATTATGTCTCTTAATCAGAAATATTGTGGTTAACTAGGAGTATCACTTTAGAAGAAAGCTAACATCTAAGTAGGAGATTGAAACAGTGTTAAGAAACAGACTGATTTAAAAGGGCATCTTCACTGAATGAGGCAAGACAAAAAGTAAAATAATTATTTTTGTAATGGTATTTATAAAGTATTTAAACTCTTTTTCAATAATTCCTTTTACTCTTAATAAGTCTTGCAAAGCCATTTCAATTATCATCGTTGTTTTATGTATATAATTATGGAAGGACAAAGAGGACCATTAGCAGCAAGTCAGATGGATAAATCAGTGTTTCTTAAATTCATTATTTAGGTATCTTTTTCACTCCATCACTTGGCTCCCATTTTTATATTTTATTATATGAAACATCCCTTTCAAAATTTTTTTTCAACTTGTTCTTCTTAGATATTCATAACAGTGAGTATATTTTGACATATATACATGGAGTATAACTTCCCATTCTTATGGTTGTGAAATGCATCTTTTGGTTGGTTGATTTCTTTCTCTTTCCATAAAAAAAAAAAAAATCATCCTAGCTGACTTAGTTTCATAGATTTGAATTCATTTCATAGAAATACTTCTCAGTTGTCAAATGCCATGAAAATAATTCCTACAATAAACAAAATTCTTCTTTACCTGGTCTTTTCTGCTCTCCTTGTTGAAATTTAGTCAGTTATTGATGTTGGAATTTCATATAGCCTTGACTCAATCATGCAACATAAAAGAATTTTCCAGTAGAAATTTCTCCAAACGAATAGATTATTGTTAAAGCATTTTCTTTTAATCTGTCTTCACTTTAAAGATGATATCTTTCAAAGGAAGATGTAGAATTTCGTCAAAAATGTATAACTACTTTTAAAAATAACATGAAGTAAAATCTCAATTTACTGGAATCCACTGCACTAATTTTTTTAAACCTTTATTTTATTTATTTATGTATTTGGTATGTGGTGCTGAGAATTGAACCCAGTGCCTCACGTGCGTGAGGTAAGTGCTCTACCACTAAGCCACAACTCCAGCCCAACTGCACTAACTTTTTGATAGTTTATTTTTGAAGGGATAGACCATACATAAACAAACACATATTAAAAATATGCATGTATGTATGTATGAATTGTCAAGTGTGATTTGGATTAGGACTTTTTAAACCAAATTTTAATTGATAAAAATGGAAAGATCCATTTTAGGCTTAAATTTAAAAAAACTAAAATAGGATCTTTCTTAGTACCATTTCTAATGTTTAATGTTTCAGTCAGTGAAGTTACACACTAATTTAGGGATAAGATTAAAAAAATTTAAACACTTTTTTTGTGGACAAGAAAACCGCTTGCTCCTTTCATTCTTGCAAAATATGATTGGGGTACCTTTAAAATTGTATTAATTGTTGGATTATGGAACTTTGCTAGTACCTTTTGAATGAATTTTCTAAGTTTAAAAAAAGTAGCACTAGTGAGTAAGTAAAGAAATGAGTCAACACTTGTGGACTTTAAATATGGTATTTGTGCTATGAAAAGTTCCATTTCTTTATGGCATTTTGAGAAATGGAATTATTCCAGAATTGCAAGTATTCAGAAATGCACATGGTACAGATTAATTCAGATACTGTCCCTAGCACACAAATCTTAAAAAGAAAATATAGATGTTACAAGAAAGGGATCCTAAGTTCAAATGACCTTGGAATTCTGTTTCCTGTGGATGCCTCAGTGTTAACATGCTATCTTGTTTGACCTGAGAATTCTTTTTAAAGAAGAACCTTCTATGATTGTTGTAAATGGAAATGTGTTTGAAAATTTTTGTATTAACCATACCATTTGAGACTGGAGATTTAGCTCCGTAGTAGCTAAGCATGCTTGAGGCCTGGAGTTTGATCTTTAGCACCATTAAATGAACAGACCATGCCATTTGGGTTTCTTTCAGATGAGAGAATAGTGAATAATGGAATTAAATACAAGTTGAAAAAGGTTGTATTCAGTTGTACATTAAATAGATGGTATTATTAAAATTTTAAAATACTGCTTTATAATTTAATTTTTATTTAAAAATGGAAATCCATTTTATTAAAAATCTGAATAAGAAAGTATCAAACTTGTGTGTTGAAATTAGAAGATTCATAGATTGTTGATCTTCAAATGAATGATGTTCCTAAGCAGGTGATTAGCTGGTAAATGCTGATGCATTTGTATACTTACTGTGATTATTTTTGCAAAATTCTGCTGTTTCTTTTCTTTTTAGTTTGTAAATATGCAGATAAGAGAATAAAATAATGAGCACTCATGCCCATCCTGTTTTATCAAAATTAACATTGTAATATTTATTTTAGAATGTTACAAGAGCAGCTTGGAGTACTTTTGTAGATCTCCCCTTTTTTCTCTCACTCTTTGCCTATAGGTAGCCATCAGCATAAAATTCAGTATTCACTGTTCCATGGCATGCTTGACTCTGGAAACTTGTACTTTTGTTGTGGCATTTAAAAATTTTTCTATAAAAGTTCTTACACATTGTGTATCATTCTTGAATGAGTGAATAGCCGTTTTCCTTTTTTTTTCAAGACTTATTGATTCTGATCATTAGTTGCAAATTAATTATTTGACTTCATCAATACCTATTGAGTACTTTTTATGTAGAACCATAGACTTAGCCAGTAGGTGTGTAAAGATGAATGAACACTTAAAAGGGTTGTCTTAAAACAAATTTACCTGATGTCTCACAGTAACTGAATGACTTGATTCTTTGAATATAAAATATCGAAGACTATGAAAATTTTCTAGAAATTGTTTATTTTCATTGATAAATAGGACCACATTGTCATCTTTATAAAAATATATGGTAAGTATTTCAGAATGGAGGGGAAATGGGGTCCATTTTTGGTAATATTAAAAAGGCTGTGATATTATTCTGGTGCTACGATTCTCTTTAGGAAATGCCTGAAACTGAGGAATCCCATAATAAAAAGGTTTTATCTAGGATATATGAAGAGTTGAACATACAAAAACAGTCTTTTTTAGCAAGGGTTCATTCTTCTTAAGTGACCAGATTACTCAGGTAAGTCAAAATCTAGTCCTTATTCTTTCTGCCATCTTGGTTGGTGAATTATGCTTGTTGACATGAGCCAATTTTTGGTCTAATCTACAACTTGATGTGTGCATTGCATTGTACTTAGTTTTTTCTGGTTATATCATTGTTTTTAAGATTATGCCCCCTAATACACACTCACTTGAAATTATTTTTGTGTATAATTCTGATCTTTAACATCATAAGCAAAATTCAGTGTGTAAAGAAAAAAGTGCTTTGTTTTTTCCAGGCATAATCAACTTTCATGATTTGAGTGCTTTCCTTTTGTAAACTGCAGAATTGATGCATACCCTTAAAGATTTCAGAGTTTCATACAACTGAACCAGAATATAAAAGTGCAAAAGTTAGGAACATGTTTCTCTAAGATGGTACTTCATGTGGTTCATTAATAATATTTGGAATTTGACTGCCTTTTGCCAAATGTAAACAAAATAAATATTTACAATAATATAATCTAGCAATTACCCTGAATTTATGTCACAGATCCTTATTTCTCTTCACTTCATTCTTTTCAAGTATTTCTTTCCATTCATCGTGTGGTCTATTCTACTCTTAAGCATCCTCACATAAACCTATTCAACTGTTTTTTACTTGTATGCAAATACTAGTTTTATGAAACAATTCCATGGCAGGAAAGATTTGTCATGTTCTTTCTGCTTCTGGGCTCCCATGAGCTGAGCAGTTTTCTTCTACCAGTTCCTTCTGCCATGATATTCTGCCTTACCTTGGGTCCTGAGTAATGGAGTTGGTTGACCATGGACTGAGAGCTCTGAAACCAGAGTCCTCAGTGTAGGCAGAGTGGTTTGCAGAACACCGACAAGCAGCACTTCTTTACATGCTTCCTGGTAACTAAAGAAATGAGACCAGAATGTGAAACTAATTAATGTAAAGAGTCAACCCACAATACCTTAAAAAGGTCCCTGGCACATGTAAAATCATTAAATAAACCACAGTGGGCTGAATCCCCAGAGACCAAATAGAGATTTCAGAAAGTCTAACAAGCCTTACATCATGGCTAATGGCCAAGCCACTTAACACAAAAAGTGAGACAGGTTTATCCCTGATTTTTTTCTGTGACAGGATAGACAAAATGAATTCAGCAAAACAGATAGAAATCCACTGGAAAGTAGTACCAGACAAAGACAGTAGGTCATATGAAGCATAAAAATCAAATGAAACGAAAAGGATTACTAATCATGCAGCCCTTCAGTTATTGAGGGAAGAGGTTTTTTAAATAAAAGAATAGTCGCATGCAGTGGCACGCACCTCTAATCCTTGTAATGGGGGATGCTGACACAGGAGGATCCCAAGTTCAAGGCCAGCCTGGGCAATTTAGTGAGACCTTTATCAACTTAGCAAGACCCTCTCTAAAAAGTTAAAAAGGACTAGGGGTGTAGTTCAGTGGTAAAGCACCCATGGTTTAGCCTGCAGTTTAAAAACAAAGATTTGTTAAAGTGGTTAATTTGCACTTTGAGCTGCATTCCTGACACATTAGAACAAGGTTAATTTTTAAAACATTATTTTATCATTATTAAAGCAATACATTTTAAGATAGAAGGATTCTTTTCTTATTTTTTGAAATGAGGTCTCACTATGTTGCCTAGGCTGGCCTTGAATTTGTAAGCTCTGGCAGTCCTTTCATTGCAGCCTCCCCAGTAGCTGGGAGTACAGGTATGTGCTGTCGCACCTAGCTAGAAGGATTCTATTCTAAAATTAATCTCAATTTAACATCTTTCATGTAATATATTCCTAGGTTTTAAGCCATTCTGTAGACCCAAGTAATTCATATTCACACTTTTTTGTTTGTTGTACTGGGAGAACAAATATTTGTTCATTAAAATGAAATTATTAGCTAATTTCTGAATTAGCTAATACTCCTGGTATAATAATGACCTTGATTAGAATATTTACAGTATTTCTAAAATAGCAAATAAGGAAAATTAAATTGGGACGAAAATTTAGAGATTTTCTGTTTTTTTTCTTAGAGTTCATCCTACAAAGCTCAGGTCTGATCTCTTTTTTTTTAACATTTTTTTAAATGTTGATGGACCTTATTTTATCCACTTATTTATATGTGGTGCTGAGAATTGAACCCAGTGACTCATATGAGGCAAACGCTCTGCCACTGAGCCACAGCACCAGTCCCAGTTCTGATGGTCTTGATTAAACATTAACAATGCAATTGCTTTCAATTCATACTAACTAAATTATGAATGGATTAAGAAATTGTAATACACATATACACAATGGGGTCTACTCAGTATAAAGAAGACTGAAATTATGGCATTTGTTGGTAAATGGATGGAAATGGAGAATATTGTGCTAAGTGAAATAAGTCGAACTCAAATTCAAAGGTCAAATGTTTTCTCATATGTGGAAGCTAGAATAAAATAAACGAAAGGGGCTGGGAATTATAGGATATCAGAAGGATAAAGGGAAGATTAGTAGTGTAGAAGAAGGAGATTGAGAAAGATGGGAAAGTGGAGGTAATGCAGAATGAATTCTTTAAAAAATCATGTGCATATATAAATATACCACAAGGAATTTCTCCTTTATGTATAAGTAAAAATAACCAATCAAAAATAAAAATAAGTACATAGATAAGTGAAAGGGAAGTATAGCAGAGTAAAGGAAGAAGAATGGGGGAGGGGAGGGAGGCAGGGAGTAATAGGGATCGTGATCTGAAATCGAATTCCATGCAGGTGTGAGTTTGTCAGGATAAACACTACTATGTATAACTACAAGGCGCTAATAAAATAAACAATGTGGGTGCTTTAGAAACTTTCTACAAATACTCTCATTCTAGAAAAAGATCCAGGTTTGATGTAGGTTATATAAGAATACACTGGTAAAATGTACCTTTGGATGCATATATTTCCACTTAACCAATAATGTTCTCCTTTTTTTGTATCGGGAGTTGAACACAAGGGCACTTAACTGAGTCACATCCCCAGCTCCTTTTTTATATTTTATTTAGAGACAGGGTCCTGCTGAGTTGCTGAGGCTGGCTTTGAACTTGTGATTCTCCTGCCACAGCCTCCCAAGCCACTGGGATTATAGGTGTGTGCCACCACGCCCAACAGTGATAATAAATGTTCTTAATTGGAGATGAGAACATTACTTCTCTAACCGGAGTTGCTCTTCCTTTGAGAAACCATTAGATTCTTTTCCTTGCAAGTTTTCCTTCTTTGCCTTCCTGCAAAGACAAGACAGAGTAGTACTTTTGCCCTCTCTGTTCAGTGTTGCTTTCTGTCAGTATCTGCACTATGGAGATTAAGATGGGAGCCTGACTTTTAATTAGACTGTTATAGATTGTTCCGATTTTGTAGTGTCCTTAACCCACCCAAATGCTATCCATGCTGTGAAAAAACTTGAGTCTCAGTTATTGCTTCTTTAGGACTATGTAGCTGAAAAGTAGAAGTGAAATTGAGATTCCTAGGGCAGGATATGTGAAGTCTAGTCCTAAGAGAAAATTATTTCATATTACAGTATAATGTAACAAAGTACTTTATAATTCTCAATTCTCAGTAGTGTACCTGGTGTTACTTAGGGAATCCATAAACTAAACTATGTGTATTAAATAATATCTGAGCAAGAGAAATATACCTACTAAGTGCTGTCGATAATACTTTGTTATTCAACGTCCTCAGTATAGCATATGAGTTGGTAGTATGAAACCTATTTTGCAGAAGAAGAATTGAGGCCGAGAAAGTGTTTTTCAACACTTAAGTGCTATTCACATTTGTTGTAGCCATATCAGTGGTATAAGTGGAATTTGGATCTGGATCATTTGGGGCTTTTTGGTGTGCAGATGAATCGTAAACTACTTTAATTACTTAATTCTGTTTACCATTGCAATAAATGATGCTATTTGAAAATGCTATCCTTTGCCCTCTGAAGCCCTTGGCTATAACTGCTGAGGCCAAGAAGTTGCAGGAAATGGGAGGTAGAAAGTGTGATCAGATCCTTGTATGTGACCTTTCTTAAGACAAATCTGTTTCTTCCATCTGCCCAGGCTTGGCTGACTGCACCATGCACGCGGCCTAGAAGGTTTTCTGAATTACCCAGAGGGTGGGGCAGGTTAATTGAGTCTCATTTTAAACTATCCCTTTTTGTATCGGGAGTTGAACGCAGGGTTATGTTTGAAGTATTTCAAAACAAGGCACAATTCAGACTTTGTTGGAGATTTCAAATTTTAATTCCAGAATAATGAGAATTACAGTTAGAGATTTATTTTACTGTTCATTGCTTTTATAATAGAACCCTTTTGAGCACTATGTGTCAGATTTACTATTAGGCACTGGAGATAAAAAATATTTTGTGCCCTCAGATATTTTATGTGCATACTGTGCATGTGTTAATTAGGTGCTACCCTGTTTTACAAACAATATCCATTAGAATGTCTTAGAAGAATTTCCACCCCAAAAAAGATAATTTCTGCACTTGAATCAGAATTGTTTGTAATCTACACTCCCACCCCATCTTCATTCAGTGGTGCAGCTGTCTTCTGCTTATGTTAATCTTCATAGCCTCTCTCCTGTAACTCACCTATTGAGTCCTTAGAGCCAGGCTCATTGAGCACACAGCAATGACAGCTGCTTTACCAGCTATCCATGAAACAGAGTTTTAAGAGGGATGAAGAAGGCAGCAGTTTGCTGCCAGCTTGCCAGAGGCAAGTTGTGTATGTTGCCCTATGTCAATGGCCTCTGCCCCACTTCATCATAAAAATTGAGTTTGCTGCTTTGGCCTCCAATGTAATAACCATGTGTTAACAGCAAATATCACATGACCACTTAATTGTTTTATATCAGAAGAATCTTTTTACACACAGATATTGCTAAAAGATGTTTCCCAGTCTGCATGAGAGTATAATTTGATTTTCCAGTGATGACTTTGTCATTTAATATGAGGCATCACCTGCGGATTTGTGTGCTGATATGCCAGCTTTTCCTATATACCTACTGCTGATTCATTTTCCTGAATCTTGTTTGGCATGGGGAGCAGAGAGTAGGCCAGGAGGGCTTTGTCCTTTTTGGGATCTCCTGATTCGTTTTTTCATGCCCCATTTTTATCTGGACCTATTCTTTCCTATACCCTTTTTACTGTTTTGTTTGTTTGCTTTTAATGTGGACTTAAAGTCTCAGAAATCCTGGTCAAAGTAGGGTTATGTCCTGGAAGGGGGCTTTAGCTGGTGCAATCTGAGAGTTCTTAGAGCACAACTGCTCAAGTCCTGTTGGAGCTTAAGGTGAACTTGTGTAATAGCAGTTTGGCTGCTGTTGTCAAGTGGTCCTCTACATTTTCAGCGAGTACCTAGGTATGATTTGCAGATATCCCCATCTATAGGCTCATCAGGTACCTAAAGCTTCCCTCTGCTTCTTTCCACCAAGAAGATGCTATGGTTTGAGTCCTGTGGCTATCAGTGGTCTGTTCCTACCCCTTCAGTTGTGGGAATTGTTGGGGCTGCTTCACCTAGATTTGTTGTAGATATTGTCTATGGGATTTTGGTTTTGCCTTTTAATTGACTTTTTATAGGGGCCTTGGGTTGGGGAGATTTTAAATCTTGAAATTCTCCTAAGTCTTTTAGAGGATTGTATATTGGGCATCTTTTAATGTACTTATTCACTATTCATATATCTTTGGTAAAGTGTCAGTTCAGTTATGTTGACCCTCTTAAAAGTGGATGGAGCCAGGTGTGGTGGCACACACCTGAAATCTCAGCTACTTTAGAGATTGAAACAGGAGGATCAAAAGTTTGAGGCTAGCCTGGCCAACTTAGTAAACTCTGTCTCAAAATAAAAATTTTTAAAAGGGTTGAGCACTTGCCTAGCATGTGGTTCAATTCTCAGTATAGGGTGGAAAAAAGTAGTGGTTCATCTTCTTATTGTTGAAAAATTAGTGTTCTTTATACATTCAGGTTACAAATCCTTTATTAGATGTATGTTTTACAAACATTTTTTTCCCAATCTGGTTTCTTTTGATCAACATTATGTTTATACTATTTATTCATGTTGTTTCATGAATTGTAGTTCATTCATTCTCGTATTCCATTATATGAATATAATTTATTTTCTTAATGAACTTTAGGGCAATTTAAGATTTTTGACTAGTAAAATAGTACTTCAATTAATATTCTGTGTCTTTGGTGAATATATATGAATATATATGTATGCAATTATAATTAAAAGTCATAGGGCATGTATATGTTCAGCTTTGGTATATAGGTTGAGCATCCCTAATTCAAAATCTGAAAATTTTTGAGTACTGACATCACAAGTGGAAAATTCCACACCTGACCTCATGTAATCAGCCCATAGTAAAAATGCAGGCACACTAAAAATATGTAAAATTACCTTCAGGCTAATATATAAGATATATATGAAACATTAATTTTATGTTTAGGCTTTGATACTATTTCAGAGATATCTCACGTATATGCAAATAGTCAAAAATCTGAAAAAAAAACCAAATCTGAAATTCTCTGGCCCAGGCACTTTGGATAAGGAAAATAGCAGGGTAATCTAAACAGTTTTCCAAAGATGTACAGTATATACTGTCACAAACAACATGTGGAAGTACCATTTGACTGACAGTCTACCAATATTTGGTATTCTCCTTTTTCATTGAATCGTTCTTTTGGTTTGTCCAGGTTTCTCAAGGGGGGTTTAATTTGCATTTCTTTGCATGACCAAATGACCATTACATAACTTCTCTTATGGTGTGCCTGTTTAAATCTTTTGCCCATTTTTCTACTGGCTTATTTGCCTTTTCTTGTACTGATTTATAGGCTCCCTTAGCTTTTTTTTTTGGTACTGGAGATTGAACTCAGGAGCACTGGACCACTGAGTCACATCCCCAGCCCTATTTTGTGTTTTTTTTTATTTAGAGACAGGGTCTCATTGAGTTGTTTAGTACCTTGCCATTGCTGCGGCTGGCTTTGAACTTGTGATTCTCCTGTCTCAGCCTCCCAATGTGCTGGGATTAGAGGCGTGCACCACCGTGCCCAGCTTCCCTTAACTTTTTGACTATACTTTTTGATATTCTGAAGTGTAAGTGCAGAACTGCCTTTATTTAGTTTGAGAGGATAGGCCTGAAAGTTCATGTCTTTTTCCAGTTCTAGAAACTTCTCAATATTTCTTTCATGAAATATTACTTCTCAGTAATTTCCTACATTCTCCTTTCCTCGAATTCTTACTAGATATATGTTGGAGTCTGTCCACCATTAAATCAACCCTCTAAGCTTCTTTACTGCCTTTCTATATTTTTTAACCCTTCGCCTCTTTATGCTACTTCTTGAGTAATTTCCTTACCACTGTTATCTAGAGTTTATCTGATCTATCTTGGTTTTATTTCTTTAAAAAAAATTCATCATTTTTAAGTATGTATGCTTTTAAAGTATATAGTAACTACTTAAAAATAACTTCCAATGCCCATCCCCCTTCCCTTTTTAAATGCTGAGGATTGAGTCCAGTACTTCTAATTGGTTTTTTTTATATTCACCTGTTTTTATTTCTGCTATTTTATCTTTTGTTTTCTTAAAATTCAAATTAATCTTCAATTTATCTTTAACCATTCTAATAATTTATTTAAAAATCTTTGTCAGCCTGTACCATAAAATTAATTCTAATTTTATTCTGAAGGAATTCATGTCCTCATAGTTGATTTTATCATTGATTTTTATTTTTGGCCCATAGCAGATTTTTTTTTTTTTTGGTTTGGAATGTCTTTGGCACACTGTTTAGCATAAAAATTCTGTTTGTCTCCTTTTTCTCCTTTCCTCCTTCTCAGTCTTTCTGTCCTCACCTCTGTTTAGTGCTTTTTTCAGATGCCAAAACTATGTCTTAGGATGGCATCTGAGGGATTCCTGTGTCACCAAGCCATTCCTAGTTACACACAGGCTTTGTCCTTCTCATGATTGCCAAGGCCCATTCTGAGGCCTACTGCTTCCTATTATTTCAAGAGATCTCCAGACCCTGGCTTCAAGCATAAAGACATTAATTTTCCATTTATTTGGGACTTTTCAAATTCACTTGAGATTCCTATATTTATTTCCCATTCAATGTCATAAATTATCAGCTCAACCACCTCTACCTGCTTCCTGGCCAGGAGCATCATCCTTCTCCCTGTTCCATGTTTCTCTTTTGTTTCTGAGCCAATTTTTGAGGTCCTTCACATTTTGCTTTTCATATTTTATTTATTTATTACTATTTGAGCAGAGGAGGTCTGTTGATAATGTGGACTTAATGAGTCATCTTCACCAGAAATCCAGTTATGCATATTAAATTTTGTTAGCTACTTCCAAATATGGGGAAAGTTAATTTCTCTGAATCCCAGCTTATTCATTTGTAAAGCAAGGCTACTGATCCAAGATCCTTAGAGTCCATTTTAATTCTAAATTTTATAGTTATGTAGCCTACAGCCTATGACTGCACCCATGCTCTCAGCTAGTGTGTAGGGTAGGACACTTGGAACCCATGTTTTCTGCTTCCTGTTGCAGGCGCCTGCTCTGCCATACCTCACTGCTATCATTGTAAACGTGTGGCACACCATGTCTACTCATTCCATTCCTCTACCTAGACCATTGCTGATTTCTCTACTTTTTATTCTAGGCAGAGCTGGCTTTTAGGGCACCTTCTGGAAATGCAAACATAAGATCAGATAAGATTTTGAAAGTAGACCCCTCTGACATAAAACTTGATTCTTACACAAGAGCAAAAGGCAGAAATTGAGAAAGAAGCTTTTTAGCGTGGTTGTCATAATCTCAGGAAACTGGGAGCAACAATCAGTATAAGCAGTATGCCTGCACTAAAACTGGAAGACATGACCATCAGAGGGTCATTCTTAGGTCATAAAGACAATTACCACATCAAGGAAGAGGAGCCTCGTTTAAAAAACAAAAAACAAAAAAACTTGCTTTTTATTTAATAAAAACTAAAGGTATGATTTTTAAACTTTCAGGAAATGCATGAATTTTTTTCCAGTCAATTAAATCTGGGCTCCTGTAATGACTTCCTAAGAGCCAGCATATACCATTGATTAAAATACCAGTCCATAAACAATAGGAAGGCTATGTATGTTTAAGAACGAAACAGAACATGTGACCTCTGCAACTAATGAGCTGTGTGACTTGAGGAGAGGGTGACTTACTTTCTTTGCATTTCACCTTTTTGTTCTCATCTGGAAAATGAAGAACGTTTCATAGAGTCTACAATAATGATAGAACAAGCAAGAAAATACTTGTATCATGAAGTCATTTTCCTCTTCAAATTCCAGCTTTTATGTTTAAATGCAAAAGGTCTTGGTTGAATTAATTCAATTTCATTCCCCTCCCCAAGTAAATAAAAGCATGTTAATAGAAGCCAATTTAAGTGTATAAAGATTATTGAGTATGGATGAATGGGAATGTCAAAGAACAGCTCCAAAGGTTAGGCCCTGCTGTGAATTAGAAAACCCTATGCCAAGCTCCACTGTATCCCGGCTCCCACTTGGGACCTGTGTTGGTGCAACTGGTAAGAAGTGCACAGTCTCTAGCACTGGCCTCCACATGGCTTGGGTCCCTGAATGGATTGTTTCTGCTTTTGGCTTTTCCTATGTTTCACTTGTGATGGAAAACAAAGCAGAGGAGCACAGACTGTCTACCTGAATCTCTAGCATCTTGTGCAAAATGCTTTCCCCCAGTTGAGATAACCTGCTAATTTTCTATTTGGGGCCAATGACAGCTTAGTGACAAAAGTGGGGGGTTCATAATGACTTAATGGAGGGAAAGGGGAAGCTGACGCTTCTAGGTGTCAAAATCTAAAGAGGCCTTGTGAAAGCAATTCCTCCTGGGATCAGTTGCTCTCTGACCCCTGCTGTGACACTCTGACCTCTGCTGTGACAAAGTGGAACCATCCCCTCTGGAAGCCCTGTTTGCTAGTTGCAAATACTTAAACCTCCTTTCTCTCACTTCCCCTTCTCCACCCTGCCTATGCCTCTGTATAAGTCAGGGTCAAGGGCAAAACTAGTGACCCAAAGAAGGAAGGAATTAAGCTCTGATAGAGTAGGGGGCAGTTTTGATAGAGCAGGAGCAGGGTTGAGGTGCTCAGGATCAAAGCTCAAATCCTTTTTGTGGTTGTAACAAATTGACTTCTGAACTGGAGTGGGCTTTCAGCTTTCAAGGGCCTGGCACATAATAGGGATTCAATGAAATGTGTTGAATGACTTGAATGAGTTAAAGTTCTGAGTCTGGCAGGGTTGTTGCCCTTGGCTCTGTCTTCTGGCTTTTTCTCTCCTTCTGGTGGTCCAGCCAGACCATGAGAATTCCTGGATCAGCTGAGCTCAGGGTGCAGAATACATGCTGTATATAATCTCTTGCTGCTTTCCTAACTTGCTGGTTCTGCCCAACTCCCTTTTTGTCTTGGTATAATCAGATCCAAAGAAACCAGAGTGTGGGCTTCAAGAGGAAGGGGCTGGGAGAGTTGCTTTGCGGTTGGGGCCAAAGTCTTACAACATGCATTTGCCTGGCCTTGTCCTGTGCACTTTTGTTTTTGTACCTAATGTAGAAAGAGGGAAAAAAAGAGGAAGAGAGGCATTCGAAATCTTGAGTCCCTGCCATCCTTCTTGGTATATGAATCTCCACTCTTTTTTAATATGACTTACATTATTCATGGAAAGCTGTGGCCAGAAATTGAAACATTGTCCATCTGCATGCCAATTTACTGTTTCATTCACCTCAGCTATGCTGACAAGTAAGACAGAATAGCAACAAGCACTAACAGATTGCATGTGGGCAGTGTGCTGGGCAGTGTGCTGGGCCCGGGACCAAGCCCCTCACTACAGTCCAACCCATCCTCACAGTAACAGAGGAGGCAAATGCCGCCCACGATCATCTCCATTTACAGGTGAAGAAAATGAGCTCAGAGAGAAATACCTTATCCAAAGTCAAGACATAGTAGGTCCTAGAAGATGAATGCCAGCAATCTGACCCTGGAGCCAGTGTTCTCATCCATTATGTTTGTCTCCCTTCTACCCTCCAAACGTGCTGAGCAGCAGCCATCAGTGTGCTACCTCAGCGTGGTTGGTTTACAAAATGTGTTTGCTTCTTCTGAGTGTGGAAGGAAGCTCATCTGCCTCAAGGAACACCACCCTTGCTGCAGGGTCCATGTTTGGGATTCCACCCTTAGACTTTCTTTTTGACTTCAGGCTTTTTCTGGTACATCAAATGACACACCAACACTCTCAATCATTTCCTTGGTGTGAAGGAGTACTTCAGATGTGGTCCTGGGTGGATGGCTTATGCTTTTGTATTCCCATCTAAGGAGAGTTGTCATTTGGGTTAATCATTATGTGTCTTAATAGAAGTTCTCCAGATCTGAGTTTCACATTTTGTCAAGCATTCCCAAAATACTCATGTATAAACAACAATCTTTTGTGGCATTTTCATACCATTTTTGAAAGAACGTTGACCTAATAATTATTTTTATCTGGAAGGTTTCAGCAAGAGAGATGAAGAATCTAAATGTGGTGTAATGACTAAAAACCAGAGGGAATGGGCTGGATGAGGTGGTACATGCCTGTAAACCCAGTGACTCAGGAGGCTAAGTCAAGAGGATCACAAGTTCAAGGCCAGCCTCAGCAATTTATTGAGACCCTGTCTCCAAAAAGGGACTGGAGATGTAACTCAGTGGTAAAGCTCCCTTTGGTTCAATCCCCATTTAACCACCCTCCCCAAACAAAACGAAAAAGAATAGACCAGAGGGAATGGTGTGTTTCTTTTCTTTAGTGAAATAATGTTTTGCTAACCTAAATGAGTTTCAGTTCAAGACAGATGGGACAAGAATATCATATTTCTTTTCAGTAACCTAATTTGGTGCCCTTAGAAATCATTAACGTCTGTCCATGAAAGAGGAAAGACAGAGGAGCCTTGTATTCTTCAGAAGCATTAAGAATATTAGATGATTTTTTAAAATGTCTTTGGAATATATTCAAGCAAACATTTTTTTTTTTGGTACTGGAGATTGAACTCAGGGGCACTCGATCACTGAGCCACATCCCCAGCCCTATTTTGTGTTTTATGTAGAGACAGGGTCTTATTAAGTTGCTTAGCGCCTTGCCATTGCTGAGGCTGGCTTTGAACTCGCGATTCTCCTGTCTCAGCCTCCCTAAGTGCTGGGATTACAGGCTTGCGCCACCGTGCCCGGCTCAAGCAAACATTTTAAGGAATAATATCCTTATGTATCAAGCACATATATCTTTAGTATATAAAATGACTTCATTTCTCTCACAAAATGACTTTTTACAATGACTGATTTGAAGTTTTCTGAGCTAGAAAAAGGAAATAAATTTTCTTCACTTCTCCCTCTTTGCCTTCTAGCTTTTTGCAAATGTGAACTACAGCCAGTTCACTTTCAAATATTCCATTTAAGATAATGATGCAACAATACAAGTTACAGATATATCAAAGGTCACAGAAAATAGCATCATAAAAAATGTAATTGGGGCTGGGAGTGGAAGCACAGGCCTGTAATCATAGCAACTCAGGAGGCTGAGGCAGGAGGATCACAACTTCCAAGACTGCCCAGGCAACTTAGCAAGATCTTGCCTCAAAGTAAATAACAAGAGCTGGGGATGTAGCTCAGTGGTAAGAGTCCTTCTGGATTCAGTCCCTAGTACCATAAAAGGGGAGGAGAGTAATAGAGTTATCCCCAAGTTAAATGGTCAAAGAATTATGGCTTCTGAAACAGATCAGTTTCTAACGTCCATCCTCTGATGATGTTTTTCACAGAAAGCTAGCAGACCCATCGTCCCTCGTCAGTAATCCCATAGGTGTTTTAGCATCTGATGCCCAGAATTTGGGCTTTATCCCTCAGGCATTTACTGAGCACTCCTGTACTAGGCACTGGTAAAATAAGAGATGGTCCCTATCTCAGGGGAGACGGACCCTTCAAAAGATAATTGCAACGCACTGTATAATGCCCTAAGGGAGATGTTTAGAGAGCAGCTCTTGGGATGGTCAGAGAATGCTTCCTCCATAAACTAACTTCTGAACAGAGCCATGAAGGCCAAGTACTGTACGCGAGGTGAGAAAAGAACATGGTACTGAGTCTCAGCATGGTGAGGAGCTGTGTTTAGGGAACAGCAAGAGCATTTACATTAATATCATGATTATAGAACTATAATATTCTTAATCTGACTCAGAACAATAAGTTACAGCAGTTATTTATTTTCTTGAAAAGTATAAAAACAGGGCCTTTGTATTTGGACAAATCTAGCTTCAAATCCTTATTCTCCATGTACCAGCTGAATATTCTTGATACTGTTACTGTCCTTCTGGGCCTCAGTTTCCTTATTTGTAAAATTAGCACAATATTTGTTTTGTATAGTTTCCTATGGGTAACAGGAGATAGCACATGTTAAGACCTGTAACAAGTAAGATAAACAGATCTGGCAAATAAAAATACAGGACACCCAGTTAAATTTGGATTTTAGGAAATAACAAATGAGTTTTTAAGTGCAAAAATGCCCCTGATATTGCATCAGACATATGCTAAATTATTTATCTGAAATTTAAACTTAACTGGGTACCCCATGTAATTTTACCTAATAATAAGTGCTGATAGTAAGCAAAGTATAACTTAATAAGTTGTTGATATGATTAGTATTTTTATTATGCTAGGAAAGCACTGACTTTGGAGGAAATAAGAGTTTTGAACAAAAGAATATGCTGTATGGTATGTGTGGGGAAAATGGTGAGAAAGGTGAAGGGTTATCAGGTAATGCTAGGAATACAGAAGCTTCTCCAAGATTGAGGAACATCTTCTCTTAAAACATCTTCAGGTTGTTTAACTCCAACAATAGCCAGAACAAATTCAACATGTTTATAACAGCCATGCCAATGTTTATAGGGGCCATGCCAATAGGATCTGAGTTTTGGCACGTTACAACTTAGAACTTTTCAGCAGATAGCTTTCAGGTCGTCCTTAGTATGTCAGACTCCATGTCTATTCTCCCTCTTAATACTGCCAGGTCTCAGATTCCTTGGCTAATGGTGGGTACTGCACATTGGACCAGCTGAAAGGGCACTGAGTCTAGCACTATTAATCTATGTCTGAAACTGTGGAGAGGGATTCAAAAAAGATAAGCACCCTTCCCCCAAAAGTTTATAATCCTATTTTTAAAGCCTAGAGAAGAAGAGATGATAGATCATTGTCACATTGAGTCACCTCCTGGAGCTCATATTCCATGAAGGCCAGATCAGGTTCTTTAATGCCTCCCCGTCCTTAGTACCTGGCAAGCAGGAAGTGCCCCACAGACATTAGGTAAATGAATGAATCAGTGTGGGTTGGACTCACCAAGGGGGGGTTGATGGGGTAGTTAAGTCTGAAATGGACCTTATGGGAAGAAGTTATGACTGAGCAGAGAATTGTCATCCTTGTCATTATCATTGCAACTGTCATTTACTGTGAAGCAGCCACTGAGTACAGTATTTCTATTAATTCTCATATGTTTCCAACAGCTCTGAAAAGTTTAGGTCTTTCTGGCTCCAACATCTATTTTCTGCAAATCAGTTTGCATATCATTTCAGGGAGAGCTTCCCTGACCAGCCTATCAAGAAGCATTCCTCCTGTTACTATCTAGGTCCATGTTCCTTTGTAGCATTTATGAAAACTTAGCATGAATTTATTAAGTATTTCTGGTCTGCCTCTCTCCAATCCATGAGGACAGGGACTGTGTCTGTCTTACCACTTTTGTGGCTCTAATACCCATTTGCCTGCTCATTCCCTATTCCCTTAATAGGCACCTGAGTAATATGTACTGAATAAATGCATTTTATTTACAAGAAGACAGCCACAGAATCACCACAGCTTATGAAAACAAAACAAAACAACACACATAGAGATACAAACACAAATCCCAAAAAACATAATCATCAAGGCCTCACCTGAGAGTCACTTGGTGCAAATATCCAGCGATGGATTATGTGAAGCCCAGGCATCTTTCTTTTCTTTTTTTGTTATTGTTATTGTTCTTTTAAAACTCTGTAGTGAATCCAATGCACAGCTAAAGATGAGGGCTTTGGTGAGGGCATGCTACTATAAGAAAACTATAAGGATCTGGGTAAAAATCTGATGGATACATTTTTCTCCATGTAGTCTTTCAAACAAAACTTCATGGAAGTTTCTCTAAGAAACATTTTGGCCACGACCTTTGCCTTGATACAAGCTGACACTCATCCTGTGCTCTTTAACTTTAAAAGTAAGAACACATTGCATCAGCAGCAAATCTATTTGAATTTAAGTTTATTTCCATGACCCTTAAACATGAAGAGACTCTCAACCTCAAACAAAATAAGATAAATTATAGCTATCCTGAGATATCACTTCTCATTGATCAGATGGCAAAAAATCAAAAGTTTAACAACAATATATTTTATTAGCATGGCTACAAGAAGACAGCCACTGAAACATTGCTGGCAGCAATGCAAAATAACTCAATGCAGGAGAGTTTATCAATTATTGGCAATATTATATAGCCTTTGACCAAGCAATTCCACTTCTAGAAATCTATCGCAAAAATACACTAGCAACAATATAATGGCATGCACTCAAGATTTTAATGCAGACTTCTGGCCTCCAGAACTGTAAGATAATAAATGTGAATTATTTTCACGCACCCAGCTTCTGCTAATTTGTTTAATTAGTAATAAGAAACTGGCGGTGGCACATGCCTGTAATCCCAGTGTCTCAGGAGGCTAAGGCAAGAGGATTCAGAGTCCAAAACCAGCCTCAACAAAAACGAGGTGCCAAGCAACTCAGTGAGATCCTGTCTCTAAATAAAATACAAAAATAGGGCTAGGGATGAGGTTCAGTGGTCGAGTGCCCCTGAGTTAAAAGAAAAGAAACTAATGCACCTAGGTATGGCCACAAATTGGTGGCAGTGGGAATCACTGCGGATAATCTAACCAATTGGTTTTCTCAAAGGTGTGAAAACAGATGGAATTTAGAGCAGTCGATTCAGGAATAGAATGGTTGTTACTGAACCCAAATTATGAAGCTTTAATATGCACTGCCTAACAACAGTATTGATGGGAAGTCATTGTTTGCAGGACATAGAGGTAAGGGTGAGGAAGTTAGAGAAGTTGAAGGAGTTATTAGGGACATCAGGTACAACTTGAGTTCTAGAACCAGGACCTCCTTTGCCCAGGAATTACTGTAACAGTCCAAATGTTAACACATGTGTTGTTCCCACTGCAACCCTTCCCATCCATGATCCCAAGAATGTTTCATTTTATGCTTATGTTTTTTTTGCCTTTTGCAGTTCAGCTGTTTCTCCCATACATAGAAAACTTTAAAATCAAAGTAACAGGTTATGTCTAGGTATTAATTTTTTCCTGTTATTTTTTATTTGCTAGGTTTATGATGGGCTCTTGAATTCCATACACTGTGGTACACCTTTCTCCTGGGAAAGTTTTCTCCTAACATTAATTTATTGCATCTGTTTTTCTGGCCAGTTGTTTAGGAATATCTGTTACCATGTTGTTGATTCTCTAGCCTCTGCACATATGATAAATATATTGATCATATTTTCACCACTCAGTTTTTCTGTTCCTTCTTGGGAAGTCTTTTCAAGCTTATTCTCCAAATTACTGTTTCAGTTTTCTTCCCTGTCAATGTGGTAATTTAATTCTGTGATGATATTTATAGTTTGTTTTTAAACAATCATCCTATTGACTCATATAGTTCTTTGGATTTCTGATTTCATCTTAGCCAGCTTCTTATTTGTGCTTGTTGTCTTATTCATTTTTCATGTATTATTTCAAAAGATCCACATTTTCCTAAATCTTGAGTGCTACTTGCATCCTAAAATTAATTATGTTTCCTGTAGAAATCTATCCCAAACATTTGAGTGAAATCTTGAATGCCAGGCTCTGTTTATATTGTATAATGTCTCATTGACTCCCCCTACTACTTTTTTTTTTAATTGAAAGAAGGTAGACTGGATTTTTATAATGTTATTTTATTTTTATACCTTTATTTCATTTTATTTATTTATGTGGTGCTGAGAATTGAACCCAGTGCCTCACATATGCTAGGCAAACGTGCTCCCACACACACACACAACTTTTTTAAAATATTTCTTTAGTTGTAGATGGACACAATATCTTTATTTATTTTTATGTGGTGCTGAGGATCGAACCTAGTGCCTAACGCATGCAAGGCAAGCGCTCTACCACTGAGCCACAATCCCAGCCCCAAAACTTTTAAAATATTAATTATCCTTGGAAAAGAAAAGTTGTGTTCATCTCTGACAGATGCCTGTGATTGTAGGGAAATGTCATTGCTTTGCATCTTGGACTGTAGGACTAGATATGCAAACCACCGCATCTATTTTCTGATAGTTTGTTTTCTGATGGTTTGTTGCTTTTTATTTATTCTGCATCTGTAAGAAAGAGATCTTCTGGAATTGAGGAAATAGGACTTTAGATCTTCAAAACTGATCCCTCACCCTGGAAAGAATAATCTCTAGCAGTATGTGGTTAGTCCATACTCACTCTGTCCCCCCTTGAATCCCTTCTGCTGTATCTCTGGGCTTCTCAAACCAGGATTTGGTATGTACACACTCTTTTTGACATCTTGTAGACGACTGAGCAGCATTTCTAAGATCTTATGACAGTGTGACTTTTTTATTTTAATTTCCTTTTTTTGGGTTCATGAATGTTTTAATAGGAAAAAGGGGAGGGCAATCAATGTTGCTTGATTTATGTCCTCTGGAATCCTTGGCTGAGAATCAATAAAAACTTTTCTACTTTTCTGTTGGGCTTTCAAAACAGTTTTCTACTTTCTAATTTGTTTCTCCTCCAAAATATGAACCCTCTGCTCCACTATCCAGGTTTCATCCAGGAGTGTTTTAGTCAGCTTTTCATTATTGTGTCCAAAATACTTGAAAAGAACAACTTAGAGGAGAAAAAGGTTATTTAGGGTTCACAGTTTCAGAAGTCTCAGTCCATAGATGGTTGACTCCTTTGCTCTGGGCCCAAGGTGAGGTAGCACACTGGGGAGGGCCCAGCAGAGGAAAACTGTTCAGCTCATGGTGGGGTCAGGAAGCAGAGGGAGAGAAAGAAAGAAGAAGGGGCTGCAGGAAGAACAACCCTTCCAGGAAAAAGCCTTCAGTGACCACTTCCTCTAGCCATGACCCCCCTGCCTACTATTACCACCCACTTAGTCCATTCAAACTAAGTTGGAGTGATTAGGTTATAGCTCTCATAATCTAATCATTCTACCACTGGATATTCCTGCATTAACAGGAGCTGCTAGGGGACACCTCACATCCAAACCATAACAAGGGGTTTATTAGGGAGTGCTTGGGATCAACATCTGTGGCAGGGATGGTAGGAAGCAGGATTAGGCAGAAATTGAACTGAGGTGCAGTCCCAATGAAGGTCTCAGGCAACCCCACAAGAGTTCTGGGGCTAGGGAGCTGGGGACATAGCTCAGTAGAGTGCTTGTGTCAAATGCACAAGGCCTGGGGTTCAATCCCCAGCACCAGAAAAAAAGAGTTCTGGGGCTGGGATGGTCCTTTAGATGCCTTGATTTGCACAGGACAGCAGGACTTCAAATGGTCATTCTTTAGATGGGGCTGCCCTTGGAGGAGGCATGGCCTTGGGTTGCTGACAGTTGGAGAAGGATCCAGGCGTCATAGCAGTGTCTACCTCAGTCAGTCACTGGGTTGTAACAGCTCAATACTTTGGCCTCATGGGTCATAAGGAGCTGAAATGAAATAATACTGAATGCAACTCTTCATTGAGTTGACCAAGGTACAAGGGCAAGATCATAAACTTCTTACAATCAGTTTTAGTAAAATAATAACCAGATAGCCTTAACTTAGAGCCAAAATTGTTTAGAGTATTTCAGGCTAAAGACTTTTTTTATAACAATTGGTGAAGAGATTGGGCTATAACAAGATTAAGTTAACTCTCCAGTAGGAAGTGGTTAGAGCTAATTAAAAGTCACCTGCTTTAAAAGGAGACAAAGAGAATTAATGCAGAGACTCCTGGATTTGTAAAGAGAATCTGCATTGCATATATAATATTCCTATATTTTATGCAAGAGTCTGAAATAAAAATAATTACAAACTTTATGTGCCTGTGGAATAGGCTCTTATTTCATTCAACTCTAAAGGAATCGCCTATTTATGTCTTCTTATCACTTTGTGGGTCAAGCAAACCACAACAAATATAAACTATGGCTTAGTTACTTGGCTTATACTTTCTCAGAAAAAAACAATGATTAGTGACTGAAATAATTTAAATCATGGCTTACAAACTCATCTACCTATAGAGGTCCAGGAGAAGAATGGCCAGTATCTGTGGTGAACTGGCACCTGATCATTCTGATGGAGCTGCGGCCCCTCCCCAGCATCAGTTCTTCACTGTGTTGACATGGGGATTTGGGCCTGATGCTGCCAAACAACTTGATTTTTAAAGAAAGGCTGGAAATCCAGATTCCTGTGTGAAATTTCCAGATGTTTTAGTACGGGAAATGAATTCAGATTAAACACACACACACACACCACTGTGTGAGCCAAACAATAAATGTCATAGGTGAAATAAGAGCTGTGAATTGTTAGATTGGATCTCTGAGATCAACATTTAATCAAAAACGTTTTTGGTGAGGTTAGAATTAATGTATGAACAGAATGATGCTGGAGTTTATTAGAATATTGTTATTTAAATAGATTGATTGCCAATATGAGGCATATCCCTAACATGATTATAAAGACCATAACTATTACTTTATATTTGGCAATTAAATCGGTAAGACACTTGAAAGTTTTTGACCGAACACCATTATAAAACATTTTGAGACCAAAAATCTAAGGCTATTTGATCTTCAAAGTCAGTAGTAACATGTACACATACTATTTTATGTTACCAGTAGCTTCTTTTGCCCTGGAATAATATATACCTGTTTTGGGAATTACTCTCCCTCCTCCCATTCCAGTCTTGGTTCCATTGAAAGCTGCCATGTTTTTCCCTTACCTTGATTTCCTGTTCACCCTTGATTGGTCAGGTCCTCAATGCCTGGCCAATGGCATACAAATCAGAACTCCTGAGAAAGGGAGTCAGTTCTTCTGTGGTGGCAGGGGCTGACAGTAGCCATATGGAGGAAGTTGATCTACAGTGAGAAAAGGAAGCTCAAATTACTTGCAGAGAGAAGCAGAACAAGTAATGAGAAGAAAGAACATCTTGGCTGCATTTACAATCCTGGCACTGGTTATTTCTGAGTCCTTGCTTCATCCCTGTCCCCCTTCAGCCTGCTTGTCAAAATATTCTTGATATCAGTTATTAAGGAAATACAAATCAAAACTATAATGACATAATACAAATCAAAACTATAATGACATAATACAAATCAAAACTACATGCACAAAGATGGCTATAATCAAAAAGACAATAACAAGTGTGGGTGAGGATATGGAGAAATCAAAATCCTCATTGCTGGTGGGTTGTAATATGGTATATAGTCCTTTGGAAAATACTTTGGAAGGTCCTCAAAATGTTAAGCATAGAGTTACCATTAGGACCCAGGAATTCCACTGCATTCCAAGAGAACTGGAAACATGTATACACATGAATTTATAACAGCTAAAAATTCATACTAGCTAAAAAATGGAAACAACTCAAATGTCTGTCAACTGAAAAATGGACAAATAAAATGTGGTAAATTCATCCAATGGAATATTATTCAACCATAAAAGTCATGAAGTACTTGTATTGCTACAATGTGAATCAACCTTGAAAACATTATGCTAAGTTAAAGGATCTTTTGTAATCACAAAAGGCCACATGATGTGTGATTGCATTTATATGAAATGTCCAGAATAGGCAAATTCCTTAAGAAAGATCCAGAAAGATTAGTGGTTGCCAAAGCCTTTAAGGTGGGGAGTAAGAAATGTGTAGGGTTTCTTTTTGGGTGGAAAATATTCTAAAATTGTTAAGTAGTAATGGTTCTATAACTCTAGGGATATATTAAAACCAGTGAATTATATTATTTAAAAGGGTGAATTATATCTCAATAAAATTATGAAAAACAGTTAAGCATGCTAATTCCACAATGGTTTTATCTGTTTTTCAGATAATGCATTTCTTACAACCATCCTACTTAATCAGAAACCCAATAACTAGCAAGAATCAACAAATTAATAACCATCAACAACTACTAACCATCAACAACTGTCTATCGTGTACAAAGGAGAATATGGGATACTAGAGGGTGGAAATACAAAAAAAGGCTTTAAAAAAACCAAACCAAAAATAAACTTGAAAAGTGTCAAGT
>CM053404.1:62135486-62202181 GCA_028644305.1 Xerus rutilus | reverse complement strand
AATCCCAGCACTTAGGGAGGCTGAGACAGGAGAATCGCGAGTTCAAAGCCAGCCTCAGCAACGGCGAGGCGCTAAGCAACTCAGTGAGACCCTGTCTCTACATAAAACACAAAATAGGGCTGGGGATGTGGCTCAGTGGTCGAGTGCCCCTGAGTTCAATCCCCAGTACCACAAAAAAAAAAAAAAAAAAAAAAAAAAGTGTCAAGTTGGGGGAGAAGTCAAAGTCCCTGCCCAGGGCACGGTCTTGTTAAGAAAGAGGCTGTGGGGCTGGGATTGTAGCTCAGCGGTAGAGCGCTTGCCTCGCATGCGTGAGGTCCTGGGTTCGATCCTCAGCACCACATACAAAGCAATAAAATAAAGACATTGTGCTCATCTACAACTAAAAAAAAAAATTTAAAAAAAAAAAAAAAAAAAGAAAGAGGCTGTACCAGGGCTACCTCATCTGGCTCTGCAGGGGTTCACCGTCTAAGGGCACAAAGCTAATAGGTGAATAAAGGCTGAGCTTAGTCTGTTCTCTGCCCCCAAAGCCATGTGCCCAGATGTAAGGTGCATATCCCAGACAGGGCATGTTTTTCTAATCTGTACAAAGTTGCCATGTTGCCTGGTAACAGTTGTTGATATAGAAAGAAAATAATAATAAAGATAACAAAGGAATTGGTAGTCACTAAGGGGTGGGGCAGTTAGGTCTGCCTAAGAAAAGTAGTATTGGAATTGGGCCTTGAAGATCAGCCAATTTTAGACAATAAGTAGACATAAGGGGAGTGAGGAGGACATTTGAGATGTTGGGAAAGGTGACATAAGCTGATGTGAGGATGCTGGAATGCACAGGCCGATTTAGGGATAAACATAAAGACCAATTCATTCCTTTAGCAAATGTTTACTGAGCAACTGTGGGGTGCCACACCCCAAGGTAATCACTTCAGTAAGACATAGCCTCTCTGGGTGGCAGAACGGCACATGTCAGTGTCAAGCCCACTGACTCAGGAGGCTGAGACAGGCTACCTGGGCAACTTTGTGAGACCATTTCTCCAAAACAAAAAAACAAAAACAGGGATGGGATGTAGATTGATGGTAAGAGCGCCCCTGGGTTCAATCCCAGTACTACCAAAAAAAAAAAGTGTCCTCTCACAAAAGACCAAATACCTGATAGGACCCAGGGTAGAATGTTGCCAATTCTCTGGGTTCTCTACAAACAGTGATTCATGCGGGGAGGGTTTTTCATTCTCCAGATGATCAGGAGATAATCCTGGTTGGTGAGTACAGCAGGGAAAAAAAAAGTGACTGCAAGTGCTTTCCTATGTAGATAAAACAGATGAAGAAATTCTCTGCTTGGAAATTTTAAGAATGTTAGGCCGGCAAAACAGGCTCTGAGAGGCTGATTTATTTTATGGTTATTAAATTGTCCTCAAGATACTGTCTTTGATCAAACTAGATATGAAAACACTGGATAAATGGAAGATCTCATGTTTCATTTTGCTCTAATCTAGTATCCTCAAAGTATAGTGTCAGAGAATTTCTTCTCATTCTAATAGAGGACAAGAGAGGACAGCTGATTTCACACACCGTAATACAGAGAAACTAAATAGGATTCAGATTAATTCTGGGCAACTCAATTAAGTATTTAGTGGTGAGGAGAAAGTAATGGAACTTCATATAGTGAAACTGTAAGGATTTGTGGAAACCTGGCTGCTCAGAGGCCCATGTGGGTCTCCCTTTATGAAAATGAAACACCAAGCACATTACCAACCTGGATCTATACTAACTTTTTTTTTCTGGAAAAGATGCATTGTAACATGGGATAATATTAATTTAATGATTTCAAGATTCAAATCAACTGAATATTTATGGGATCCAGTTGAAATTTATGAATCCCTCCAAGGCTAGAAGTAATCAGTTAACCAATAAGAGACTTGGCCAAATAAAGTATATTCGAGAAGGTCAAAAGATTAGTTTTGTGATGGGTGCGATGAAGCACGTGTGTCACCCCAGCAACTTGGGAGGCTGAGACAGAGGATTGCAAGTTCAAGACCAGCTTCAGCGTTTAATGAGGCCCTAAGCAAGTTAGCAAGACCTTGTCTCAAAATAAATAAAAAGAGTTGGGAATGTGGCTCAGTAGTAAACTGCCCCTGGGTTTACTCCCCGGTGCAAAAAACAATAATAATAATTAGTAAATAATAATTTCCTAAACAGATTTCATTCAACTCTATATCTTACATCTCAATGTCTTTTCTATAGATAACCAAGAAGTTTGTAATCCAGCTTGAAGTACCAGTTTCATGTTATTATAGGTGACACCATGCATTATTTTCTTGTGATAATATCTTGCAGGATAGAGAAAGCAACTGATGAGAACAAATATGTGGAATGCTGGAGGCTCTAGTATTACTTGCTTCTTGTCTCATAGGAAATGGGAGAGGCTGAAAACAAAGGACTTGAAATTGCCAGGACCATGTGACAGTGACAAGGGCAGGAGTCAGCCCTCTTAGTTCTTTAACCATGAAACTAGACAGTCTTTAGTAAACTCAGTGCTGTTTTATTAAAGATAGACTATTAACCCAGTCTTTCTTTTATAAGAAAAGATCTCTGAGTATGTGTTTGTGCTATTTTCTTATTGTGGCAAAATCTAACATAAAAATTGTCATTGTAACCGTTTTTAAGTATACAATTGAATGGTGTTAATTGAATTCACAGTGTTGTAAAGCCATTGCCACTATCTATTTCCAAAATCTTTTATCAACCCAAACAGAAACTCTGTACTCATTGAGTAATAACTCTTCATTCCCTCCTCCTCCTAGAACCTGGAAAATTCTAATCTACTTTTAGTCCCTATTAATTTGCCTAATCTAGATATTTCATGTTTCATATAAGTGAAATCAAACAAAAGTTTTGTTTACTAGGTAGCTTATTTCAATTAGTCTGATGTCTTCAAGATGCAACCATGTAGCATGTATGAGAACTTTCTTCCCTTTTATGACTGAGTTATATTCCATTGTGTACATACATATTACACTTTATTTATCAACTTATCTGTTGATGGACACTTGGATTGTTTCCACCTTTTGGCTATTGTGAATAATGCTGCTGTGAATGCTAGTATACAAGTATCTGATTCTGTTTTCATTTTTCTTGGGTGTACACCCAGGAAAGGAATTGCTGAATCAGATAGTAATTCTGTTTAACTTTTTGAGGAACTGCAAAACTGTTTTCCACAATAGCTACATCATTTTACATTCCCATCAGCAATGTACAAGATTTCCAATTTGTCCATTTTCTCACCAGCACTTGTTATAGTTTATCTTTTTTATTAGATCCATCTTAGTGAGCATGATATCTCATTGTGATTTTGATTTATACTTTCCTAATCACTAATGATGTCAAGCATCTTTTCACATACTTACTGGGCATCTGTATATCTTCTTAGGAGAAGTGTTATTCTTGCTCTTTGCCCATTTTTAAATTGGGTTGTTTGTATTTTTGTTGTTGGGCTGTGGGAGCTCTTTATATGTTTGGGATATTAAACCTTTATCAGATATGTGATTTGCAAATATTTTCTCCCATTTTGTAGCTATCTTTTCACTCTTATTAATGTAGTCTCTGTTTTTTAAGGATATCTCCAATTCTTAAGCAGAAGAAGGAAGTTTTATATGGGAACAAACAAAAATGCAAGGAAGAGATCATGGGAGTAAGGTGGGGAAAATAGTAGGAAGTAAAATAAATACACACATACATAGAACAAATATGCCACTATCACCTTTTCCAGAGTCACAGTCTTCTAAGAGGGTTTGACTATTATTTTCAGAATGAGGTGCTTTTACTTTATTTCATCTGACTTGCTGAAAATGAATAATAGCAGCAGCTTAGAACAAGATTTTGAAAGTCCTTCAGACCTAGGCTAGAATCCGAGCTACCACTTATTAACTGTAGGTCTGGGATATGGTATTTCACCTATCAGTTTCTTCACCTTGTGATAATAAAATGAAATAATTAAAGAATTAATTTGCCCTTGAACATTCCCTTTCTGTTTGTGGTTTATCTTACTTTATCATGTTGGAACCTCATGGCTTTAAAGTCCTTCCCTTTGCAACACTCACATTTTCATACCCTGTCATCCTGTTGTGTTATGATCATTATTTGTGGGAAAAGGGGAAATTATAAGGGGTAGGGAGGTAGGGGGAGGATAAGCACAAGGGCCTTGGCAAGAGTCTATTTGCTGGCTTCCTCTGTTACATCCTCCTGAAGAACTGAAAAAAAGTGGATGTCCTACATGCTTTGTTCTGTTACCCTTAGGATTCTGCCCTTAGTTAAACTGAAGGTATTATAGCTGGGCATGGTAGTGCATGTCTGTGATTCCAGTGACAGGAGGGTGAGGCAGAAGGATTACAAGTTCAAGGCCAGCCTGGGCTATTTAGTGACAGCCTGCCTCAAAATAAAAAATAAAAAGGGCTGAGGATGTAGTGCAGTAGTAGAGTGCTCCCGAGCTCAACCCTTAGTACCAGAGAGAGAGAGAGAGAGAGAGAGAGAGAGGAAGAAAAAGAAGAAAGGGATGGAGGGAAGGAGGGAGGAAAGAAGGAAAGAAGGAAAGAAAACAAGTTATTCCTCCTAACTAAAACTTTGTACCCTTTGACCAGTGTTATCCCTTTCCTCATTCTCTACCAGCCCTCAGCCTCTGGGACCCATCATTTTTCTCTCTACTTTACCCAGTGACTTTTGAAGATTCCACACGTGAGTGTGATCATACAGTGTTTGTGCACCCGTTGACACCTCGATTGTAGCCTATAGAAGACCCTGAGCCAAAGGCATTCAGCTAAGCCATGCCTAGATTCCTGATACACAGAAGCTATAGGCTTATAAAAGTTGTTGTTTTAAGTTCCTCAACTTGAGGTGATTTGTTATGCAGCAATAGAGGGCTAATACACCTCACAAACAGATGAATATATCTGTAATAAGTCCTGAGAGGCCAAAATGATTGTAGATTGGGTTTTCTCAGAATGCTGAGGGTCCTTAATTAATGGGAGGGGCTGAGAACCACATCACTCTATAGATATGAATCTGAGGTTCACAGACATTAAGCAACTTGTGAAGCCAGAGGTCATAGGTGTTAAGCAACTAGACTTTGTACCTTTATATGTAAATCTAGTAGGAAGTAGGATCAAGATGGTTAAATTGTTTGTAGTGGGTGCAACTGATGGTGTGTGTGTGTGTGTGTGTGTGTGTGTGTGTTTCCCTTAGTAAGCATCTAATGGCTCAGAAACTGAAACAGAAAAATAGATAGCATATCTAGGTAGGGCTGGGGGATGGCAAAGTCAGGATATTGAAAAGTTTGGGCAGTGAGGGAATCTAACAAGGCAGCAAATGTACTTTTTATTTATTTTTATTATTTATATTGTGAAAGCTTTGAAAAATACATTTTAACACATGGTGGAAACGTGTGAGCATGAAAGAGGAGGCAAGTGAAGCAAAATATAGGTGCTGAGTGTGAAGGCCCAGATGTTTGGAATCTACAGTAAAAACTCATCCTGACTGCAGCTAACTGTGGTTTGTTTCCTCCAGCACTGAGAAGTGCAGGAGTGCCTCTGTTATCAAGCAACACCAAATGCAGAGCTCACACAGTGTCACCAGAGCTACATCTTTTTCATTTCTTAGCTCTTGTCCTAACTTTTACTGCATTGATTACATTTTCTTCTTCTTTTTTTTTTTGGTACTGGGGATTGAATTCAGGGGTACTCAACCACTGAGCCACATCCCCATCCCTATTTTGTGTTTTATGTAGAGACAGGGTCTCACTGAGTTGCTTAGCACCTCACCCTTGCTGAGGCTGGCTTTGAACTCGCGATTCTCCTGTCTCAGCCTCCCTAAGTGCTGGCATTACAGGCGTGTGGCACTGCACTCAGCACATTTTCTTCTTTTCATGTTTCCTTCTTCTACTGTTTGTGTGTGTACAAGTAGTTACTTTTAAACATTTAAAACATATCTATTCTTCAAACAATAAAGGTGATGCCCTTAGCTCCTGTTACTTCTCTCTATGCTCTTTCCCTAGACTTTCATGTGACTACTCTCTAAATTTTAGTTCCAGCTTGTTTTTAAACACATACTTTTTAAAACATATCATTCATTTTGATTTACTACTGTATTTTGGTGATTTATTTTTGTTGTGGTGGTGGTGGTGGTGGTACTGGTGATTGAACCCAGGGCATTGCACATGCTGAGAAGCAGTCTATCACTGAACTACATACATCCCTGGCCCTATTGCTATGACTTTTTGTACCCTTTCGTAAAATTCCTCTCTTGCTGGAATATATTCTGGTGTAGCTCTTTCATAGAGAATGTTTGAATAGGAAACTTTTGAAGTATCTGAATACATCTTCATTTTGCCTTTACGTTTGAATGATAATTTGGCTCTGTATAGAATTCTGGACCCAAAATTATTTTCTTTTAGCACATTGCCTTCTGGCTTTCAGTGTGGCTTAGATAATAATCTCATTCCCATTCCTTATAAGTATTATATCTTTTCTTTCCCAGAGCTTTTATCTCTGATGCTCTGGAATTTTACATGATATAATGATACAGAGGCACATCTGAAGTGTGTTTTAGCCACCTAGAAAATAATTGTAAGAAATTGCATGGGCATATTAATTTATTATACTATATGCTTTGTGGGAATTTTCAACTTCAGGACTCAATTGTTTTATCTTCAGTTTTAGTACATCCTTGCTAGTATCTCCTCAGTATTACCTCTTCACTGTTCTTTCTATTATTTGTTTTTTTAACACTCTATTAAATATATATGAAATATCTGGATGCGTCTTTTTTTGAACTTTTCATTAATGTTTTCATTCTCTTTGTCTTTTTGAGATGCATTCTGGTAGTTAAGCTTTTATCTTCCAGTTTACTCATCTACTCTTCAATAGTAAAGGAGCTGCTCATCTACTACATTTATATTTTTTAATCACTGTGCTTTTCATTTTAATATTCTAGTTGGTTCTGGTGTCATTGAGCATGTTCTAATTTCTAACTTTCTCTAGTTCGATGGCTTTTACTCCCCACCTAAATTTATTTCTTTGGGGATTTTTAGAATACCCTCATTTGGAAGTCTGCTTTCCAGTCCAGTATTTGTAGGTATTGAACAACAGCAGCAAAATATTTATTTATGAATATATTAAATTGATGTAATTGCCCACGAGCTAGAAGGACCTAGAGGAAGGAGAAACAAAAAGACTCTCAATCTGTTTTTCATCTTTTCAAAGGATACTAGCTGGACTGACACAGAGGCATTTCTGAAATGTGTTTTACCTACTTAGAAAATAATTGTAAGAAGTTGCATTCTTCCAAAGAAGAGCTAGAAAGTGGTTTTCCTTTTGCTTCCCTTCAAACAGTAATTTTTTAAAAACCACAGCGGACGCATGAACCAAGAACTGTTTGTTGTACTCAAAAGTTTGTAGATGAAACAATATGAAAAGGCAGAATAAGACAAAACATACAAAATACAATCATCATGACTCTTGGCATCCACAAGTTTGCAATCTGAAGCTTAAATAATGACACAACAGTATGAGAATTAAGAACAGACTCAGTGTTTAACAAGTGAAATCTGAGGTTAATAATCAGCTAGAGTTGTACTTTGATTTTGGAAGAAATTTAATTAGTTTTTCCCTCTTAGTAATTCTAGTTTGCCACCTGTGCCTCACTGGGAGGCTTAAGAGACTGGATCTAGTTTTTCAAAGCTGCATTGAGAAGCCTCAAGTTTTGTTTGATTGTTGCTCAATGGGGAAACAAGCAAACAAACATGAAGCTACTGGTTCTGATTAGGTGGGATAAGCATTTGTTTAAGCCTGCTAATTCAAAGGATCTTATTACAGGCTGATTTCACAAAAATAAAATGTACTGTTGCTTTGATCATTTCATCATTGCTAATCATATTTCCCGTTCCTCCTTATGTTCCCCCTGCAAATGGTATTTTACTCTGTAAAGTTTAATTTTCTTATGATTTGATTTGTTCCTTTTTTCAGACATAGAATGTTTTGAAATACTCATCTATAAATTAGTATTTTGTCTGGCAATTTTGGAATAACATGGAGAAAGATGGAAAGCCACCGAACTGTTTAGTTAGCTAGAAGTTTCTTAGCTTATCGCAGTTTAAGTAACTTACCTCCCACATCACTTTACAAGTAATGTGTTTTGCTAACAATGAATTTGCAATGTTAAATGATAGTCTTAAGAAATTGCTAGCCAGGCAAGGTGGTGCATGCCTGTAATCCCAGCGGCTCAGGAGGCTGAGACAAGAGAATTGCGAGTTCAAAGCCAGCCTCAGCAATGGCGGGGCACATAAGCAACTCAGTGAGACCGTCTCTAAATAAAACACAAAATAGGCTGGGGATGTGGCTCAGTGGTCGAGTGCCTCTGAGTTCAACCCTCAGTACCAAAAAAGAAAAAAGAAACAAACAAAAAAAGAAATTGCTGGGTTTTTTCCCCTTTGGTTTGTTGGGGGTTTCTTCTGAATGCCTGAGAAGAATTATTCTGTCAAGGCATCATCCCAGAGAAAACAAACTTATCAAGAAGCAAGAAGCTTGCTTTGTGTTATAAGCAGAGACACTATCAGAATATGTTTGTGGACTGGAAAACCTGTTTTACAAGTGGATTTTCATTGTGTTTGGGGAAATTTTTTTTATGTCAGATGAATCAGAAAAAAAAAAATCTAAATCCTACTCTAACCTCAAATGAAAGTTTCTAATGATATTCCAAAAACTACATTTTGACAGAAAACTTCTTTTGCAGTAGAAATGATAGATATATGTTAAATATATTTATGGTTTTCTATGTATGTAAGTGAACCACTGTGCTGTATACATCACTGGCCCTGTGTCAGCTTAGAACACAGCTTTTCAAAAGCTTATTTTTAAAGCCTGGGAAAAGCAAACATACCCATTACTCAACTTTCTCCTCATTTGTAAAGTGAATTGCTTCATTGAAATTGAGTTGTTTCTAACAGATCCCCTTATTATCCATGGTTAGTCAGTTTTAGAATTTTCCAAGTGATCATTGAACTGACTCAACCTTTCTGAGCTCTTTGGACTAGGGATGTGTTTTGGTTTGGCTCACAAATCTAAGGTTACTCTGGTCTTGAACAGAACCACCAGACTTGCCCTGGAAGATTTAAATAATCAATTCAATGTATTAAACACTGTGCTAAGAGAAGAAGGTAGGCAGATGTTCACAGTTGATGTCTTATAACACTTAACTAAAAACAGGGTTTTCTTCTGGTTTGGGGCTGGGCTAATGCCAGATAGAACAAACATTGTTGTACTAGATAAATTTCCCAGTTACCATTCAGACATAATATAAATCTTGGCCTCTGTAAAATATGCAAGTAGAGAGGAATCACATTATTTTTAAAATAACAAATACATAAATAACCTATGGAATTACCATGAGATTCTCAAGAAGCAATAACATATGGGCATAGTGCAAGGCATATAATAAACACATAATAGTAACTGGTTGAACATTAGTACCTTTTATGCTTTATTGACTATATGTATCCACTATTGCTGTAAAACAAAATATCCCAAACTTCAGAGGTTAAAATAATGACCATTTATTGTTGGTCAAGACTCTGTCAGTCAACTAAACGGTTCAACTAGCTGTGGCTGGACTCATTCATACATTTGCAGTCAGCTATGGTACATTGCTAGGCAGTTCTTCTGACTTGAGGCTGGGCTGTCTCATAGGTTCAGGGGTCAACAGGATGTCTGCTCTAGTACATGACTGGGATGAATCAGATCTGTCCCATGTGCTCCCTCATCCTTCAGCAAGCCAGCTTGGGCTTGTTTACATAGCGGTGTCGGGGTTCCAAGAGACAGACTTGAAGCAGGCAAAGCCTCTTGAGGCCCAGGCTTGGGACAGATGTATCGTTTTTCTTACCATATGTTGTCATCCAGAGCAAATCACAAGGCCAGCCCATATTCACAGAGGTGGGGAAATAGACTTTACCTCTTAGTAGGAGGAACTACAAAGTCACATTGCAAAGAGATGTTTGAATAATGGAATTAAGTTTTACAATCAATCTACTGCTATGCCCTCGATTTGAAAGATGATGTGAAAGTAAGAGATTTGATTTATAAGCAGGAGAACAATGTTTTTATTTGAGGTTTCCCATTCCTTTGAATTTCATATATATATGAAATTTCCAGTTTCTTTAAATTTCATATATATATGACAGCAGGGACAGAAACCCTGGACCAATCAGAATCAATAGCAGCAAGAACTAATAGTGCATTCAAAGTACTGCCACTGGGTTTCATAGTTCCTGGAGAGCAAGTCCAGTTGAACTTTGGGTTAATGCCCAGACCTTGGCCAAGGAAAGACCAGGCTCCTTGGCTCTAAAGTTTCATAAGATTATGTGCAAAGAGGCTGAACAAGTCTTCAAAGTAAAATGGAAGACTGGGGATGTAGCTCAGCGGTAGAGAGCTTGCCTAGCATGCACAAGGCCTTGGGTTCAATCCCCAGTACCACCAAAAAAAATTTTTTTAAATATTTTTTTGTAGTTGTAGATGGATACAATACCTTTATTTTTATTTATTTGTTTTTATGTGGTGCTGAGGATTGAACCCAGTGTCTCGCTCACGCTAGGCAAGCACACTACCATTGAGCCACAACTGTAGCCCCCCAAAAATTTTTTAAAAAGGTAAAATGGAGTCCACTGTCAGATGGAAAAGCAAAAAGAGCAATATCCTCTACAAAGTTTAAACCATTTAATCCTGCCAAATAAGATCTAATAGTGGTTTAAGTCCCCGACTGGGCATGAAGAAGCCAAATGTCATTTACTTCCTTACCACTGCTCCCAGGGAGTGAAAGCTGGAAAGCAGCTAGAGGCAAATGAGGCAGGTTGTGCAGAGAGGAAAGCTAACTTAGAAGTGGCTTTCCTTTACCCAGTCAACAACCATGGACTTCTTTAACTAACTCTTGTCTGTTGTGCCTGATCAAAGCATGTCTACAGAGAGAAATCTGTGCTCTGCTTCAAATAACATGGTAAATAGAGTATCAGATAGAGAAGAATGCTTCTTAGGTGTTGTATAAGTTAGGAATGGTTCTGGCTGCTGCTGACTTTATCCATGGGACAGTTATTGTCATTGAGTAGGAAGTTCCAGAGTCGTGGTCCCAGGGCAGACCCAGCAGCTCATTAAGGTCATCTGCACCCGGGCTTCTCCTTCCTTTCCACTGTCATCCTCAGTGTGGCACAGTGTCTCCCCCTCATAACTACAAGGTGTCTTCATAATGCTGTCCATCTCTAGCAGAAAAGAGAGAGGGGAAAAAAAAAACAAAACTTTTTCTTTGCCTTCCTTTCTCTGCCTAATACTTGTTAGTGGGCTTCCTGTTAATTCTTATTGACCAAAATGTGACCATCTGAAACCAATCACTGCAAAAGGGGAACAATAGCCAAAATGGGCTCTCAGGTTGGCCATTCTGCTGTCTGTCTGACATTTATGGTACTTCCACTCATATTTTCTTAGCTTTGTCTCTAATTTCAGCCCCAGACGGATCCAGGCTGGCTTCTTGGAGCATGGGACCTCATTTAGAAGAGCCCTGTGCTTAGTTTAGAGGGCCACAATAGACAAGAGTTCATCAAAGAAGTAAATGGTCATTAACTGGGTAGAGGAAAGCCACTTGTAAATGAGCACCTCATTTAGAAGTGCTCAACCAGTGCTGCCTTGAAATTCTTAACAATCTTTGAATAAAAAGCCCTGCCTCTCCCCTTTGCACTGGAACCTGTAAATTGTCTAGCTGTTCCTGGCTGACTCACGTCTCCCTGGTAGCCCTTTGCCTCAAGCATACCTGTTGCTTTCTCTCCTTGGCTTCCCTGAAGGTGAAGCCTTCATTGGGTGCTCAATCAGCTGGTGGACATGGATGGTTTGGTAAGAGAAACTTTGACTAGGGCAGGATGGGAGCCAATGGAGAAATGTTCCTGTGTTCCCTCTGTCAAGGGTTCTTTGCACAGTTCTTAGAAGGTTCTGGGAGAGTTCAGCTCCATTACCTATAGCAATAATAACACGTCCTTTTCTTCCTACCCTGTTCCACACTCTCTGGATCATCTTCCAAATAAAGAGCTGAATTCTGGTCTTATCTCAGGCTTTGCCTTCAGGAGAATCCAAGCTCAAACACTATCCAATAAATCAGGATTTCTTTCCAAGAAGAAAGATGTGTTTCTGTTTGCCCATTGGTTAAGCAACATCAACAGCATCAGACATAGTGATTGTGGGACAATAAAGAGTATCCATCCCAGATCCTGGATCCCAGACTTCCAAAACAGAACTCTAACATCTGTTGAGCACCTATTGTTTGTCTAGTTGCACAACAGCCATATACAGTAGTTACTATTATCTCCATCTTACAGATGAGAATACCAAGGATCAGAGAAGTTGAGTGACGTCCCCAAGGCCAGTAAGTGGAAGACTTAAAAATTTAAGACAAGCTGTCTAAGTGTTCTTCCCACAATATCCCTCTGCTAAAACGAAGGACACTTGATCAATAGACCAACTGACTGCTGTGTGGAGGTGGGCATAGCCCAGCTCTGAGCCTTGTGGCCACTCATTAAGAACAAAGCTCTTCCTGAAGAACAGGTAGTGGGCATGTGCCAGCAAAGAAGCAGGCTTTCCTCTCAGCTTTTGATTCTTGTACAAGAGTATTCATAGCAGGATTTCAGGAACAGAGTTGTAGCCAACACATTGCTCATGAATTTTCTTTAAACCAATTACAACCTGGCAGCAGTATTTTCCAAGCCTGGCTAGACAGAGCATTCTATTTTGCTTTGTCATGTTCAGGGGCGTATCCTATCCCTTCACAGACTCAGTGCTGGTAGCAGACTACATTCACAGAGTGTTTTGAATAATGAGGTCAGGCAAATATTTGAAGCAGCAGATCACAGACTACAGGGGCACCACTGTCTTTTTCCAGGGCAACCTAGGAAAAGAAACTAGATGCTAGCGCAGATGACGTCTGCGGTGCTAACTGAATTGGTAAAGGGTGCCAGTGTCTGACTGGCAGTCCCCAACAGGATGAAAGAGAGAACTATACCACTGTTGTTCTTGAAGGATGTATTTTTAGTACACAGTATCTAAGGTGTGACTCTCTTGCATGGAACACCACAGAGTGGAAATTTACTTAGTCTAAGTTGTTACCACATGATGAAGAATTGAGCTGAGTTACAATTAATAAATTGTATACATAACCTCAGACAATTTTCTGGGAGGGACCCTTAGTTTATTCTTATTTTAATCATGGACACAAATTACTTCAATCAGTATTTATAAGATAAAATTTGGTGTGTCTCTACCCCTTGCTGATTTCAATTTCTCCATTTTATTTCTGACTGTCATCTAACAAGACATCGCAGCTCTGGTCTCAAACCTTTGTTGGTTGTGCCCTCATCGATAGAAAACCTTGTGCATAAATTGCCAATATATGTATTTTATGAATTTAGAAATTATATCCCTGTAATACTGCATTAATACTTTATATACAATGTAAAACAGACCAGGATTAAATTTTAAAGAATGAATTGGAGATTAAACGGTTAAGGGTATTTTTGAATTAGGAACAGCACAAAAACCACTGGTTTTGCTAATGAAAGAATGATTAAATACACTTATTTGTTTTAAAAACTGAAACATCATCATTCCATGATACTTTCATTCAAAATTTGGGGTTAGTTTGACTTATTATAATGCTTTTTAAATTTTTTATGGAAGTTTTATTTCAGTAGTTTTTATTATATTCACAAAGATCGTGCAGAAATCACCAGTGCCTAATTTTAGAATATTTGTATCAACCCCCAAAGGAAACTCATACTCATCAGCAGTCACTTCTCTTTCCCTTCTACCCCCTAGTTCCTGGTAACCACAAATCTATTTTCTGTCTCTATGGGTTTGCTTATACTGGACATTTCCCATAAATGGAACACTACAATATGTGGCTTTTTGTGTCTGACTTCATTCACTTAACATAAATCTTTTCAAGTTTCATCCATGTTGTAGTATGTATCTGTACTTCATTCCCTCTTTTAGCCAAATAATGTTTCATTTTGTGGGTATACCACACATTTTAAAATTTTCTTCATCAATCGATGGACATTTGGGTTGTTTCTACTTTTGGTTATTATGAATACTGCTGCTTTTAACATTTCTGTAAAAATCTTGTGGATATTTGTTTTCATTTCTCCTGGGTATAAGCTTAAGAGTGGGATTGCTGGGTCATATGCTACCTCTGTTCAACCATTCAAGGAATTGCCAGACTGTTTTCCAAAGTGCCCATTTTATGATCCTGTCAGCCAGTGTATGAGGGTTCCAATTTCTTCATCAATTGGTGGACATTTGGGTTGTTTCCACTTTTTTCATTTTGTGGGCTATCTTTTTACTTTCAAAAAATTGTAATCATATATCCGATAAAGTCCAGTAGGAGTAAAGAACTCATTACTCAATAATAAAAACACAAATAACTAAAAAATGGATAGATAATTTGAAAAGACATTTCTTTTAAGAAGATATGTAAATGCCATGCACATGAAAAGATATTCAACATCATTAGTGATTAGGAAAATGTAAATTCAAAACCCAGATACCGGGCTAGGATTGTGGCTCAGTGGTAGAGTGCCTTCCTCGCATGCGTGAGGCACTGGGTTCGATCCTTGGCACCACGTAAAAATAAATAAAATAATTAAAAAAAAAAACAAAAAAAAACCAGATACCACTCACATCCATTAAGTTATAAAACATCTACTGACCATAAACAGGCTTATTTTTGGACTTGCAATTCCATTCCATTGATTTATATGTGTTAATACTTGGTTTTTTAAAAATATTTTTGAGATGTTGATGGACCTTTATTTTATTCATTTATTTATATGTGGTGCTGAGAATCGAACCCAGTGCTTCCCACATGCTAGGCAAGCGCTCTACCACTGAGCCCCAACCCCAGCCCAATACTTGGTTTTTAATGTATGTTACAGCTGAAAAGATAACTTATAAATATTTATAGATCAAATACAAAAACATTACATCACAGCATATCTTTTCTATTCATTTTCTATAGCGATCCCCAATTATGCAAATGTTTTGTTGGAGATTTGACTAGTGAGTTTCCATCTTTTCTGTTGTCCACAGTTATTCTTGTAAATTAACAGTAAGGTATTACACTTTTTTATCTTTGTGACACAGAGATACAAAATTCACCAAAACGCCTCTTTTAGAACATTTTAAAAACAGTATAACAAATTATTTGTTCCATCTTTCAAAAATGCAACTATGAGAGTCTTTGAAACGTATTATGCTTTTATTTTATCAACAAAAACTGCAGGACAATGGAAACAATTCCAAAGATTAAGTAATTTAGGTTGACCCATAAACTATTTAATAGTGTGGCTTAGCTGGGCGTGGTAGTGCATGCCTGTAATCCCAGTGGCTTGGAAGGCTGAGGCAGGAGGAACAAAGGCTCAGAGCCAACCTCAGCAAATTAGTGAGATTGTAAGCAACTTACTGGGACTCTGTCTCAAAATAAAAAAAATAAAAAGGGCTAGGGATATCGCTCAGTGGTTAAGCACCCCTGGGTTCAATCCCTGGTACCAAAAGAAAAAAGTATGACTTAAAATTTCCCATTCATGAGGTCTTTATATTTTTGTTGTTATTGATTTCTAAATCAGATATGTTATTGTCAGAAAAAGTGGCTTACCTGCTACTGATCCTTGAACTTTGTTGAGGCACTTTAAAACTTACCACGTAGCTTACGTGGTAAGTTTTCGTTAATATATGCCCAGAGTTGGCCGAATTACAAAGTTGTGGGCACAATTTCTACACAAAACTGTCCTCACTTCTGATATCAACTACAGGGAGTTTCCGCCAGCTACAAAGTTCAAGGGAAAAGTCTCCAGGATTGCCTTCAGTTTTTTTAATGGTACCAGTGATTGAACTCAGAGGCACTTAACCACTGAGCCACATCCCCAACCCTTTTTTTACTTTGCATTTCTAGACAGAGTCTCCCTAAATTGATGAGGCTAACTTTGAACTTGTGATCCTCTTGCCTCAGCCTCTGAGCCACTGGGATTACAGGCTTGCCACCAGGCCCCACTTAACTTTGCTTCTGATAGCAATTGCAACTTTGTGGCAGGGTAGAGTATGGGGGAGGGGGTTCACAAAACTAGAAGGACTAAGAGAACTCACTGAAAACCATTACACAATAGTTAATTTTATTCAGAGGGAAAAATATTGTTTTAGTTTTATCTTTTGAAAATACCATATCAGGATTTTGAATATTTTAATACATTCTAAGAGTCCATGGCTTTTGAATGAGAAGTGTATACCACTGACTTTTTTGGCAATTACTGATTTGAGTTTATTTTTGCCCTTTTATATTATATTTTATGTGCTCAATTGGCCTTGCTTTTTTCCTTCTTTCTTGACTTATTTTGGATTAAAAATTTTTTTTCATTCCATTTTTCTGATCTTTATGAGTTTGGAGCATATAGATTTAATTTATATCATTTTGGTGGTTATCCTTGGAATTTTAATATACATACTTAAATTATAAATGTAATAACATATTTCTCTCTAAAGAGAACTTTAGAAAACCTGACTCAAAACAGCTTCCTCTGGGTTATGTACTATTATCGTCCAACCTTTCATTTCTTACTGTTTTTACCCCTAAAATGATACATCAGCATCTGGGATATAGCTCAGTGGTACAGTGCTTGCCTTACATGCACTGGCCCTGGGTTTGATACCCAGCATTCCCCCCTCAAAAAAAGAAAAAAAGAAAAGAAAAAGACACATGGGGGGCTGGGATTGTAGCTCAGCGGTAGAGCCTTGCTTTGCATGCGTGAGGCCCTGGGTTCGATCCTCAGCACCACATACAAAGCAATAAAATAAAGACATTGTGTCCATCTACAACTCAAAAAATATTTAAAAAAAAAAAAGAAAAAGACACATGAATTTATCTTTTCTACAGGCAATGTCTATTTGTATTTATTCACATTTACTTCTATTGCTTGGGATTTATTTATTTACTTACTTATTTTTCAGTACTGGGGATTGAACCTAGGGGCATTCTACCACTGAGCTACATTTCTAGCCTTTCTATTTTTTTTTTATTTTGAGACAGAGTCTCGTTGTAGCACAGAGTGTGAAGTTGGGTGATTTCTTGCAAATTCAAAGAATGAAATTTGCCGTCAGCAGTGGGCAAAGGTAAAGCATAAGAATGGTAGTGAAGCAAAGTGAAGCAAAACTCCCATATTGAAAGGGAACTTGAGAAGATTGCCAGTGAATGGTTGTTGTCTAGGGGTTTATATGGAACTATAGGCTTAAGGAAGTCAGCCCCCTGCCCAATCCTGGGTAAGCATTCAGTGTCCACAAAGTAATCACACAGCCTTTAGGTAATCAAAGTATTAATCAGGTGTTTTCCTTCTTTGGAGAGCCATGTACTCCAGGTCACGTATGTCCTGAATTCCTATGGACTCTAGGTCACGCAGATCCCATTTTAAAAATAACCTTTTTGTAAGTTTCTGAGCAAAAATTTGCAGCTGTTATTTGTGCTTTAGTGTCCAGGAAGTTGCCCAGGGGCCCATTTCTCTATCTGCCTAGCCTCATTTCTTCCTCCTGACCTCATCCATAAGTTGCCCAGGCTGGACTTGAACTTGCAATCCTCCTGCCTTGGCCTCTCTAGTAGCAGGAATCACACACGTGCACTACTGTGCCCAGCCTTGTTGAGCTTTTAAATCTGAATCATTCATTCCTGAAAAAGCTTCAGTCTTTATTTTTCTGAAGCATTCATGTTCCCAGTTCTCTTCTCTATTTCATTCTAGAAATCTGATAAGACATACATTAGCCTTCCACACCTCAATAATCCCTCCTATACTGTCCCCTCTTTCCCCCTAAATATGTTATTACATTTATACTTTTAAGTATGTATATTAAAATGCCAAGGATAACCACCAAGATGATACAAATTAAATCTATATGCTCCAAACCCATGAAGATCAGAAAAATGGAATGAAAAAAATTTTTAATCCATATATGTTATCTCTTTATCTCTCTGGTATGCATTCTGGGGCCCATTAGAAGTTATCTGAGAAAACATTACCCAGAATGCATAGTGAAGGTAAATGTATTTTTTTTCATTCCATTATTCTGATCTTTATAGGTTTGGAGCATATAGATTTAATTTGCATCATTTTGATGGCTATCCTTGGCATTTTAATATTCATACTTAAAGTATAAATGTAGTAACATATTTAGGGAGAGAAGGGGGAGCAGTATGGGAAGGATAATTGAGGTGTGAAAGGGCACTTAGGGGCATCCAAAATTACTTAAAATAAAGTTCTCCTTGGGGTTTTTGTTTTCACTGTCTCTTTGGAGGTCACTACCTATAAGTGAAATCTTATCTCAGTCCTTGTGCCAATTTAAGAATAAAACCTATTAGTAATAGATTGAAACTGAGTATGTACATAGACATATGCTGTTTTGTCATAATCTCCTAAATTCCTAAAAGAACACTTTAAAAAATTCTTAATGTATAAGAAGTAATTCTAATATGAGGAAAGTATATTTAACAAACACAATAGAACTTATCATCATCTTTTGTAGAATAGAAGGTAAATGTATTTTTTTCTAACCATAAAATTATTTTTAAAAATATGTATATATGGGCTGGGGTTGTGGCTCAGTGGTAGAGTGCTTGCCTCACATGTGTGAGGCACTGGGTTTGATTCTCAGCACTGCATATAAATAAATGAATAAAATAAAGGTCCATCAACAACTAAAAAAATTTAAAAATATGTATATATTTTATATGCATCCATATTTGTGTGTGTGTGTGTGTGTGTGTGTGTGTGTGTGTGTGTGTGTGTGTGTAGGATTGAGGCTGTAACTCCATCGTAGAATGCATGCTTTAGCAGGTACAAGGCCCTGGTTCAACTCCTAGCAGCCACCACCTCCTGCCCCCAAAAAATCAAGAGTTGAGTCCCAAGGATATGGACCATCTGTTGGCTGCCCCATCCAAAACATTTTTTTAAAATTCTATCACAAACTCAAAGATCATTTCCCTGTGTTGTCTCAGAATCCATCATTCTTATAGAAACACTAGTGACAAAGTCTAAATGACATCTGTACTGATCATGTCTTTTTCTAATTCTTGCCAATCTTCTGTCTTTCCAAGTTCATTCACAACTGAATTCTTGCTCTGGATTACATCGTACTGGGGAAACAAAAACCAGTCAATCAGGAGCTCACAATCTAGTGATAAAAACCGACTTTGAAAAGGGTTTCTGCAACAAAGTTTTCTGAAGCATGAAGGGAGAAGGGAATCATTCAAACTGAGGGACAAGAAAAAGACCACAGAGAAATAGCCATTTTAGTTCTGCTGGCAAGGTATGAAGAATGTGCTGGGGGCTAGCTTTCCTGACAAAGATCTGGTTTCCTTATTGTTCTGGCCTACAAAAGAGAGTTCTACTTATGAACTGAGAGGTAGTTAGGAATTAAAGAGATTTATTATCCACTGGGAAGAGTGGAACCTGAGCCTGGAAAAGTTGAGCTGGCTTCAGTTGGCCAAACAGAGCTTTCCAGAACGGAGCAAATTCTAAGATTTAACTCCTAAGCTCTAACCCTATTATTGCATGGAAAAAAATTATTTTCCTGCTTGTCTTTTGGACATCAATAACCACTTCTTTCTGTAGTATAGTAGCCCTGAGGACAATGGAGCTAAGAGTGGGCTACCAGTGGAGCCTCCTGTTGAGGCGAGGTAGAAATGGACAACAAGAGGATGAAGAGAAGTATTGTCTCTGCCCCTTCCCTCTCCTCTCCCTTCAAGTGTTTGGCTGGTACCAAGTGGGGAGAGGGGCAAGCAGATACCCAAGCATGGCATTTGTCATGAGATTACTCTGCTTTCAAAAGAGGAAGGTAGCAAATTAGAAATATCTACATTTTAATTTTAACACAAGAGCTGAGTGTCTAAGAAGAAGGGCTTGTTTGGAAGGAGGAAGGCTAGACCTGGGAGAAATACACTCACAGGTACTACAGAAAATGAGGAAGCTCAGGTCAACAGGCAAATCCAGAATCCAGGAGTAGGTAAACCAGCAAAACTTGAGTCCCTGAAAAATTGAGAATGGAAGGAATGAGCAATCTGAGTTCTGAAAGAGCTGATATACCTGATGCAGGAAGAGAGGTACAGGTGGGGCAAGGACAGGTGAAGAGGAAGTAGGCAACCTAAATATGATGCCTTGCCAGGAAGTGGGCACTAGGCTGTTGCATGAGCATTGACGGGAGCTCAGGTACCAAGACAGGCACAAAAGGCTGGAGACACTGAGACTTAGGGTTGTTGAATATCCTGTAAGTCTTGATCTTGCATAAAGTTGGACCCACTGATGGTAGACTCACCTAGAGAGACGAAAGGACCCCAAAGTCAAGCAGATCCAAGGAGAATCTTCTGAATAAGAGGACTTTGGCATCCTACCTGGCTTTGAATTCTGTTCTACTTGCTGAACTGACCGTCTTAGGCATGTTGCCTTCTCTCTTTGCCTTCTCTTCTGTCTTTACAGTTTTATCATCTGTAAAATGAGGATTATTATAACTACCTCATAAAGTTCTTTTAAGTATTAAAGAAAATGTTTTTTAAAGCATATATGGTAGTACCTGTCATGGGACTTGGGTGATGGTCAGTGCACAGGTGGTAAGAAGAATTCATCAAGACAAAGGGAAGCAGTTAGAGAGTTTATTGGAAGAAGCTGTGTTGCACCTTGGCCGCAGGGACCTGACATCTGTCCTCAAACTAGGAAGGCATCCGGGCTTAGATGTGTTTCTGAATTCTTTGTTCTCCTTTGGCAAGTGTTTTGCTAGGCAGGTTATGCTAAATGAGAGGTGGTAGACAGATTCCTGTGTTTTGCCCATAATGCCTATTGTGCGTATGCCAAATGCTCTTTCCTGGGTTTTACATTAGATGCATGAGATGCAACAATTATGTATGAGGTCTTAAGTAGGAGATTCTCCCTTCTAGTTTACTACAGGTCCAACTTGGAAGATCTTTTTGTTTTTTTTGGTACCGGGAATTGAACTCAGGGGTATTCAACCACTGAGCCACATCCCCCAGCCCTATTTTGTGTTTTATGTAGAGACAGGGTCTCACTGAGTTGCTTAGCACCTCACCATTGCTGAGGTTGGCTTTCAACTCGTGATTCTCCTGTCTCAGCCTCCCTAAGTGCTGAGATTACAGGCTTGAGCCACCGCACCCGGCTCCAAGTTGGAGGATCTTTGGACACACTCCTAGGGATGATCAGCAATCTTTCTGAAAAACAGGATCTTAGTGTTTACACTTTGGAGAAGTTAGCTCCTGCAATAACAGGGCAGGGTGAAGGAGAAGCCTTAGCCTCACATTACCTCTGCTGATAGAAATGGGATGAGTCCTGGGACAAGGGTCCCTAATCCTTCCTCTGTACCTACCCATAGTAGTAGCCACTCAGCTATCACACCATCATTGTTGTCGTCATCATCATCATCATCAAATATTACAAAGAAAGTCTGACAAATAATCTAAGTGTGCTAAGCATATATCCTAGACTATGAAAGATATCCCTTTGAGCTATGTGATTCTGAATCTAGGGAAGCAGTTTTAACAACTTTGTAGTTTGTAGGCAATGCACTAAAATGCAACATAATTCCTATTGATAGGTACACAAATTCTGTCCTATCTAATAGAAGTTCAGTTGATCTCCCTTTCCCATCCCTTATAGGAAATACTCCTTATCTATAAGCAAAGGTACCCCTGGAAAATTCAGGGCCAGGGAAAATCTTTTGATGTAAACCATCTGACGTACACTTTAAATGGATGAATTATATGATAGCACAATTTTATCTTAATAAGACTGTTAAAAAATAGTTGTGGGTTTTTGTTGTGTTTTAGTCCCCAGCACTATTTTGGCAGTGTTAGGCATCCAAACTGCTTGTGAGGAAATAGCATTCACCCTGGGCTGGTGAGTGAGAAGAGGAGCAGCTGCTCTTTTGCGATGCAGAGATAAAACCCATCTGGGAAATGGAAATGTGGGTAAGGAAGGAAAGCAACTAGGGTAATTTGATTTGCTCAGTGGTAGAATATCCTAGGAGCAGAATTTACAGATGTAAAAGGCCCTAGAGCATAGCACTGAAAGTGTGAACGCTGTCTAGAGGTTAGCAACTCAAAAGATTAGAAAAGACAAGGATTCCTCTTCCCCAGGCTCCATGTACCAGCCTCCCCAGCAATCATTTCCCTTTTGGGACAAGATGGTCTCTGCCAGCACAAAATGGATTCTCTGTGCTTTTATTTTATTTTATTTTTATTTTTATTATTTTTTTGTACCAGGGATTGAACTCAGGGGTACTCAACCTCTGGGCCACCTCCCCAGCTGTATTTTGTATTTTATTTAGAGATGGGGGTCTCACTGAGACCCTTAGCACCTAAGCTGAGTTGCTTAGCACCTTGCCTTTGCTGAAGCTGGCTTTGAACTCGCGATTCTCCTGTCTCAGCCTCCCAAAGTGCAGGGATTACAGGAATGCGCCACCGCACCCGGCTGGACTCTGTGCTCTTTTGCTCTAACTCATACTGCTTTACCCCACTGTTCTCTAGAGCTCCAGTTCTGCCAATAAGCAATTTAAGTCGATCGTGTCTGATCTGCCCCACTCACGCCACTGGATTAATACTGCCCCGTCTCCCAGCTCCTTGCCTGAACATGGAGTGACCTGTCACCACTCCCTTTTCCCTCTACCACCTCAAAGGTTGGAAGAGCACCAGCTTGCTTTCAAAGCCCAGTTAAACTACCACCTTTCCCAAAAATCATGTTTCGAAATTCCCTACAGGATCTGCTAGGGCCACATATTGACTTTACGGGTACACTTTTCCTTCGCAGACTCACTCTCCATAAGGGATTTACATTTTTTTCTGGTGTGAAAAAAAGCAAAAAACATTGTCTTGAACTCTAAGCTCACTTCTCTTTCTCCTGATTTCAAAAGAAATTGGACATTTTTATGGGCCCTATAAAGTATTGTGAGGTTGTAGGCATTATGGTTAATGGATAGTCAACTCTGAGACTATATCGCACAAAACAGGTAGTTGGTCTAGTTGTTAAGAATGACAACCCAGCTGGGCACAGAGGTACATAGTTGTAATCCCATTAACTCAGGAGGCTGAGGCAAGAGGATCATAAGTTCAAGGCCAGCCTCAGCAACTTAACAAGCCCTCAGCAACTTAATGAGACTCTGTGTCAAAATAAAAAAAATTAAAAGAACTGAGTATGTAGCTCCGTGGTAGAGTGCCCCTGGGTTCAACTAACAATACTGGAAAGAAAGAAAGAATAATGAAGAGTGACATTCCTAGAGCAAGACTGTCAGGTTCAAATCCTACTTCTGCCCCTCTCTGAGATCTCTTAATGTCACTGTGACTCAGTTTACTTCTCTATAAATATGTGTTAGCTATTATCACAAATTATTGTCAATACTTGTTGCTCAATAAATACATATTGAATAAAGTGAATGAAGCAATGAAAATTCTTCTTATGAAAAAATATTATTTTCAGCAATATCAAACTACCTTAAATAAGTATTTAAAATGTAGCCGTACTTATTTCTATTTTTGAGAAAGGGGAAAGGAAAACCCCTCTGGGGGATGAGACAGACTTTTGGTAACACATGAGTGCGTCATTCCCTACACATTATTAGGATCACCAGCGCTTTTCACCTGGGCATGTGTGAGAGCACAGCTGGCCCAGCCTCCAAAGTGAAAAGACTCCTTGCTGTAGCATAGCTCCTTACACATGTGCAGGGACACAGAATTGAATCCTTCCTCAAACATCTCCTTCCACCATCAGTCAGATAGAGTCTTAGAACATTCTTCTAAATACGCTGACTGAAACATTGTCTCCTTGCAACTTCCATTCACCTATCCCGCCTCTGCCTCTTTGAGCCCACTTAGAAAGAAGTCATTGTCTATAGACATTTTCAGGGTTTGTTTTGTTTTGTTTTGTTTTGTACTAGGGATTGAACCGGGGGTGTTTAACCACTGAGCCACATCCCCGGCCCTTGTTTTATTTTGTATTTTGAGACAAGGCCTTAGTAACTTGCTTAGGGCCTCACTAAGTTGCTGATGTTGGCTTTGAATTTGTGATCCTCCCGCCTCAGCCTCCTGAGCCACTGGGATTACAGGCATGAGCCACCTTGCCCGGCTCTAGTGTTCTTCTGTCTTCTCTTTCTTTCTTTTTTTTCATATTTAATTTATTTACTTGTTCTATTTAGGCTTACGTGATAACAGAGTGCAATTTGATTCATTGTAAATAGATAGAGGATAACATATCAATTCTCTAGTTGTAAGTTGTATAGAATCACAACATATATGCAGTTGTCTTCTCTCTTTCAAGGTAGTATCAATTTTTTCATCCTGGTTCTGGGGGCAGTGATTTACAATCTCCCCACCAGCCTGATCTTTCTCCACAAGGCACAGTCTAATGCCACTCCTAATACATGGCATCTCAAAGCAAACATGATGCACCTGTCCTGCTCTTACCAGGCTGGGAAGCTGAGACTGCCACCACCTTGTTCTGGAGGTCCAGAAATGGTGATTGCATTCTACTGTTGGTTTATATTGAGCTAGTGATCAACTAAACTCTCTAGATTCTTTCTATATCAATATTTCAAGCCATGTTTTCCCCATCATTTGCTTCTACATTCATTTCATAAACCTGATGTAGGACTATACCTTACTATGATTACTCCTAAAGCTACTACTTTCCCTCAGGTGCTGTAGCCTATTGAGTCTCTTTTAAATTTTGGTTTTCTTTTAGCAATCATGTTAGTTTTCTCACCCAGCCATTTACCACCTACAACCTTGATAAGCATCCTATTTCATCTGTCACTGCACATGTATCTTGAGGGCATCCATCTAAGGGACTGCCTCTGGGTTGACATTTTTTAATAGTTACCCAATTAATTCTAAATGTCCTAATTACCATCACTTAATAAAAATGCTTTATTCTTAGCTACACTGTGATGGGAAAAGTCATTGTAACAGGCCAGTTCCAATCAACATTTAGTTTGCCTAGGTCCGTAGTCTAAAAACCTGAATGCCCTCCAGAATCCCTTCCCTTAAAATACAGATTCCATTCTCCTCTGAGAATCTGTCAATAGGTTTAAATGATTTCTGAAAAATTAGTAGTTAAAAAATATCCCTAAATGACCAGCAACTCAGGTGCTAAGGCAAGAGGATTGCGAACTCAAAGCCAGCTTTAGCAATGGTGAGGCACTAAGCAACTCAGTGAGACCCTGTCTCTAAATAAAATATAAAAAACGGGCTGGGGATGTGGCTCAGTGGTTGAGTGCCCCTCAGTTCAATCCTCAGCAACTCCCCCTCCCAAAAAAAATACCCCTAAATGATTCTGATATGACTAGTGCTTGGAGACCAAGTGGTCTTGCCAATCAAAGTATGGTCTGTAGACCAGCAGCAGCAGTGGGACCCGATAGCTGGCTAGGAAGGTAGAATCTCCAGCCCTATCTCAGACCAACTGGGTCAGTCTATACTGGAGCAAGATCTCAGTATTCATAGGCACATTAAAGTTCAAGGAGCCTATCTATGCAATTCCTACAATTTAGTTCACCAATTATTTAAGAAAAAAAAGAAGAAGAAGGATGGGCATGAGAGTTCTGCCTGCTCTACTTACCAAATCTGTACAAATTTAAACTTGGGCCAACACTTCTCTTTGCCTAGATTCCTACCCTGGGCAGGGTAATAATGCTTATCTCCCAAGGGTGTTATATAAAGGAATTTATGGGAAAACATAAATGGGAAAACACTGAGCATGGGAAACACTGAGCATAGTGCCTGCCACACTCAGCTCTCAATGTAATGGGTTGAATTATGTCCTCTGAAAAGCTATGTTGAAGTCCTCTTTGTACTTGTGAATATGACCTAATTTGTAGATGTAATAAAGCTAAGAGAAGGTGGTCAGGGAAGGTTGTAGGCCAAATTACAGGTGCACCTGTTGAGAGGAAAATGCCATGTGAAGACACATACTCACAGGGAGGAGGCCACGTAAAACCCAGGAAGAAACTGCAATCACACAACTGCCGGCCAAGGAATACCGAGTATTAACAGCCACCACCCCAAGCTAGTAAGGATTCCTTGACAGGTTTCAGAGGGGAGGTGGCCCTGCCAACACCTGGATTTTGTTTAACTTCAGAACTATGTGACAAATTTCTGTTGTTTTAAGCTACCCAGATTAGTACCTTAGCCATACATATTATACTTTTTACTATTATTAGTAGTAAGGGCTGAGCTCTGGGGATAATGAGGTGGACAATGAGGTGAACAAGCTCGGTCTCTGCCCTTAGAAAGAATGTAGCTAGGAATTGTGCTGGAGGGTAGTGATGGCCAGATTGTACTCATCTGGTGAGCCCTTCAGAGGCAACTACAATAGGAGGGCAGGTGGGAAAGCACTCATCAGTCCTGGGGGTTCAGAGAATAGTGAGGCCAGGTATATAAGAAGCCACATATATTGTCCCAGGCAGAAAGATAGTATTCAAAAACTCCTGAGTTGAGACAGATGACCAGTAACATCTCTGAAATCATGAATGCCGTTTCTTGAGCCTATAAGTTGTCTGGAGACTGAGTTTCTATTTATGTATTTATTTATTTATTTTGGTACCAGTGATGGAATCCAGGGGCACTTAACCACTAAGCCACATCCCCAGGCCTTTTTAAAATATTTTATTTAGAGGCAAGTTCTCACTGAGTTGCTCGGAGCCTTGCTACATTACTGAGGCTAGCCTCAAACTTGTGATCCTCCTGCCTTGGCCATCTGAGCCACTGGGATCAGAAGCATGTGCCACCTTGCCAGGCTCTTCTTTTTTGATTATCAACTCTAAGGTGGCCCAGATTCATTGGCGGGATCCTTACAGGAAAGCAAGCAAGCACTGGAGTGGGATCATTGAAGAGCATCCAGTGAAGGAACAGTTCACAAAGCTGTAGTCAGGGTTGACAGAAGCACAAGGAATAGGGAAGCAGCCAGTGGTTAGCAACAACAGATCATTGCTTCCAGGGCTGTGCCCAAGACCAAGAGGACAGCTGATCAGGGTCCCCAGGGAGGATTCTGTACCAATTTGCACCTGATAGGGAAGAATCAAGGGCAATAAATATTTGTGATGGTTAACTTAATGAGCCAACGTGGCTAGGCCATGAAACCCAGATTTTGATCAAACATCAGTCTTGATGTTGCTGTGAAGGTATTTTTTAAAGATGTGATTAATATTTAAATCAGCAGACTTTGAGTAAAGATTAACCTCCATAACATGGATGGACCTCTTCCAGTCAATTTGAAGCCTCAATAGAAAAAAAAAAAAAAGCAGAGATTCCTCTAAGGAGGAAAGAGTTTGGCCTCAGACTGTCTTCTGACTGAAGGTTACACAAAGTATCCCGGGTGTGCAGCCTGCCCTGCAGATCTCAGTTGCTGAAGGCAGTTCCTTAAAACCTCTCTGTCTCTAACTCTCTCACTCTGCTGTCTTATCTGACCTCTCTTCGGTTTCCTGCCAGTGCCTGACACATGAAATTAACCATGTTGGGGGCAAGGTAGCCCATGGGTGTTGACTTCAGAGGTCAGCCTCTCAGGTACAGGGGCAGAGTAGGGAGGAGAGGATGGACAGCTGATTTGGAGGATCAATTCAAGATTGTCGAGCACCAGTGGGTGCTTTCACATAGACAGGCACACATCTGGCCGTGTCTGACTGTCCCTCACTTTTCACTTTATGTTTCCATGTTAATTCCCCGAGGCACTCGATTCCCCGCACTGAGCAGTTTTTGTTCATGCTGCGGTGCCTCTGTACACATGGCTCCATCTGCCTGTGCTGCCCTTTGCCCTGTCCATTTCCTAAGTTTTGTTTATCCTTCCAAATTTGGCTCACGTGCCACACACTGTGTGAACTCTGCAAGGTCTGTTCTATTTGCCGACCCCAGCACCCCCCCAGCTTTCCTCTCTGTTAGCACCATGTGATTCTGTTATTGTATGAATCACACAGAATTCAGTAGTTTATACAGAAGTCTGCACAGTTAGCACCCTGAGAACAGAGTCGGGGTGTGACCCATCTCCCTCTCACGGCCTCCTGGTCAAAGCATAAGCAAGTGGCAGGCTTAAGCACCTATGACCTGTGAAAGAGGTTCTCAGGCTTCTCCACAAAATGCAGATGTGGAAAGTTTGAAACCACAACTCTAGCTTTTCAAAACTCATACATTCTGAATATACCCGTGTTTCTGCACAGTGTACATTTTGAGACAGCCTAGGAAATGTACTGGAGATTTATTTTTTGGCAAGTGTCTAATGTCAACCTCATTCAAACCGACTCCCCACAGCGTGTCCAATAACACCCTGAGCCACATTCTTCAGCTGCTTCAGGCAAACTGCAATACATAAAAAGCAATTCAACAGTTGGACAAGGCTGTCTTGGTTCCTCTCCTCCTGAGGTCTCAGCACCAAGTCAAGCTGTTCTAAAGCCCTTTTCAAAATTGTTTCATCAGATGTATACTGGAGATTCATTTTGTGAAGTCCTGTCAAGGAAGGATTGCTTTTGGCACAAATTTGTATGTGTTTTGGGGGAGTCTGAGGGGAAAACATAAACCCGTTTAATTAGTCCAGTTTTTTGGTTTGCTTTTACTTCTGTTTCCATAAAATAAACTATATTTCAAGCTATTTTCAAAATCTCCCTAAGCATAATGCAAGATTGCACACTGCCAATAAATGCCGAAAGACAGTATTTCAAGATGAAATTCGTTGCAAATAACATCCCACCCACTAAAAATAAGCCTCTTTTGAACTGTCCAGGAAGGCTAGGACGGAGAAAAGAATGGTCAACATAATAATCTAATGAAGGAGAATAACTACATTAATTGCAGTTCTGCTAGATTTTTGTGCCATTTCATGTAGTTTTTAATGCTTGAGGGAAAAAAACTATTCTACAAACATTCACTTGATCATGTGCAGGTACAGGGCACAAGGCTGATTGGTAAGAAAAGCTCAAGGAGACATCAAGCTTGCAAGGAGCCCACTAGGCACAGGAGCACCTGTACCTCATGGGCAACCATAACATAAACCAGGGGAAGGAGACATTCGATGGGATAAGTTTGGAAGCTTTGCAGAAGTGGTAGCATTCGAGGTTTGAAGAATAGCAGGATCTCAACAGATAGAGATGGGGAGAATGTCTTTCTAGAAAATAGGAATGAGTTGGCCCAAAGCGTACAGCAGGTCACGTCCAGGATTTCTCCAGTGAACAGAGGCCATGTTGCAGCATTAGATAACTGGGATATGTGACTTGGAAAAGACATAAGGCTCAAAGTATGGTTTGTGAGTCATATCCTGAGACGTGAAGGCCTCCATAAAGAATTTTAGTCAGGAAGCAGTAGAGGGCCATCCAAGAGTTTAGGTGACAACACTCAGACCTGATTTGTGCTTGGAGTCAGAGATTCAGAGGGTGGGAAGCATAATGGATGGGTTTAAAGGCTGTTTGAAGGTGGAGAGCTCTCTTCATGTTTATAACTTTCCTTCTTCAAACCATACTGCTTAGACTTTATGATATGTTACACATTAACAAGTATAAGTTGTATTTCCACACCCTTCTCCTCTCAGAAAATAGGCCTCCTGGCTCCCTGATATTATTCCCTCTCCTGTCTGCATCAGGAAGATTAACTCCTACAATTATGAAACATGTTGCTTCTTGTATGCAGCTGACTGGGGGCTTTGCTCCTTCCAGTAAAGGTTGAGTATTTGCTGCAAAATATTTACCTATGTTGACTAAAAATGCAGTGTGAGCTTTTATCTTCAAAGATATGAACTCCTTGTTCTAGCAACTTCATGGATGGGAATTTGTCTCGAGGAAATAGGATGACCACAAAGATTTATCTGAAGGACATCCTCCTCTGTATCGCATATAATAAAAAATTGGTGGCAGCCCAACTGTTCAAGAGGAGATTAGGTAAATGTTACACAACCAATAAAACATTTTGTAGGAAAATATCAAATAATATGGGTGAATGTTATAATGTAGTGCTAAACTTAAGAAGAAGGTTATAAAATGATATGATCCCATTTAAAAAATAATCAGTAATTCATAGAGAAAGGTTTTTTTTGGGGGGGGGAGTAATGGGGATTGAACACAGGCGCGCTTAACCACAGACCCACATCCCCCACCCTTTTTAAGTATTTTATTGATAGGTTCTTGCTAAGTTGCTTAGGGCCTCTCTAAGTTTCTGAGGCTGGTTTTGAACTTGCAATCCTCCTTCCTCAGCCTCCAAACTTAAAATGTTTGATCAAATTTATACCAAAGTGGATATCTTTGGTTAGTAGATATTATAGGTGATTTTTATTTCATTTTTGGTCTTTCTTATGTTTAATACATTTTCTACAGTGAAGATGTAGAAATAAATATTGAATAAGTGAATATTAAAAATGAATTTCTTGTGGTTAGAAAAACTGCTGTTTATCAATGACTTATGCAAGAGGGATAGAGTAGAGTTGGGAACTGTTCTTAGTTACTGTGTCTCTTGGGTGAGCCTGGGCTTCCGAGTCTAGACATGAATTCTGGGACAAGTGCAGGTAAACATTAAGATCCTTTACTCCTCTAAGATGTCTTACCACATTATATACATTTTCCATGTCCCATAACACCAAGTGTGAACCTTGTCATAGTGCCCTTTGCAGGTAAGTAATTCTCAGTTATGTGTCTGTTTTTCCTGGTGGACTGGAGCACCTTGAGTAAATTTTTTTTTTTTTTTTTTTTTTTTTTTTTTGGTACTGGGGATGGAACTCAGGGGTACTCAACCACTGAGCCACATCCCCAGCCCTATTTTGTGTTTTATGTAGAGACAGGGTCTCACTGAGTTGCTTAGTGCCTCACTGTTGCTGAGGCTGGCTTTGTACTTGCAATTCTCCTATCTCAGCCTTCCAAAGTGCTGGGATTACAGGCGTGTGCCACTGTGCCCAGCTACCTTGGGTAGATTTCATCTCTTCTATTTGTTGAGATCATTCTGCTTTGAAGTGACAAATACATCAGTAAAATGATTTAAGGAAAAAAGGAAATTAGTATTAGTTCTTGTAACCAAAAAGACCAGGGGCAGATCTATTTCAGGTGTGGCTGGACCTAGTATCCATTGCTGCTGCCCAGACTGTCTCCCCGGCTCTCATTTTGGTTCTGTTGGCCTCTTTGTCCAATTACTGGAAGCCTCGAGCTCACATTCTCACAGCTTCAGACTCCAGTGGGAGGAGATCTTCCTCTTGCCAATAGTTCCACAAAAGTCACAGGATTGCTTTTCTTTGAGTCCCATGCACAGCACTGTGATCAAGGGCTTAGAATACACCAGGTACCCCTCCTAAAGCTGTGGTTAGTGGTGGTCATGGGGGAATCAAGGTGCAAAGTTAGCCTCTTCTAAAAATATATATGTATGTGGATCAAGAGGAGAGAACTGGTGGTTTCCCAAAGGAAAATCAAGATGTTGACACTGGAAAAGGGGGAAATGGATTCGGGGAATGACAGCTATCCTTCCTTTTGTTAGCCCAGCAGCTTGCTGTACCTTCCATCCACTGGGCAAGTACTCAGTGACGCTTATAGAATGAATGAAGGACCACGGCTCAAGCAGTACTTTTTTCACCATAGAGAAACTTCTCACCCAGTTCTGATTACCCAGATGCACTCCTGACTCATGCTTTCTATGATTTCAAATTCTTGCTCTCACAATTTTTCAAATAATTGGCTCAATCTCAGTTATTCATAGAAACTTGAAGTTATTTTCGTGAAATCATTTTCTTCTTCCATCTTTATTAAGCATTCATTTCTGAGTCAAGGGAGAATTTCTGTTGGCTTAACATAAATGAGCACAACCATTATAACTCTGTTCCAGTCCAGAAACTACCATTACCTGATTTATTATTTGTCATTGACAGATTGTCAGAACATTTCTATTGTATGTGGGAAGTAGTCCAACTCAAATACGGATTACTTTACTTAATGATTGCAGAATTTTCCTGCCAGCAAAGCAAAGAGCAGTAGAATTCTATTTCTCACCATTGTGCAGGTGAGATGCAAGCATTTTTAATTTCCTTATGGTTGGACTTCCATATTATGATCTTTGAAAATTTAATACAAGCACATATAAAAATTTTAAACAGTACAAAAAATGTCTTCCCTCATGAAAGGAACAGCTGCTAATCATTTCTTATGTATCTTTCTAGAGATATGCAAAGCAAACATAAGCATAATCATATCAACTTATCTCCATAGCTTCCTTTTCCCTTTTACATAAACAGCAAGATCAGTGTACTTATTATGCACCTTGCCTGTTTCACATAACAGTACACAGGTCTCAGAGACTGTTCCATATTAGACAGATAGCTCCTCTTTGTTCTTTTTAGTGACTGCGTCACATTCTACTATAAGGATATACTGTAATTATCTTAACCAGTCCTCTACTGATATATGTTTTATTGGTATTATTTTGCTTTCTCACCAATAAGGACTTCCTGCTTCAGCTGATCAAGTGTTTGCTTTTTATTAAGAGACATCACTGAGAGCTTCCCAAAAAGGAAACAAAAAAATCTAAAGCCGTGGCAATGGGAAGGAACCACTTGTGGTCCCAGGTGAGCTTCTAAATGCCTTGGTTTTCCTGGCACATGGTACCTGTGCCCTCTCACCCTATTATTACTCATGGTACATGGTAAGAGCAGGGATATTATATTCTTGCCTTTCATCATTTACCAAATGCAAGTTCTGAAACCCTCCTACTGCCATAGAGTGACCCTAAAGCTCTGGATCCAACTGGGTTTAACTGAACTGCTCTCCCAGGCACCCAGCTGACCTCTGGCATGACAATTGTGATTTGTGTGCCAAGCAAGAGGCTAGGTAGGGCTGAGCTGGGCAGATTTCCAGAACAGTGGCTGTGGAACAGTCATCAAAACAGGTTGGGAACCAGAGCTAGGAAGCAGCTTGTGCCCTCAAGGAACACTCCTCTTCTCTCAGGAGGGGAAGTTTGAAAGCTGCCACTACCCACAAAGCAGCTTAGATTTAGGGGCTTTGACATTTTCTTGGGCATATTTTGAGGGTTTCCCAGCCCCTTGCCAAGTGACATACAAGTTTATATACTTCTCAGTGGAGTACACACACTTAACTTGTAAGACTTCTACCATGAGTACTTAGCAAAAAAAGGAAAAAAATTCAAGTAATGCAGAAAATGCCCCACACATCTACCTGATGAGCAAGTGCAGGGCAATGGGGGCATTGTTCCTGAGACAAGCAATACTTGTTGGCTGGAATTTTTTGAAAGACCAGGCAAGTGACTGCAAGAGGTTGACGCATACTTGGTGGCAGGTATGAGAGTGGTCATGGGGGAAAGTGAGGAATTCATTGAGAATAATTAATGAAGAGTTAGAGAATCTGAGAAAATAATTATTAACATTGACCATATCAAGCTATGCATTTGGAACTATACTTGGTTTTGTATCTGAGATATTTACAAGGTTAGTGTTGACTGTATATGAATATCATATGCAGTCTTAGAAACTGACTTTTGGACTTAATCCATGTTAGATATGAGCCCCACTGTGTTTCACCTGAACTTGCCTGAGACTTATAGTGAAGTTGCATACCAAGATTCACTAAATGGTAGGGAATAACTTAAACCCATGATGTCAGCAAGGCCTAAATGCTTAGGCAGTATGCTTTACTGCATCCCCCTTCATGATCCTATCATCTACATCACTGGGAGAATGAGATGGCTTTGGGGTGACCGATGGACTGGCTTCCCCAGGACTAAGATATTTCTCAGGACTTTGAGTTTTTAAAAACCAGGATAGGCCCAGGCAAACTGTGATGGTTGGTTAACTGTTTGGGGTTTTGACGGGCTTTAAGACATACCATGTGATTGTTTTAGTCAGCTTTTTCACTGGTGTGACTTAACAACACGACCAGAACAACTGTAAAGGAGGAAAAGTTTATTTGAGGGCTCACTGTTTCAGAAGTCTGATTCCATAGAAGGCTGGCTTCATCTCTCAGGTCTCAAGATGAGGTAGAACATCATGGCAGAAGAGTGTGGCAGAAGGAAGCAGCTCACATGGTGATTAGGAAGCAGAGAGAGAGAGAGACTCCATTTTCCAGATACAAAATATATACCCCGTAGCCATGCCCCCAGTGAACCACTTCTTCAGCCACACCCCACCTGTCTCTAGTTACCACTCAGTTAATCCGATCAGGGATTAGTTCACTGATTCAGTGATCATTCATTTTTGCTTCCTGAATGCTTCATCTGATAGTCTGTGACTGGATCTTGTCCTGAGTTTAGGCCTGGGAATAATGCCTTGAAGGTTAAATGTGCCTTTGGATAAGTAAAGCCTATTAGACATAAGGTAAGTCCATTTTCAATGGGCTTTGAGGTCTTGGAGTCAATAAATTGAAGTCTTAGACTCTATTAATACAATAATATAAGTAATCACTAGCTGATTCATGTGCCTTATAAATATATTTTCACTATTTCCTGGATATTATGAATTGTAACAAGCCAGTGATGGAGAGTTGTGTTGCAAAAGCTTTCTCCATTAGAAGAGAAATTGAAGCAGGTAAGAAATGAGTGACGATGGACTTGGGAGGCTGAGGCAGGAGGATCACAAGTTCAAGGCTAGCCTAGGCAATTTAGTGACACCCTCTATCAAAATAAAAAATGAAAGGGGCTGGAGTTACAGCTCAGTGGTATAGTACCCGTCCATTCAATCCCTAGTACAGGGTGGGTGGGAGGAAGAAATAAAGAGGGAAAAAAGAAAAGAAAGAAATGAGTGATTGATAGGAAGTTCTCCAAAGACATTATATAAATGGCCAATAAGCAATGAAAAGGTGTTCAATACCAAAAGCCAAGGAAATGCAAAGAAAAACCATGAGATACTGCTTTGCATTCTCTAGGATGACAATAATAATAATTAATAATAATAACAACAACAACAATAATAGGCAGAGGATAACAAGTGAGGATGTGGAGAAATTGGAACGCTTATGCATTGCTGATGGGATTATAAAATGATGCAACTGTGTTGGGAAACAGTCCAGCATTTCCTTAAATGGTTAAAGCATAGTTTATGCTCCTTCCTAACAGGCTCTCTATCTTGAGGCATAGTTCATGAGGTAAGAGTGAGTTAGTATTGTCGAAGTTATGTGAAAAAAAATTATAGATGTTTCTTTTGGATCACTAAAATGAAAAAAAAAAAAAAAGGTAGTTCACTAAGATCATCTAAGCTCCTCTTTTCACTTAGCCAGGATGACTTTTGAACAAATAATGCCAAATTCATGACCATTTTATTCTGTTTTAAAAGTTTCTAAAAAATATTGCATACACAGGCACAGAAGAGATAGTATGATAACAGCTATAAGCGTGCACTGTGGGGCTGGACTCTCTGAGTTTGAACCTTGGCTCTGTTGTTTACTTAGTCACTTTGTGCCTCACTTCCTCTCCTATAAAATGGAATAGCAACACTACATGTTTAACAGCTGTTAAATTTGAAGGCTAAATTAGTTAATATATGAAAGCACTTACGATAGTATCAAATGCTGTGTGCATGAGCTTCATTGTCTTGACTTAGCCAACTAAGCAAGGGGCCTAAAATAACAAGTTAATCTTTTCTTTTGAAATTTTTTTGTAGTTATATAGAATGGCTCTGTTTTATTCATTTTTATTTTTATGTGGTGCTAAGGATCGAACCCAGTGCCTCACACATGCTAAGCAAGTGCTCTGCCCCTGAGCTATAGGCCCAGCCCTGACAAGTTAATCTTAACAACTCAACATCATTTTCTTGTACCACCTTGGGAATTTGTAATTATAAAAGAACCCAAGCATTAGACCACAGATGAGTTAAACTGCTGCTTTCTCAGCAGAATTCTTAAAAAGGTATCCATGCCAAGTAGATTAAGGAATGGAATGGATAATTAAGGCTAAGTTTGAGAATATCTTTTTAGACAGAGAAAAGTTTACAGAATTCCATGGATTTTTTCCCCTAATTTATTTGAAAAGAACAGCATGTACCAGTTTGAGATTTTCATCCCTCTGTCATTTTGGGAATATTTGTCTCTTGTGTGAACCTACTACCCAAGTCAGCATCACTGGGCTTATCATGAGACAAATGAGTTAAAATAATTGCCTCTCATTAGAATAGATTTTTATGGTTCACATGTAATAATTTCACAATTCCTGTTACAAACAAGTGTCTTGTGGGGGATACAAGTACCCACGTATTCAACTTATGGGTGTTTTATTTTTGGTTCTGCTCAAAAACATTCTCAACTTGACTGACTCATCTTCATGTGGACAAAAACTTCACATATCAGTATGAACAGAAAAGTGGTTGAGGAGTATGGAAAACATCTATTAGTTGATTTGGATGGGAGTACCTGAATCTCGTTTTGCTAGGGTCCTCCTTGCACTTCAGGGCAGAACGACAACTCCTAGAAGCACTTGCACCCCTCTTCAACTTGGTCTATAAAGTTTACTCGCACTATGGAGTTCAACAGTTGTTTGTAATGCAAGTTTGAAATAATAGCATTCTTTTCAACTACTTAAAAATATGGGAAAAATTTTGGTTCACAGCTCAAAATATGTGAATGTGGCGAATTTCTTCCAGTAAGAACAAAAAAATTATTCTATGTTCTCATTCTAAACTTTGAAACACTGGCTGCCCTTCTGAAAGGACCTTGCAAGTAAAATTGCAAAGAATGCAGGTGTAGCGAGAACTGAGATAACAGCCTGCCCAGGAGGCATAGAGGAGTTACTAGTTGTGACATTTCATGGATTTGAGGTGGTACGTGATCTGATGAAGTGTGTGAGCTGATGCCTTGCTAACCAATACCAGGATGCCCTGAAGGGAGCATAGTGAGCTGCATCCAGGCCCTGGCTGAAACTGAAATATGTTACTGTTTTAGGCCACTCAGAGGTGGCAGGTGCAGAGACATAGAGAGCAGAGACTTGACTGAACCCAGCTGAGCCCCTTTATACATGAGGCAAGGCAAAGCTGGGTAAGTTAAACACTCAGAGCTGTTTGCTTCCTCTGTAAGATGGAGAGAGTAATATGCCATTGTTCCTGCAATGGAGATTACAGTTATCCATAGCTGCATTAGATGTGGTGGTCTTCAACAACGAACATTTATGATCTTGCTATTTCTATAGGTCAGTATTCCAGGCGTGGTTTAGCTGGGTACTGTTGTCTCTGGGTGCAGTCAAGGCGGCAATCAAGGGGTCAGGTGGGTTCACGAACCCAATGCCTCATTCAGTGACTCTGCCCTGTATTGCTCATCTTCAGGTTTGACGGAGGGAGGATTTGCTTCCAAGCTTGCTCTGTGACTGTTGGCAGACCTGAGGCCATGGTTAGCTACTGGTTGGGGACACCAGTTCCTTCCCAGGTGGACTTCTTCCTAGGGCAGCTCAGAGCATGGCAGAGGGAGCCAGAGACAGCAGGGGTGAGTGAGGTCGATGGCAGTCAACCTTTCTGTAACCTAATCTTGGAAGGGAAATTCCATTGCTTTTGGTATATTGTTAGTCCTTAGAAGCCTGTCATTAGTCCAGCCCATTCCTAAGGGGACACAACAGGAGATGGACAACGTGCACCACCTCAGGGGCTATCTAACACATAAGTAAGAACAGGCCTTTCCTAACTTCTGGCACTAATCCCAGAAAGGAGTTCTTGGGATTAGTTTCTGGCAGCAGTCACCTTTACCCAAAGATTAAGGGACAGCTGAATTTGACACCTATGTAGTTCCACCCTTGAATTCATTCTGTTTGGTAAACTAAGTCAGTTAATTGACTGCTTACTAAAAGTTTTGCCATATCAGACTAGGCTTTGTAGAATAATAAAGACTAATTTACAGATGGATCATTGCAAATAGCAATATTCTTCCACTCTTCAGTAGTTATTATTCAGCAAAGAAGTTGCTCGTGTCACTGATGAACATGTGAAGTTCTAACAGAGACTCAGCTGGCTATTTCATGGAATTTACAATGGAGAATATGAATATTAGACACTTGAAAATTGTGACCTCCTGATGGAAAATATAGATATCACTTTGCCATGTTTGCACCAGATATGTCAGAGAGTTGAAGGTAGCAATAATTGGAGACAACTCCTGAGTATGGTGAAGAAAAGACTGAAGTTTTGGTGGTGCTGAGATATGGCCAGGGAGCTTCCAGGTTGGGGGGCCGGCAAAACAACAAAACTTTTACTTCTACCCTCTTGGCTCGGAACTACAAAAGACAAACTAATAAGCTAAATAAATAAGATAAAAAACTTATTTCACATGCACATGGGGAGGGAGGCTTCACAGAAAAGAGACCCCCCAAAGCAGTTAGTCCTGAGAGAGTCTAAGTCATTCTAACAAGGGCTGATAAATTCTGGAGGTGTGAAAACACAAAGGAAAAGAGGTTTGGGCTTCTAGGGCTGGTGATTTGTAGTAAGGTAAATATATGGGGGAAACTAATGGAAGACAAAGGTTACTTCAGTAAGGCTTGTATAGACTCTTTTGGGTGCTGATTTTGCATCTCCCGTGACATGGGTTATTCTCCTCTCTTTGGGACAAAGGACGGGAGGAACTTTCACAGACAGAATTTTGTTACCTTTACAGAAGGAGATGTGTAACCCACTTTAAGGCAGAAGGAGGGACGGCAGAGAGTTCCTCTGAAGCCAACTGGAAGCTATTTTCATGATAAACTGAAAATGTCACCAAATTTATTTATTTTTGAGTGTCTTCCAATTTGGGGGAGGATTCAAGTCATTTCTATTTTATCTCTTTAAAAATGTGCAATAAGTTAGAGTTTGTAATAAAGTTATTCATTAATCTTGAAACCCTGCAATGAAAAGGCAATTCTAGATTAGCACTCAGTTCGGTTCCCTTCTGTAGATTTATTGAGCACTGCTCCACACCATGCTGGAAACTTCACACATATCCCTTCACGCAGTTCAGTGGTCCAAGAATGTAGTGATTATGTGTTAGTCCTAAGGGAGGCCACCCAACTCAAATTATCCTAGTCAAAATAAAGGGTTACATTTACCAAGTGGCTACTGGAATGACTCACGGGATCATAGGAGCCCTAGGAAACAGGGTATTTCTGGGAAGCTTGCAGAAACCAGAAATTAGTTTGTTCATGAGTTGGGGTCTCACTACGTTGGCCTTGTTTGGTCTGGAACTCCTAGACTGTAGCAATCCTCCAGCTTTGGCCTCCTGATTATCTGAGACTATAGGTCTAGGCCACCACACCTGACAGAGGACCACAAATTTGACACCACTAGATCTCTCCCCACTTGCCATTCTTTAAGACTTTTCCACATGGGAGTGCTCACCAGCATCTCTGGTTTTATACACAGTATTAACACTTCCTAACTGAAAAAGGAAAGGGCTTCTTTCTTAGCTCCAACAGAAACATCCTGGAAAAGGACTCAAAGAGGACATGCAGCTGCCCCAGGCTGTGCTCAGCCTGCAGCACTCACTCTTAAGGAACAGAAGAGGGGACAAAAAGATATGAATGTGGGTCCTCTGCCTCCAAGCCTAGGATTCTTTGGGTATGTCTTATACACCTATTAATAGACTGGTCCACCCTTGTATCCTCATTCAGAATGCTGGTGAAAGATAGTTTGAGTTAAGAGCCATGTCCAGGCTGACCACTAGTAGAAGTAACCCAGCCCCACCATTCCACCTGCCTCTGATTCCATTCTCCAAGTTATTTTTTCTCATTGTGTGGTACAAATTATGTTTGTAAGGAAAAAAGGACCTAGCAGCTCAGGAGGCTGAGGCAGGAGGATTTTGAGTTCAAAGCCAGCCTCAGCAACTTAGTGAGGCACTAAGCAATTCAGTGAGAACCTGTCTCTTAATAAAATACAAAAAACGGGCTGGGGAAGTGGCTCAGTGGTTGAGTGCCCTTGGGTTTAATCCCCAGTACCAAAAAAAACAAAAAAAGAAAAAAGGAAATATAGTTTTATTATTTTATTAACTAATAAAGTTTAACAAAGTAACTGAATATCAGACAAATATCCCCAAATTCATAGCATTGCTCTGAAATAAGAATGACAGAAGTAGTGTAGGAAATCCATTTATAATTCCTAGGAATTACTTTAATGTGAGTATGAGACCTAAGAAAACTGAATAAAGAGAGAGACCCTGGGACAGAGACGAAACTTGGTCTCTATATCAATTCTTCCCAAATTCATGTTTAATTAATTAATTTATTTATTAACACTTTCAATCAGAATTTTAGGGAGCAGGGAAGAGGGCTTAATAAAATAATTCAGTAATTCTTCTAGAAGGGAAAATAGGCAAAAAAAAGTTTCAGATTTTAAAACTGAGCTGCTTCTCACATGAGCTCTATGTTAAGTAGTGACAAGGATTTGGTAGTGACTCAAGGATTATTGGTGGTGGCCTCTGCCAACTAACATTACATCATAGAGGAAGTACCACAAACCAATAGAATGACTAATTATTAGAAAAAGTGGAGTGGTGTGACAATTTTTTAAACATTAGCTGATTTCTACACCTAATGCTTTCATATCCGGTACACTCCACCATTCAACCAAGACCATTCTGACTTAAGATTGAAAACAGGACATATAACCACAGTATCCTGGTTTTGGTGTTCAAAAGGTGGAAGCCCTTAAAGGAAGAACTCAGAGTGAGGCACAGTGGCACACACCTGTAATCCCAGTGGCTCGGGAGGCTGAGGCAGGAGGATCACGAGTTCAAAGCCAGCCTTAGCAACTTAGTGAGGCCCTAAGCAACTCAGTGAGACCTTGTCTCTAAATAAAATATAAAAAGGGCTGTGGATGACGGTCAGTGGTTCAGTGGCCCCTGGGTTCAGTCCCTAGTACACACACACACACACACACACACACACACACAGAAAGAAAGAAAAAATAAAGAACTCAGAGTAAACAAAGCACTGGGAGAAAAAGCAACCCAGCCTAGCTCCACTAAAATTAGAGATAAGTGACCTTGCAGAGGAATTCCAGGGTAAGATTCAGGAATGTGTGTTTTACAAGCATTCCAGGGGATTTCTGTGCATGCTGAAGTTGGAGAACCAGTGGGCTGGCTCAGTGTTTCCCCACGTGGCTGCAAAGCAGAATCACCGGGGGCGTGTAACATATTCTGCTGCAGGCCCTCCAACCCCCAGCAGACATCTCTAGAATGGTAGGATGGAATGAAGCCCAGACAGCAGATTTCTATTTTAAAGTTTCCCAGATAATTGCAGTGACAAGTCAAAGCTAAGAACTGTTAGTTTGTTTCCTTTCCCATAATCCTATTAGATATTGAATTTTTAGTAAACATCCAAGATTATCTCCTAACACACACTTTTCTTCTCTTTCTACTTATTTTCTAAATTTACTATAAAAAAATGAGAAGGCATGGATGAGTTGGAGGACCTATATCTAGGGCAGAGTGTTATCGCTGGACAACATGGGTATCACCCCAGAGCTTGTTAGAAATGCAGATTGTGTAGCCCACTCTCTACCTGCCGGATGAGAAACTTGGTTGGTCAGGGAGAGACAGTAATCTTTAGTTTTGACAAGCCCTTCAGGTCATTTGATCCATCCAAACTTCTGAGAACCAATTATTCTCTTAAAGATAAATTTAAAATGCCTGATGCCTAGGACCTCCCCACCCCCACCAGATTTTGATTTAATTAGTCAGGTATGTAGTTCCTTTGATAGTTGTAATATATGACATGATAATTGTGGTGTATTTTTAGTATTCGATGACTGAAAATATTATTATGAAGATCATTAAATGACATTTGAAGTGACTATAAATTTTATTCACTGTGGCACCTACATACATTTGAAAAATAGTAATATACATGTAGAACTATTACTTTTTTAGAAAACATTTGGATTCCTATAAACTCTCATATAATACTTTCAGGAGGCCAAAGGCCCATAAATTGTGGACCATTTATATTTTTATCTAAGAGAGAGACAAGAGAGATTATATTGATTTTCTACTGCTCATCTATGATGTGACTGCCTAAATTTATAAACCCCCCTAGAAGGTTTGGTGCCCACTAATAAAGTAAATTATGCTCTTTGTAGAGTATTCCAAGTCTTTTCAAATTAATTGTTCATTTACAGTATCTATAACATTCCCTAATAATGATAATATTAGATTTATTTTTTCATGTTTCTCAGGTTCTCGTACAATGTTTGAGAACCTCCAGGGCTTCAAAGTACTCCTTCCTGTCCAGAGCAGAATTGCTTTTCTACATTAAAAATGAATAAAAGAAAAATAAATCAAATAGTATTATAGACCCATTTATTTTAAGTGGAACATTTCTATGTTTTCATAATTAAAGACACATTTGTTTAATTATAATTGATTTCATTTTCCATATATTTTATTATTATTATTGTTATTTATTTATTTATTTTGATACTGGGGATTGAACCAGGGGTGCTTAACCATGAGCCACATCCCCAGCCCTTTTTTTTTTTTAATAATTTTTTAGCTGTAGATGGACACAATATCTCTATTTTATTTATTTATTTTTATGTGGTGCTGAGGATCAAACCTGGTGCCTCACGCATGCGAGGCAAGCGCTCTACCACTGAGCCACAACCCCAGCCCCATCCCCAGCTCTTTTTATATTTTATTTAGAGACAGTGTCTCACTAGTTGCTGAGGCTGGCTTTGAACTTGCACTTCTCCTTCCTGGGCCTCACCAGTCTCTGGGATTACAGGCTTGTGCCACCACACCTGCTCCTTCCTTCCTTTCTTTAAAGTATGATTCTTAAAGTTCAGCTAAGTTTCGACTTTTAACTTGGATATTTCCAATAACTTAGTTAAACAAAGTAATAGTTAAATAATTTAGGTTAATGATTTAAGTTTGGCTATTTCTCTGATTTAAACTTTTAAACAACATGGATTAAGTTTTCTGCCACTTTGCTAAACATCTTTTAAAAGAATCTGTTGAAGTATGAAAAATTCAATTAATTAACTGAGAGCCAGGTGTGGTGCACACCTGTAATCCCAGCACTTTAGGAGGCTGAGACAGGAGGATCCTGAGTTCAAAGCCAGCCTCAGCAATGGCAAGGTGCTAAGCAACTCAGTGAGACTGTGTCTCTACATAAAACACAAAATAGGGCTGGGGATGTGGCTCAGTGGTTGAGTGCCCCTGAGTTCAATCCCAGGTACTAATAATAATAATAATAATAATAATAATAATAATAATTAACTGAAGTAATTGATTTGCTTGTAATTATTATTTTCATCAAGATCCATTGAAATTTGGAGAGCATTTCCATAAATACCCTAATAGTTTCTATTTTGTGGAATGTAGGAATATACTAATAAGTAGATTTCTTTTTAAACTAATATAAAGAATAGTTGAAAACTGTATAACATTCCACCTAAAAAGTGGCAGAAGGGTTTTTGTTTCACCTGGGAGTGTAGACCTTTCCCTTTGGTGACAAGGTCAGTACTGCTGGTGTCATCTCCAGCTGTCACTAGTTTTTCTCTGTAGACAGTACCTGAGTCTTTAGTGATAGGCTGGGTACTTTAAAAAGGAGACGAACGGAACATCATGGTGGGAAGTAAATACTTCATGCAGCCAGAGACAGCTCAGGCAGTGTTAGCCATCAGGTGGCTAGGGTGCTCCTATCTAGTTTCATTTTATCCTTGAAAACTCAGGTTAAATATCACCACCCGTAGGAATCTCCTGTGGGGTCAGCAGTCATTTTGCACTTTCCATGTCACTCTGAATATCCATTCATTTCAGCATTTAAGACATTTCTTTGAGTTGAGTGTGTTGGCGCACGCCTGCAATCCCAGCAGCTCTGAAGCAGGAGCATTGCGAGTTCAAAGCCAGCCTCAGCAATTTAGTGAGGACCTAAGCAATTTCGTGTGACCCTATCTCAAAATAAAAATAAATAAATAAAACAGGGCTGGGCATGTGGCTTAGTAGGTGAGTGCCCCAGAGTTCAATCCCCAGTACCAAAACAAAAACAAACAAAAAAAAGCATTTCTTTGGAATTATTTGTGTATATGCCCATCTCCTTCACCAAACCATAAACACATCAGAACAACGACTTCTCATCTGTGGACCTGAGAAGTGTCCTATAGTTACAGTAAGGACCAGTCACGCGACTAACACACTGATGGGCATGAACAGAATGTGCAAACACACTGCTGCCTGATTGTATGTGGAATGTCTTCCATTACAACCTTGCCTGCTCTTCTGTTGTCTCCTAAAATCAGCAATACAGATACTTACAATTTTCTGAGCATACCATATTATTTCATGCATCTCTCTGCCTTTCAATTTTTAAATTTCCACACCACCCACTTTGGAGAGGGAAGGGCGGACAAACCTGTCTCAATTCATGTATCCTTTTCTTCAAGAAAATCATCACCTCAGTCTCCATTCTCCCCTCTCCCGAAATACCCCTCCATAATGCTTTGACAATATCCTTTCTTGTAGCTGACTGGCCAGTTTAATCTGTACTCTCCATTTCTTCTAGAAAAAAAAGAAATCACGAAGGTCCCCACCAAAGTGAAAGTTCTTCAACAGCAGGATGCACTGGAATGTCCACACCCTTCAGCACCTAAGCTGGATGCTTGCTGACATCCATTGTGTTTGTTCTTTAACTGAGGTATACCCTGTTACTTGTCAGTGTAGTAAGGAATTTAATTAGATGTAACTTAAATGAATAATACATGAGTGGGAAAAGAGTTGTGTTTTCTATAAAAACAGACGCTTTAGAAAAATAAACTTTTCAAAATTGTGCTGTTGGATTAGTCACAGGCATGCCAACAAAGATAGGGTAAGGGAAATTAGTCAAGATAGTTGTTTCTCAGATTGTTTCTTAAGTGCCTTTAATTTCTAACTCTTTAAAACTACCTCTTTGTTATCTAATGAAAGTGGGTTGGGGAACTCCCATCAATAGTCCCATAACATCATAGAAGCCCTATCAAAATTTAACAAAGTGTATGTGTTGGAAGTTAAAATAAAATGTCTAAGGCATGCGTTTATCATTTTTATCTATGCCAATTACGTATGATATTGAAATGATGAGGTTAGGGGATGTCTGTTTCCTTCAAATAGATTGTGAATTTCTTCAAGACAAGGACCATGGCTTGCTCTTCTTGGTATATAATGCTTGTGCTGAATGGATTCTAGAGGACTTTCACTAAGTGCTTCTTTACCCCGTGGAATGCTGCCCGTTTTGTACAGGGAGTTTCAACATTTAGGTATCTTTTAGCATTTAAGCATTACAGACAGGCTTTTTTTTTTTTTTTTTTTTTTTTTTTGAGGTGCTAGGGATTGAAGCCAGGGCCTTGTGTATGTGAGGCAAGCACTCTACCAACTGGGCTATTACAGCCACTAGGGGGCAATACACTTGCATTCCTTTGTAATGACCAGCCAGGGGAGATGCCTACTTGCTAGATCCTCTAAAATGGGATGAGACCTTCTAAAAGGCTTCGGAACCTGTGACTTAGATATGTCATCAACAGTAGCATTCTTCGTATATGTTTCCCCTGCTTATTTGGATGAATTGACCAATTCCAACTCCTCTAAACAATAAAAGGATCAACTGGTAGGCACCACCATATTAAGATATTCAAGCCCAACCAGTTTCTGGAAAGAAAAGAAAATAGGGAGAAAACCCAGCCCTCATATGAGTGTTATGAGTAATATCAAGGATTATACATTGGTACAATGTAATCCACTGTGTTGTACAGGGGAGTCTTGGAAATATTAATGGGAAAGCTGTGAAGAATATGTCAAACCTTGACACATTGGAATAGACAAACCTTGATCCTTTCTCCCTGAATGAGTCTTCTCTACTTCCCATGAGCCAGAGTCATAGACTCCCTAAATTAGGCTTCTCTAGTTGCTCGTATCTCTTCAGCAGAAGGGTTTCTCATAGGACCAAGAGGGCAGTGAGATGAAAAAGAATTCAAGACATTGCCTTTTGGAAGAAAGACCCTAAGAAAGTAAGATTTTTTTTATTTTTATTTTTTTACTTTTTAGTAAGTTGCCATGCTGAATTATGGCTAAACTGTGACATTAAATGGTCATGTACAACCCAGCTTGAATACAAGAGGGCTAAGACCCTCGTGTCTTTGGAACAGTTTAAAAAAAAAAAAAGCTGTTCTAAAGTACTATTTGAAAACAAGATAAACACTCTGGTTTACAGTTATCGTTGAGTATTGGAATAGTTGACCTAGAAGATGAGTAATTCAGTGGTCATAGCATTTGGGGAGTTTGCTGACCTGGGTTTGAGTCTCAGCTCTGCCCCTAACTAGTGATCCGGTCAGATTATCTCCCTTCCCAGAGCACAAGTTTTACATTGTTAATGTGTAAGATACAGGCATAGGGAAATTGGTTGAAGAATCTAAAACTCCCTCCTAGGTCTTAATAATTATGTATTTCTTTTCCAGGAAGTAACCCTTAGGGATTTACCCTTAACTTCTTTCTGTTTCAAGAACACAGCTCTCTCTCTCTCTTTTTTAGATGCAATATGAAAAAAACACAGTAATCATTCAAATTGTGTGGCTTCTCAATCCACACTTAACCTTCTCTTAGGGTAAAACTTGACAAGGTCCAGGATATGATTGAAACTAATATAAAAGGATTTTCCAGTAAAATAAAAACAGGATATTGCTGTTTAAACTTCAGATAAATTCAAAATGTTCTAGTTTGTGTGTAGCACAGAAATTCAAACCCAGCATTTGTCTCCTAGTTGCTCACATTTGAAGGGAGTGGTTGCAGTTTACTCAAGATGAGTAAAATAAGAAAGCTGACATTTCAAGACTACAGACATGCAGAATGCCTTTTAAGATTTTGACTCATTTACGTTTCTTTCCCACCTTCCCATGAAGAAGGGAAGTCAATGAAAACTCTGATCTTCAGATATCTGTCTGGAAAATTGGCAGTCTTCAGTAATACAATTAGGTATAAAGGGAAAGTTCCATCTTTCACTTCCTTAGAATATAACTTCTCCAGCTCTTTCACAGAAAGATCAGAGTTAGAATGATTGTGGCTCTTGTGTGTCCTCTTGGTTCTTTGGAGGGCACTGTCATATTGATCTATTCGTGGCACCATGCAAGGAGTTAAGTGTGAAACCAAATGACTGCTCCCTTGGGGCAGTTTTTCTTCCTCCTGTCTGCTCCTACCTGACATTTGGGTCTTTTCAGAGTTGCTTCATACTGACCTCTGAAAAAACCTTGGGGCCACGAGCCTTCTCACCGTGCCTTTTTCTCCTTTACAAGGCCGGTCCCAGTTGATAGAAGAACTGCCATAGGAAAACGTTTTGAGATGTACTGAAACAAGTCTCTGAGCTACCACCGGCTATTGCCTGAAGCTGGCCTAGTTTACTTAACTTTGTGAGGCGGGGTTGTGCCTCTGCTGGCCAGAGCTCAAAAGGAGTAAATGCGTGTAAAACCCTTAGCCTGATGCCTGGTGCATAGTGCACAGGTAATTCTTGAGCCTCTCAATTTCCTTATCATCTTGCTTGGTGAGGCTGGTGTACGAAGTCTGCACGTTGGGGGCTGACAGCCTGGGTTTGAATTCTCTCGCTTGGAATATAATCTTGGCAAAGTCTGACCGCTTCAGTTGACTCATTTGTACATTGGAGAAAAAGAAGTACTTGCTGCCTAGGGCAGGGCCAGGATGGGGAGGGGGGTTGGGAGCGGGGAACGTAGGAACTAAGGCAAGGTTCAGTGGAGTAAGGATCTCTCAATGTTTAATGCCTTTTTAAGTGATGTACGTGAAGATGAGCTGCACCGTGAGGACCATGCCGGCACGCCTCCCCGAAACTTTAAGCATCCCTCCCCTTACCCGAATAAGTTCTTGGATCCAGAAGACCTGGATGGAGCCGGAGATTGAGAACGTCCTGGGACCCTCTAGGTGTGCTAGGGCCTAGGAGGAACTTGACCCGGGGTTGCGCGCGGGGCGTGCCAGTCTGCAGCTCGGATTGCAACATCTTGCCTCGGACCTGGACTGGCAGAGCGCGCGCCCGCGAGTAGGGGGCCGGGCTCGGGACCCCGCCCAGGCCGCTAGCCGGTCCCGGGCTGGCCGCTGCTGGCGGAGCCGACGGGGCGGAGAGGAGCGCGGCAGGAGGAGGAGTAGGAGAAGGGGGCTGGTCAAGGGAAGTGCGACGTGTCTGCGGAGCCTTTTTATACCTCCTTCCCGGGAGTCGGGCAGCAGCCGCCACCACCACCGCCGCCATCCGTGCGACCTTCGGTCTCTGGTCCCAGAACCCGGGCTCTGCCACAGCCAGCCAGAATGTCAGGGGTCAAGAAGCAGAAGACGGTAGGCTTCTAGTCTCCTGCCTCCCTGTCCCCTCCTACAGTGCTGCGCCCACCCCGGGGAACTGGGGTCCCACCCTCTCCGGGAGGAGCAGCCGCCGCGGCGCGGAGGCTCGGGCACCGGGAAGAGGAGGAAGAGAAGGGCGCAGAGGAGGAAAAGTAGGAGGGCGAGGCGAGGTCCGGGATTCCCCGGGTAGTCCCCATCAGGCAGCCCCTCTCCTAGCTGCGCCTCTAAGAACTGCGCTCGTTGGAGATCACTCCTGAGCCCTCCCGAGTTTGCAGAGTGGGTCCGGATCTAGACAGGACCAAAGATAGGAAATTCTCTTTCTTCCCCTGACAGCGTTCCTAGACTCGCCTTTTCTTCGATGGACTTCTGCGCAAGCAGAGTGGGTGGTGGGCTGAGCTGACTCCGGTTCTGCCAGGTCTGATCGCTGAGCACAAGTCAGCGACAGTCACTGGGGTTTTAACCATGGAACATTCTTGGAGTGAACTTTAATGACAGACTTTCATAGAAGAAACTGCAATTATCTAGGCTAACTAGAGGAAATTGCATTTATATACTGGCAGGACTTAACCCTCTAGCACGATTAGGTTCCTTGTTGACATTGAGAGACATCTCAAGTTCAGTATTGAGGAGAGGGAGCTCCTCGGTTTGGTGGAGCAAAATGAGGGGACTGCTCCCAGGGGGTGCAGTTTTCTCCAGAATCAGTCTGGACTATTCCTTTTCATTGTGAAATATGGAGGCTTATTAAAGAGAAAAATTCCTTTCTTATATAGTAACACAGGCTTTTACAAATTTTGCATCCTTAAAAATGGCAGCAGTTCTGTCAGTTATAACCCCAATAAAGGTGGAGAAAATGGCAGTAGCAATCATAGACTCTAAGAGTTGGAAGGACAGCATTTGGGTCACCCCAGGTGTGGTCTACAGGCCTGGATTAAAATCCTGCCCAGCAGTCTGGCTGTGGACATTCATCTTTAACCACAACACTGCAAGCCTCAGATGATTGTGGTGACCACTAAATAGGTAGTCCTCTCTCAAAGAGTTAGATGTATGCTTGGCACATCACAGATGCTTAATAAATTTTTATTGTTTTTCTTATATAATGCTGAAATATCTTTGAGGTGTACAGTACTTATGGTAGGCTGGGCAAGATGTGAAAAAACTGAGGGGGGAAGGAGAGTGAAGGGACCATGCAGACACTAGAACTGTGACTTGAGCAGCAAGGGAAAAGGGTGGCCTCAGGGAACCACATTGGCCCAAGAGGAAGGTGGCATCAGTTTGGGATGTGGCAATAGTTGGGCTTCAGCTGCCTCTTTTTTTTTTTTTTTTTTTGGTACCGAAGATTGAACTCAGGGGCACTCATCCACTGAGCCACATCCCCAGCCCTATTTTGTGTTTTATGTAGAGACATAAAACTGAGGTGCTTAGTGCCTCGCCATTGCTGAGGCTGGCTTTGAACTCACGATTCTCCTGTCTCAGCCTCCCTAAGTGCTGGGATTACAGGCGTGCGCCACTGTGCCCAGCTTCAGCTGCCTCTTCTAGGGGTGATTTTTAAAGGAGAGAGACTCTCAATATTGTAATTTGCTTGTAAAATATTAAGTGATGATCACTTATATTCCTATTCCATATGACTAGTTTCTGTAAGATCCTAAGGGGTGTCATCTAAATGACAAGCTGCTGTAGCAGTCACTTATATCATGGGGTTTTATTCTCACCTCCTGCTTGCATCAAGAATGCCTTCTAGTTCCAGTGTGGGGCTTCATCAAGCACTAGTCAGAAAGGAATGAGTATTCTCTCTTCTTCATGCTTCCAGTTAGCAAGAGCTTGTGGAATTGGACAGTTGAGGACAGGGGTTTTACGGTTCCATTATGGGGACTCTGCACAGTCACAAATGAGGAAATTGAGGAATAGGGTTTGGTTTTTGTATTTACACATTTTGAACCTTCTATTTTGGGGGGTGGGGGGCTGTATGTTTTCTATGTCAGATTACATTAATACCTGAAACACCTAACTGAAACAGGACTTCTGAATTTTTATTTAACCTAAATATAGTTATAATCCAGTTACCAATCCAAGTTCCCAAAAAGGGCCAGATGAGTACTATTGGTACTATTTATAACAAGCCCATTGCAAATGCATATGAAATCTCTCAAACTTTAAATGTTAACTCAGAATGTGTTTTAGCTCAGAGCCACACGTGAGGCCTCTGAACTAATGAATTATTTGAGAAGTAAGTCTTCCTTAGCTCAGAAGCCAGCCTAGGAGCGAGGTTGGGCTCATCTTTTTAGTGATTTGCAATCACTCTGACATTGTTTCCTGCATTATCCATAGAGGAGAGTCAATTCACACAGCAGCCACTACAGTAACTTCCAAAATTTGGAGTCCTTCCTATGTGCCAGATGATGACCATTTGAATCCTTATTGTGAAAACCAAGGTGTAAGACAAAAGTTGATAATTAGTACACATGACCTAGAGTAACCCAAAACTGTATTAGCAAATTTTTGTCAAAACAAAACATCTTTCCTATATTTTTCTTTTTTATCTGCTCTCTGAATGAATATAACCTTTCAGTTCAGAGCACTGTAGGAAGAGTAAATAGTTTCAGAGTAAATGAAAGAGCGTAGGATGATTGTCTCATAAGCTTAAAAAAAAAAAGAGTTCTTTTTATAGAGGAAGGTAATACATTCCTTCTGTGCTGGCCATCTTACCATGGAAACCAAAGAAACAGCAGCCAATCACATCCCTCCTTTCTAACCTTGACTTCCCTCCAACCCTGGCTACCCTCTGAACCCATCCCTTGCACACACATAGATACCCAGGAGAATGAAAGGCAGACTACCTCCAGAGGCCTGGAAAGAAGGGAAGGCAGAGACCTGGGCCTTTCTTCTCCTCCACCTTCTCTTTTCATTTGAAAAAGAGAAAACTTTTTATTGTGATAAAATATACTCCATATAAAATTTACCGCTTTAACAGTTTTAAAGTGTAGAGCTGGGCCTTTCTCCTTGCATCATTTCCTGAATAAACATTGAAAATAAAATTTTTAAAAAACCCATAGATAGTGTAATCATGTTCTGGAAAAACCCAAACCAAAAACATTGAAGTATTATGTTATTTTCTAAAGGATCAAGCAAGTCAGTTTTAGGAATGAATGAAGAGTATTAAAAACCATAGAGCTGCCAGACATGGTGGTACATGTCTATAATTTCAGCTGCTTGGGAGGCTGAAACTGGAGGATCACAAGTTGGAGGTCAGCCTGAGCAACACAGTAATACTCTGTCTCGAGATTATATATGTAGTGTACAATGAATCAAAATGCACTCTGCTATAATGCAAACCTAAATAGAATAAATAAATAAAGTTTGCAAATAAAATATTTAAATAAATAAATTAGTTTTAGTAACAAAAAAATAAAAAAATAAAAGTGGGTCACTTTGCATAAAAAAAGATTATATATGTAAATCTTAATATAATATATATTATATTTATACAAGTATATATAATATATATGTATATACAAACATGCATATATATTTTTAAAGGGTTGGAGATGTATTACAGTTGTTGAGCACCCCTGGGTTCAATCCCCAGTACTGAAAACATAATAATAAGGCTCTTTGTAAAGGATTATCTGCATTTTAATTACTTTTAAAATTCTATACAATGCCACATTATTTTCCCCAAAATAGCTATTTTTAAAACCATTTGAAGACACTACCTACGGCAAGACATGAATTTCTAGATGAGGAACCCAGACTTTCTAGAGCTATGTACCCATACATATTGAAGTTCATCTCATAAAACTGAGTCTTATCTCCAGGGGAGGAGCAACACTAGGGGTAAGGCACGATTTAAATTCCAACATCAAAACTCCTGTTCCTGCTCTTTCAATACCTCTGTTTCAGGATATAACCCCTCTGGCCTGTTGTTTCCTCATCTATTTAATGGGACAACAATGACTTCCATCATTATTGCACTATACTGTTGTGGTTTTAGCATACCTAGGGAGAAAGCATACGTCATAAAAAAGAGAGAGAGAGAGAAAAAGCAAGCACAGGTCATACTGTTCTGAAGGCTTAGTAAATGTCAACTATCAGAATATTTAATACGGGAAAACAAATGCAAGAATACCGATATGACCATTTGAATCCTTGTTGTGAAAGCTTGAATAGAAGACACCGGTTAATAAGTCTAGACACACCTAAGTAACCCAAATACTATATTAGCACATTTTTGCCAACAACTTTGGTCAAGAAAGGCAATTGACGTGTAAGTAAATATTGACCTAACTTCCCTCCACCCTTCCTATCCATTCAGCTGTTTCCACATCTACCTTAAAATCAATGTTATCCAATTCATGCTATTATTCCCAATAATAGACCATCTGTTTGGACTTTAGTATAAAGATAAATATAGTTAATGTTAAGCTTTACATCTCTTTGAGATAGTTTTCTTTGTCTTTGTCACTTTTCTGTTAATACATGTGACTCCATGGTTTGCTTAGGGTATAATTAGGCTTAACTCCACCACAGAGCCTTTAGGGAATGAGAATCTGAGAAAGGAGTCAATGATGTCAATCTCAGTTCTAAGAGGTTATTGTTTATTTCAAGAGTTATCACTAAATAGTAATAGGTATGCATTAGCCTTTTGTTAGGACAACTCAGAAAGTAAAGATAAATAAACATCAATGTAATGGTGACTTAATTGACCTTTTAGCCCTTGGAAGATCTGTTCATATGACTGCTAGCACAGCATATATGCCCAGCATCTGCCAAAGAGCCTGGCATAGAGTAGGTGCTCAATAAATACTTGTTGAATAAATGGCTATAGGATTCTTAGAGCAATAATTTGTTCTCAGGATCTATGTTTTTGTTACATTTCTTACTCTCCCCTTTTATTGGTCTGTTTTGTGCTTGGTTATTTTTGAGTGTTTGTCATTACTCATGAAAAATTACTTGCAGGCATTCTTTGAGGCTTAGGATGAATGGCCTTTTTTCAGAGAGGATGAGTTACTTGTGTAGTTCTGCCACGGGTCTAGCAGCACTCCTATTCTGGGACCACTTAAATTTAACACTTTTTTACCACCCAGTTGATGTGAATCTGGGTTGCAATTTTGCACATAGGACTAAGCTTGTGGATACAACTTCTCAGGGAGCCCCTTCCCACACCCTCACATAGGATTTATGTGCCAAGGTAGATATCCTTGGGGAGAGGGGTTTCGGAGTAGGATGAGGCTTTGTTCTGGTTCCCCTTATTTTCAGGTTTTGGCTCTTAGGAGCCCAGAATAACGTGAGGACCTTTTTATTCTCCCTATTTGTGTGGATCTTGGGCTTTAATTTCTTTTTCACCTTTACCAGTGAGGCTGTTGAAATCAATTTACAAAGACTCCTATCAGCAAATATGCCCTGATACGGATGAAACTATCTTCCTACAAAAAAAAGAAAAAGAAAGAAAAGAAAGAAAAACAAGAAAGTATCTCCTTGCTTTCTAACAAACCTCGTCCTTTTCTGAATTGCTATGTAGCATTAACATTTCATATCTTACTTGTACTTTACCACATCTGCGTCATTCTTATAAAGGAAGTGCCTAAATGAACAAATGAACTTGAGTCAGCTAATCAGAAATGTGTCATTCAGTCCCTTTTCCCCTACAACGTGCTACAGACGGGGTGTGGGATGGGGGCAGTGCGTGTGCCCTGCCTCTACCCTGTTCCACATTCTTCGAGATGGGCCACAACCTCAGTGTTGGTCTAGCTCAGGTGCTTTCTTGTCTGAAAGGTCCCTTCCATTTCAGTCACTCTCTCTTTCTTGCTCTCCTGGGTACCCTGAGGATAGAAAACGGGCTCCTGCTTTGGCATGATGGGACCCTGGGGGCTGCTGAAGTCCACCTGGGCCTCTTCTCCTCTGAGATAAGAAACATACCCAATGCCCTCAGCTTTCAGAGTCCCCAAAGTTATTTGGCTTCCATCTTCTAAGCCCACACTCCTTCTTTCAGATTTACCCTGGCCTTGAAACTCCCTTTGCTTCTCTTCTAACAAAGATTAAATAAAGTTTTCCTGAAAGGTTCATTGACTTATTGCAAGCCTTGAACTTGTATAAATTTGGTCTTCTTTCTCTTTCCTGCTTTTTGATATTCAAATATTGTTTTTAGTTTAGAATAAATTGGTGCACAAGATTCAAAAATATTTGAGGAACTGAGGCTATAGCTCAGTGGAAGAGCTTTGGCCTAGCACGTGCGAGGCACTGGGTTTGATCCTCAGCATCACATAAAAAAGAAATAAATAAAATAAAGGTATAAAAAATATTTTAAATCTCTGCGTACAACTGAATTAGAATTTGAAATATAACTTGTCTCTGATGGCAAGTGGTGTACAAACTGGCTTCTATCAGTTGGCTGGTGTAACTTCCATTAAAATCTTATCAGCAACTGTTTTTGTATTTCAAATGTGCTCCTGCAGTGGATTTTGCTATAATTGGTATTGTGGAAGCATGACTACAATATAAGCACTGCAAGTAATCTAATTCCAAATATAACTTTTGGCAATAAAGCTATATATCCTGTGATCTGTTACAAAGCTTTTCTAAAACATTTACATTAATATATCAAATTCTGTATCCTTAATAATGCTCATTTCCATGCTAGATTAATATTTGCTTTAAACATCTAGTTAACATCTGCTTTACATATTTTCTTATTAAAAAATCATTGTTTTTGTCCACCAAACATCTACATCCAGTCTAATGATAGACAATTACCTTTTCTTTAACTTACACTTACTGGGTCCTTTGAAAATCATCTGCAGACTTTATTTATTGATTTAAATAACCTCCAATAAAATCTGAGATTTTGTTCTTACACACCTCATTCATTTACATCTTTCCCCAATTATTATTTTATGGATGATTCACACCTTCCTATTTCCAACAACACTGGCAATATAAGACATTAATTATAATTTTTATCCAGTGTTAAAAAAACAATTAACTTTTCATCCCCTGCTAGTGGTCCCATTATGTTGTTTTTTTTTTTTTTTAATCCCCTGAAGGTCTTGAAAAATTTTTTCCCTTTTAAATTCCTGTCAAACTCCTCACTTCTGTATGTGTTTATTCGCTAGGTACATATTTCTTGAATGACCAAACCAGAAGCTCTGCTTGTTACATGGACTACAGCTACTGAAACCTCACATTCGTTACCTAAAGATTCCGGTTCAAGCCGGGCGTGGTGGCTCACGCTTGTAATCCCAGCACTTAGGGAGGCTGAGACAGGACAATCACAAGTTCAAAGCCAGCCTCAGCAACAGCGAGGTGCTAAGCAACTCAGTGAGACCCTGTCTCTACATAAAACACAAAATAGGGCTGGGGATGTGGCTCAGTGGATGAGTGCCCCTGAGTTCAATCTTCGGTACCAAAAAAAAAAAAAAAGATTCCGGTTCATTCAAACTAACTATTCAAAACACAGCATTTACTTTTTCTAAGTGAAGCACCCCACCCACAACCTTTATATTCTATAGACCTTCTGCCCAGTAAGTCTTGCAATGGAATTGAGCCAAAAGCAACAGCAACCCCAACTGACTTTTCCTACATATTTAAATCTTTTTCCTACTAAGTTAGCTTTTTTAAATTATTTACTTTTTATTCAGTCTGTCCCTGCTCAAAAATATGTGCATGTTTTTAAAGAATCCTAACATTTCACTTCTGGAAGGACAACTAAAAGCCCACTTCTTTAAGCCCTTTATATTATAGGTGACACAAGCATTCAAGATCTTCTTCAGGGACTGGGGATTTAGGTCAGTGGTAGAGCGCCCACCTAGCATACATGAGGCCTGGGCTGGAACCTCAGCACCACAGTGATGGTGTGTGTTGTGGGGCAACAGGGAGCTGTGGCCATCTTCTTAGCTAATATTTTCTTAGCTATACTGGTCAGTGATGTGTACCTGAACTGGAACTCTTATCACTAAACTATATATCAAGCACTTCTCTATCACATGCCCTTTGAAAATGGGTCTACCATTTCCTACAGCTTTGTTTCTTACTTACCAAGAAGTATTTTCTACATAAATGTAAAGACAAACCCTCCCTCTCAGGTGTTTTATCAGTGAGTGAGTCATATTACACCCTGACTCAGACTTTGCTCTGACATTCTTGAGATAGAATTACAGACCAAAGAGCAGCATTTGAAAGATATAAATGTACAATTTTAAAATAATTTGGACTGGCTGGCCTTTTTCTCTTTAGACAATTCTACCCACTTAACCCCTCCTGCCTCTTACGCCTTCTCAAAATGTTTTATCATCTTATCAGAAAAAGAGATGCCAATGATTATATAATGGGCAATGCAGATAAAATCATTTTAGGCAAACACTGGATCAAGTTCAGGTACACACTAAAGCCTCAATTCAGTTTTATGTAAATCTATCCATTCCCATTGTTTCCTGTTCATGATGCGCCAAGGATCCATTACAGTAATCATGTGGTCCTGCCAGGTAAATCTCTGTAACTTGCTGACTCTCAGTAGAGGATCTTTTCCTTAATTATATGACTAATTGAGTCACTATTATGACAATGTTTTGAGTAGTTACTAAAAAAATAAGAGAAAAAAATTGCATCCGTCCCTCAGGTTTTTGTTTTTTGGTATTAGCGATTGATCCCAGAAGCACTTTACTACTAAGCTACACCCCCACGCCTTTTAATTTTTTGAGACAAATATAAGTTGCTGATGATCTTACTAAACTGCTTAAGGCTGGTCTCGAACTTGCAATCTTCCTGCCCCAGCTTCCCAAATCACTGGGATTACAAGTCATCCCTGGGGTTTAAATTAACCATCTGAATAAGAAAAGTTCAAATAAAATCTTGACATTAAAATTCCAACTGAAGAATTTGCATTTTTACCTAGAATTTCACTTTTTAGAGCATGTTTTGCTGGAAAAGTCCCACTTTGTTGTGGTCTGTCTATTGCCTGCATTTAATGAGCACTTAGGCATCTGGCACCAGACAAGGGGCATCCTGTGCATTAACTCACTTGGTTTTTACCATCTCATAAAACAAGCATATGAACAAATAGTCTGAAGGGAGCTAATTTAATTGAGATGAGCCTTTTGAGAGTTACCCAAAGGAGAAGCTAAAATCTTCCTAGCTTCTCTGTGGTTAAGCAGTTGTTTATTTCCTACAGGGAATGAAACATCATGCCAAGTAGCAAATACAGCTGGATTAGGTAACTCATAACGTAGTGCTGCTTCATTTGTATAATATTTCGGCAGCTATTGCTAACGTCTCAAGATGATAATTTAATTTAGAGATATTTCTTAGTATGTTTTAAAAAAGAGTAAATGGCATAAATTAGCAAATACACATTACCCCCACTATCACACACATTTCGTTCTTTATGATGACGTGAGATATAAAATAAATTTCATTTGTTCTCGGACTCAGCAAGTATGGGTATTGATTTTATTGCTCAGCCTTACTGTTATGTCAGTGTTCAGTAACTGTGAACAGACTTGTTTCCGCCGAGGCTGCTAATACTTGAGCCAAGTTGTAACTGTGATTTGTGGATGATAAAAGGAAACTGGGCCACCAATGAACTTTTCACAAAATAAAAATTTGTCCGAACTGCAATTCAGGACTAAGGATGTTGGCAAACCAGATACTGTTTCCATTTTATTGGAAAACAATGAGGCGTGCCTAGAAATTGTGAGATTGTAAAAGTGATCTTTCATGATATTTGGGAGGGAGACAGAGGGAAGTTGTTTTATTCTCTCATAAGTCAAGGAAGTCAAGTTTCTCAGCATCTCAGGTCTGGATCCCCATACACAAGAGACTGTTGTCCGTGTTGAAGAGGGCAGTGTTGGCTGGGTGTATTGCTGAAGAGGAGTTACATTATTTGAATGAAAACAGTTGTAGTTACTGCACAGAAATCAAACCACACAATCTGTGTCTTCACAGTGGGGCACAAAATGCTGTCAAGGGTGGCTGCATCGTCTGATTACATCTGCATTCTGTGAGTGAAAAATATGGGAAAACCTGGTTTCTCTCATTTTCTTCTCAATGTTGAGATTTTGATTGAAAAAGCCTTATAAACATCGCTCACTACATTAATTCTTGTGGTTTGGGAGCACCTTGTATACCTAACTGGATCCTCCAATAGGGGAAGGGAATGAGCGTTTACCCAGGGACTCTCCATACAGTATCCCACCTCATCTGTATAATAATCTACAGAGTAGTTAGTGTAGGTGCCTCTATTTGCCCTAGTTAGGATGCGCAAATGTGAGTGCCACTTTTCAATAACTCCCCCCACGCAGTTCATGTAACAGATGTAATGGATACTGTGGCTGTGAGAATGAAGAATATTTTTGTTATGTAAACATACATTTTAATTTTGTCTTTGCGGATGCAGATTCAGGCAGTGAAGAAATCAAAAAGATGCTATGATTGCTTTAAAAGTGATTTTCCTCGAGCCTCTTTGAAATGTTGCATAACTTTTTAGAAGATGTGGATTTTAGCAAATGCTGCTAAAAGGCAATAAATCTTAGCTTGGATGAGGCTCTGTGGCCAGTTTTAGGAATAAGATCCCCTTGGAATCAAACCCAGTGTTTCACCTTAGTAATACAAGGCTTCAGTGTTCTAGTGGCTGAGTGCATGTGCTCAAGAATAAGTGTTCTTAGAAATAATTGCAGAGACTTACATGTAACCCTAGACCTCGCCTTGTTCATTATGTGAGCGCTGCAGTCAGGCATTCATGAGTTACAAGTTCCCAAAACCCCACAAGCTATGGGCCTGCTCTCTGGACCTAGTAGAGGTTTCACTGGCATTTCCACAGCTCAGCATAGAATTTCACTCTTTCATGGTTCAAGAAGCCTGTGTCATATACACAGCTTCGTTGCTAGTATTAAGAATATACACAGAGGTGACAGAAAATAGCCCCCATTGGAACTTCAGCCAGGGGAGGGTGGGAGGGGCTGATATGACTTGTGATGAACACTGTAATTGTATGGTCTGGAGCATCTGAGTACAGTCACATGTTTCAGGAGATCTGATTTGATGTGGATTATATTGCCACGAGGGTAATTGCTACCTCCCTGTATTACAGCAGGGTTCCTCTGGTTGTGCATAACCCTTTATTTCATTATACTCATTTAGGCTTATTCATACAATTTATTCATTATCATAACAGCTCTCTATAATGAGTAATTACAAATATTACAAAATCCTAGATGGAACATTAAAATAAAGCGATGAAATAAATTCCCTGCAGTCTTCTTGTGAGCCAGTATAATAGTAGAGACAACCTAAGTTTGCCAGGTTCAGTGGCCTAGTCCAGCATTTTGTCTCCAAACAGAAAGAAGCTCAGAGATCCCTGAATGGCATGGGAATGAAGGGTTTCTTATCATGATTGCACCAAGTTAATTGTGTGCTGTGAAATGTGATATGGCCTCATTTTCATGGGGAGACCTAGTGCAATAAATATATGAATTAAATGATTCAGCTAATTATACATATTTTATATGTTTCTAAAAAACTAACAAATGATCCTTGAAATAAAGAAAGTTTATGGTTCAGGTTTTTCTGTCCTGTGTGTGTGTGTGTGTGTGTGTGCGTGTGTGTGTGTGTGTGTGTGTGTTTATTTTAATGAGGACACTGGGAACATAACCATTTCTTTGCTACTAATTCATTCTGGTTCATATCCTTATTTCCATGAAATAGAAAAATTCTAAAGCCATGTCTGCCTACAGATCATCATGCCTGCCTTTGTGGGTAGTTGTGAATAAACTGAAAACACTAATATGGTAAGAGGCTTGAGGAAAGAGAAGGATGCCAGAGTCAAGGAGATGTCTCTGGGGAACTTGATCCTGTAGATCAGGGGCCAGCAAATTAGGGCCTATGGGTCAGATTCAGTTCCCTGCTTGTTTTGGTAAGCCTGTGAGCTAAGAATGGCTTTTACCTTTTTGGATAGGGTTGGGGAGGGAGGATCAAAGAAAGAATTATACTTCATGACTTGTTAAAAGTATAAGAAATTCGGGGCTGGGTTTGTGGCTCAGTGGTAGAGAGCTTGCCTGGCATGCGTGAGGCACTGGGTTCGATTCTCAGCATCACATATAAATAAGAGAATAAAATAAAGGTCCATCAACAACTAAAATATTTAAAAAAAAAGAAATTCAAATTTCATCGTCTATAAGTAAAGCTTATTGGAACACATGATGCTTTTTTTTTCATGATGCTCTTTTTATACAATGTTTATGGACGCTGTCACAGCAAGGATATGTATTTGTGAGAGAGACTGTGAGGCCTGCACAGCTGAAAATATATGTCGTCTGACCTTTTAAGAGTAGTTTGTCACCTCCGGCTGTAGGTCAGTTCTGATGCTGAGGTTGATGTCCTGTCAGTAAGTCACTGGATGTGTCTGAATTCGGAGACCTCATACCTGGCTGTACCTCGAAAGTCCTGTTGAATTGTTTGCTGCATTGCCGTTGTTTGGTTTAAAACACACGCACATGCACACATGTTATTTTAAAAGTATTCTTATGGAACTCATTATGTGCCTACTATAATGATATTATTAAATTTATGAGGTTGTTATTCATTATGGCATTTTCTTTATAAAGACCCCTAGGTTTCTCTCTCTTTAAAAAGATCCATGGGAGATACTTCTCTCTGGTCTTAGTACCAGAAGGTTTTTTGTTTGTTTGTTACGTTGGTTTTTTTGAGCCTTTTTCTCCCCAATAGAATCCTTTGGAAACTGTGAATTCAGTGACTGTTCAGGTTTTTCCCTTTAAAATGCCTGAATTTGTGGCTTACTATCTTTTCTTTTTCTTTCTTTCTTTTTTTTTTTTTTGCATCATCTATATGCCAATGTTTTTTGTAAGTCACTCTGTTAAAGAAACATGAAGAATATTAAAAATATATAGAATTGATAATAACAGACATTTGAATGCTCTAGAACTTCAGAGAGCTCTCTGTCACTTTACTACCTCAAAAAGCACCTTGCCTTCTCCCTCTTGCTTTGGTACTGCCCAGCGCTCTGACTGCAGGGTCCATAGACAGTCCATGAAGTAAGTAATGAGGGCTTCTTAGCCTAATGTTCTACCTTCCTGGAGGCCTATAAGTAAACTCTTTCAAGATGGATAAAGACATAGATCAGAGGTTCTTTATCTAAGGTACTGAGAATTCAGGAGGGTGGTAAACTTGGATGGGAATATTTTATACCTATAACGAAATCTAACACTTCCTTCAATTATGCTCACAGGCAACAAACCGTATTAACATTAACAGTACTTGTGTCTAAGCCACCAAGAAACCACAGAAATTTTCATTTCACTTTACTGTAAATATATGCTGCAAGCATTGCTACATATCTGTGTTCTTTATTACTATAGAGTTAAGATGGTCATAAAGTAGGAGCAGTGGCACACTCTTGTAATCCCAGCTACCCAGGAAACTAAAGCAGGAGGATTGCCAGTTCAAGGCCAGCTATGGCAACTTAGCAAGACTCTGTCTCGAAATAAAAAATAAAAAGGGCTGGGGACATATCTCAGTGGTAGAATGCCCCTGGGTTCCATCCCTAACACAGCAAATCATCATCATCATCATCATCATCATTATCATAACAATCTAGGTAGATAGCTAGATCTTATTTGGTGTTGTTAAAGGAGCATATTTATTACTGTGCTGCAATTTGTAAAAAGCATTTTGATAACTGTAATTTTCTTTTTTTGCAATCCTTTGTGTTCTTAGGCCTTTAAAAACATTTTTCTGAGGAGGAGTCCCTAGGCTACCAAAGGGGTTCTTGACTCAAAAAACAATAAGAAAATCTCTGCACAGATGCACCCACATATGAATAAATGCACACAATCTTTGTTCATAGGTTTCGGGGGGTTTGTAGACTCCCCCTTACAAGGCCCACATCTTGCTGTATTGCTAAAATTCAAGACAGCCAGCTACATGAGAGAGGGTTTTATTTTGTTTTGATTTCCTTATGGCCCCATTCAACTGAATCACTTATAGGAATTGACTTACACTGTCCTCTTCATCAGAGCATTGAACGGTCTGTTATCGTTTAGCATTATCTTTCTTCTATAAGAAGAGGAGTGCATGTGTCCCCCAAAAACAATTCTCTTGGCTTGTACCTGTTATGTGCTTGATATTTTTCAGTGAGAACTTAAAAGCCTACCACTTCACACTCTGATTTGTAGTTTATATCGTCTATATTAAAAAGATTTTAGTCCAGGCACGGTGTTGGACGCCTGTAATCCCAGCACTTTGGGAAGCTGAGATAGGATCGCAAGTTCAAAGCCAGACTCAACAATGGCGAGGTGCTAAGGAACTCAGTGAGATGCTGTCTCTAGATAAAACACAAAATAGGGCTGGGGATGTGGCTCAGTGGTTGAATACCCCTGAGTTCAATCCCCAGTACCAAAAAAAAAAAAAAAAAGGTTTTAGGTTTGAATTTTTACATGATATATATTGATTTCATAAGTTTATAATTGGATCAAAAGTGCAAATGCTACCATAAGTTAGTGACATAATACCTTTCATATTATTCTGTACCCTGAATAGTTATATTGTTGTTTTTACAAAGACAGAGTCATTATTCATAGTTATTTTTCATATATAGGGAAGCTGTGGTTTAACTGAGAACATAATTTCTTCTAATATGCATACGTTGGCAGTCTCAGGTTAGGATTTGCTTATAGCTTTAGTGGTTTTATGTAGTGGATAGGACCTTGGAAATTCTATAGTACTGTGTTTCTCAATCCTTCTAAGCTTCACAAAGTATTGATACCTGGACTTCACTCCCAGAGCATCTGACTGAACTAATATGTGTTAGGGTACTATATAATGCTTTTAAATGTTTGTAAAAGACTTTTAAAAACAGAAGGGGAGCTTCCTCAGTTCAGGAAGGCTTGAGAACCATGGCCCAGTATAATTCCTTCATAAAAACAAGAAGCACCACCTCATGCCTAAGAGCTGCTGGCTAGTTAGTAACAGGTGGATTTTCTCTATTTCAGAATGTTCTTTGTCCTTTTCGGAGTATTTTCCCCAAAAATGTTAGGTCACTTACCAGTTAATGAAGACTTTTGTGGTCACCGTACTCCTCAAGGAATATTTAAAATTAAATATTCCAACCAAAACACTAACAGCTTATTTTTCTTGTCCCATTTTACCATTACCTGATAAGCAAACAACTTTGTGGAAAAACCTGGAGACTATTTTTTCTTAACTGTTCTTGTCCATTTATTTTTGTAAATTTTCCCCATTCTCATATCACAATTAAGAAAGTGGCTTGGGGCTGGAGTTGTAGCTCAATGGTAGAGCATTTGCCTAGCATGTGTGATGCACTGGGTTCAATTCTCAGCAGCACCACACATAGATAAATAAATAAAATAAAGGTCCATCAACAACTAAAACATTTTTAAAAAAAGAAAAAAGAAAATGGCTTAAGTAAGTAGCTCATAATTCTAGATAATGTAAATCTTCAGACCTTACTGATAACTTTTGTTATGATAGGAATACATCTAAAAGAATTGTCTTGTTACATTTGATAGACTTGAGTATTTAAGAACACATTGGAAAGGGGCCTGCCTTTCCTTGGTGAGTTAGTGTGAATCTAGCACTTTTGGGAAAAATATGTAAGTACTTCATGGGAAAAAATGCTACCCATTTATGTTTCATACTCATCATCTAAAATTACTTAGCATCAAATTAATTTATAATCTTGTACCATTTCCATCCAAAATATTTTTCTTTGGTGCATCTAATCTTGGGTTTGTGATCCACTTTATTTGTCCCACTAGGTTTAGAAATTAATAAAATCTTGCCCTATATAGCACTTATCTTCATAGAGGTTATTCATTCTTAGTGTAGTAAGTAAGCCCAAAGACAGATATTTAATGTAGCTGTTTAAGCTTATAAAGATTAGATGATTCAAGCAATTATGAATTATGGCAATTCTTAAATTGATGAAAGGTTTTCTGATTTATAGGATTCTTTTTACAACAGCTTTCTTTTACTTTCTTTTTCCTTCTGTTATTTTGAAGTGAACTTAATTACAACTATTTTGAAAAAATCATAGAGATCACACTAAATTTTTCTTTAATTCTCATATTAAAATAAGTAACCGGAGAAAACATATTTCACAATCTTTTGAGATCAAAAATGAGAGACCAAATGGGTAGATATGGAAGAAGAGAGAATTCTATGCTAAGTTCTCTCACCAGCCCTGCACACAACCAGCATGGTTAGAACCAAGTGGAATATCTCCCTGTGGAAGCTGCAGTTGCCTTTTCTGGATCATCTTGTTTTTCTCACGCAATACAATTTCAAAATTTGTACAGCAAAATCCCTCCATTGAGTTACTACTGAAGAACTCTGAATTATTTCTTTGTAGGGTAACAACATTCACCACATAAGATTAATATTGTATGTGTCCATATGGATTGTACTTTGAACTACAGTATATCTAAGGCCATAGGTCAGTGCCTGCCAAAGGATGGGGATTAAAAAAAAAAATTGTAGCCAGGGCACACGCCTGTAATCCTAGCACTTTGGGAGGCTGAGACAGGAGAAGCACGAGTTCAAAGCCAGCCCCAGCAATGGCAAGGTGCTAAGCAACCCAGTGAGACCCTGTCTCTATATAAAACACAAAATAGGGCTGGGGATGTGGCTCAGTGGTCAAGTACCCCTAAATTCAATCCCCGGTACTAAAAAAAAAAAAAAAAGTAATCACGGAGTTGAAAAAATAATATTGTTTTAAAGATAGGCTTAGCCTTGTGAATAAAGATAAACATTGTAATGTGTACTTTAAGAATTGATTTTAAAGAGAAGGCTTGATGGAGCAAAGATTTAAGCACTTAAAAAAGACAAAACTACCCAGCACCACACTATAATCCCAGCAATCCAAGAAGCCTCGGCCTCAGAAGAATTGCAAGTCAGGGTCTTGCTGAGTTGCTGAAGCTGGCTTTGAACTCAAGATCCTCCTGTCTCAGCCTCCCAAGCTGCTGGGATTACAGGCGTGCGCCACCTTGCCCACTTTCCTCCCTCCCTCCCTCCTTTCTTTAATACCTCCTCTCTCTCTCCCTCTCTCTCTGTCTCTCCCTCCCTCTTTTCTTTCCCTCCCTCCCTCCTTCCCTCCCTCCCTTCCTTCCTTCCTTCCTTCCTTTCTTCCTTCCTTCTTTCCTTCCTTCCTTTTTCTTTCCTCTCTCTTTTTTAAAGGAGGAAAATTTTATCTTGGCACACAGTTTCAGAGGCTTTAGTCTGTGGTCAGCTGGTTCCACTGCTTTGGGCCCGAGGCAGACAGAACATGATGACCGAAGGGTGTGGCAGAGGAGAGCTGCTCTGCTCACTGAAGCAGAGAAGCTGACAGAGAGCACTGAGATTTACTTTTCAAAAACAGAAAATTAAAAGTATATGTAGAGATAATATATCTAGACAAAAACTGTGAAGGGTCTGAGATTTTTACCCTACTTGTGATCTAATAAGTTAGTTTGCCATAGTTTCATGGATGCTGGCAGAAAACATGAGACTTCTGGGTCAGAGACAAAGGACTTTAACAAGCAGAATGAATACCAGCATGCACATCATTTTCCCTTGACCCCAACTCCTGTAGGCATGGCATATACATCCAGAGAGATGCTTGCACAGTGTGTTGTATCACAGGAGAATAACCTAAGCATAGGGAATAACCTATTTAACCCTAAGCATGGAAAATCTGAATCTGAACCTGAAAGGGCAGTAAGCAGGCTGGCCCTGTGCCCTGGCTTCCAAGTTATTCACTATACAAACATCCTTGAAAAGATTACCTGGAGTAAATGGCAGCCCCACTCACAAGATACTCAGAGAAACAGATACTTATGGAGAATTACTTGTTTCTTATTGTGTATATGATCCATACATACATACACACATATGTATATGTGTACATATAAACTTTAAAGCCTAGAAGTAACTTCTGATGCTTTAAGGCTTTTTTTTTTTTTTTTTTTTTTTGGTACCAGGGATTGAACTCAAGGGTGCTTAACCACTGAGCCACATCCCCAGCCCTATTTTGTATTTTATGTAGAGACAGGGTCTCACTGAGTTGCTTAGAGTCTCATTAAGTTACTGAGGCAGGTTTTGAACTTGAGATCCTCCTGCCTCAGCCTCCCGAGCTGCTGGGATTACAGGTGCATGCCAAAAGAGCCCGGCTTACTTTAAGGCTTTTTTTTTTTTTTTTTAGTACCAGGGATTGAACTCAGGGGCACTCGACCACTGAGCCACATCCCCAGCCCCATTTTGTGTTTTATGTAGAGACAGGGTCTCACTGAGTTGCTTAGCGCCTCGCCATTGCTGAGGCTGGCTTTGAACTCGGGATTCTCCTGTCTCAGCCTC
>CM053404.1:62083659-62134986 GCA_028644305.1 Xerus rutilus | reverse complement strand
TGAGGCTGTATGGAAAGTGTATTCATTGGTTATTGGTTAGATTATTAGACCTGGGTCTGGTGTCACCTAACATAGCATAGGTCGAAGGTCACTATGGTTACAAACTCCAAGCTTGTATCTGGTCCACTATCTGCAAGGTCAAGTTATTGGTCAAGAGGAGGGATCTCATTTGACAAAACAAATGAATCAGCACAACTCATTTTCCCTTACTGTTAACAAACAACTCTAGTTATCAGCAGTGTCACCTTGGGCACTTTCATTACTGAACAGGGCTTTTTAAATAGTCTTCAATTTGAGAGTTAGCACCATCATTTTCTTTAGCGCTAGAGCGAAACGTTCTTTGTTCCGTCTCATTCTAGTTCTGTTTCAAACTTAAATGAATTTTAAGTAAGTATGAATTGAAAATTGTGGGGAGGGGTGGGGTTCTTTCTTGGTTTTGGCACCTGGATACTGAAGTGCTGCAGGAACAAGCTTCCATTCATCCACCGAACACACTGGATTTCTGTTTTACAGTTCAGGGTGGGCCAGAGGAGCCATGGTGGGTCTGTGATAGGATGAATTAACATCTTGTTAGAAAGGTGTTGAACCCCTCCTGAGTCACCTTGAATGTCCTGTTTTTGCAACAGAAATTAACTATATTTTTAAAGTGTAAATATAATACACATTAAGAAAAATATATAAATCTTAAATGTGCTGCTCAATGAATTTTCATGAAGTGAACACACTTGTGTAACCAGCACCCGGATTAGGAAACGGACATTTCCTGAATCCCAGAAACTTCTTCCAGTTACTACCTCCCTCTCCTAGGTAACCATCTCAGTTCACTTTGCCTGTTTTGAACTCTCGTAAATGGAATTCTACATTATACACCCTTCTGTGCCTGGCTTCTTTTGCCCTAATTTGTATTTGGGTTATCCATATTGTTTGTGGGTGATTGGAATTTGTTCATTCTCATTGTTATATAGAAGTGGTTTTCCATGAGGGTGACATTTGGCATCATTCCATGACATTTTTCTAGTTGTCAAACCTCAGGATGGTGGGGGAGAGGCTGCTGACAACCATCCTACAATGCACAGGACAGTGCCTCGTGACCAAGAATGATCAGGCCCAAAATGAGAAACGTTGCTGTGTAGTATTCCATCATGTGACTACACCATGATCGATTTACCTTTGTATTCTTAGAGCTTCAACGTGGACATTCATAAGCATTACACAGCTTGACCCTGGCTTTGAAATTCTTGAAACCACAGTCTTATCAGAATAAAGAGACAAACAAACAGGAAGACTCTTTATGTGTAGCATAACTATTAGAGTGAAAATGACTTAACCATGTACAGTCTTGGTCATGAACGAAATTGTATATTTTGGAACGGCTGTATGAATTTGAAGAGATTCTAAATAAGAGAATGAAATTGGCTAGCTCAAGGTTTTCATCAAAGAATGAAGGACTTTTTTTTGTTTTGAAAATAGCTTTATGGAGCAATAATTCAGTACTATAAAAATCCACCCATTTAAACTATGCAATTCAAAGATTCCTAGTAAATTCACAGAGTTGTGCAGTTATCACCTCAATCTAATTTTAGAACGTTTCCATCACAGCAAAAAGATTCCTGGTGTCAATTTGCAATCATTCCCATTCCTACCCCAAGTCCCTATCAATCTGTTTTCTGTCTTCAGGTATTTTCCTTTTCTGCATGTTTCCTATAAGTGGAATAACACAATATGTGGTCTTTTGTGACTAACTTTTTTACTTAGCATAATATTTTAAGGTTCAGTCATGTTGTAGCGGCCTGTGTACTTCAAGTCCTTTTCATGGCTGAATAGGATTCCACTGTGTGGGCAAAACAAACAAATTCTTTTGTCCATACACAGATTAATGGATATTTGGGTTGTTTCCAGTTTGGGACTTTCATGAGGAAAGTACATGAAGGACTTTTGAGCACAGCTAGGTAAATTGCTAATACAAGCAGGCTTTTGAAGAAGGGATATGATTCTGGGATAATGATCTATATCATTTTCAGTGTTTCCCAAAATTACTTGGCCAGTGTCTTCTTTGCTGCCACTGCCACCATGTAAAACGTACTACTATCTCAATGGACAGTCTGAAGAAAGCCGTTCATCAAATATTAATACCATTCAATTTTATCACTTATGGTTAGTTCCTTATTTATATTATGGATTGAACTTTCATGAATCAAATTGGTTATTTTAGATTAAAAATAAAGTGACACTTCATTCCCATTCAATAAACTCTCATACTTTTTTAGTGCTTCTGATATGGTTGGTTGGCTCTATAGTTACCGACCACAAATAATATGGCATCTTGCATAATCCAGCAGCCAACTGTATCGCTGCACCCAAATGAATTATTTGTCATGAAATTTTATCCTCAGCATTCTAGTTACCCAATTGAGTTGAATAAATATTTGTTGTTTTCATTGTATGTGTATTCACTTTGGCATTCTGGATGCAGAAGAACTTGAAATCTATGTCAATAATAAAAAAATTAAAGTTTTATGTAAACGTCATCCATACCTTTTAAGTGTTTTTTATCTTGTCCATTCAATAAAATTCAGGTTTACATTTCTATCCAACCTCAACAAATGTCCCAAACATTAAAAAAAAAAGAAAGAAGAAGAAAGGAAAGAAGGAAAAGAAAGAGAAAAGAGGGGATAGGAGGGAAGAAGAAAAAAACCACAAAACCCAAAATTCTGCTTACCCAATCCAACTTTGCATTTTGGTAGGTATGTCCAAACAAAGATCCCTGCTTAAGGTGTGCTAGGTTAGGTTCATTCTTTGATCCAGAGCCCCACAGATCCAGTCAGTACACTCCTGAGAATGATTTTTTCCAGCATAACCAAGAAGACCCTTGTGTTTTGGCAGATTTAATAACTTTCATTCAAACCAGATAATTTTAATAATGTACACCCTGAAATATATTACAATTTTTCACTTGTCAATCATACCTCAATAAAGCTGGAGAATAAGTGAATGAATGAATAATTTATTTCTATGATAAATAAAAATTTAAAAATAATTTAAGTTAAAATAATGTACACAGGGAGGATTTCCCAGGGCTGTAAAACCACCTTAACTCTGTAGGAACATTCTCCATTCTTGATTCGGAACTTTAAGATTAAATCTTCAGGGCTGGGATTGTGGCTCAGTGGTGCAGCGCTAGCCTCACATGCGTGAGGCACTGGGTTCCATCCTCAGCACCACATCAAAATAAATAAATAAAGATATCGTGTCCATCTACAACTAAAAAAATATTTTAAAAAAACGATTCAACAATGAAACAAATTTTAAATTAAAAATAAAAGACGATTAAATCTTCAAGATGGACAGTATATGCATGGTAATTACCCATATTATTTGTATCAGAGAAAAGTTATAAAGAATGGCATGTAGAAAGATGTTTGAACAGGATGTGGTGGTGCACACCTGTGATCCTCTCAGTTTGGAAGGCTGAGTCAGGAGGATCACAAATTCAAGGCCAGCCTGAACAACTTAGTGAGATCCTGTCTCAGAATAAAAGGGCTGGGGATGTAGCTCTGTGTGCAATGCTTGCCTAATAAGCTCAAGACCCTGGGTTCCATCCCCAGTAAAAACACACACACACACACACACACACACACACACACACACACACACACGATCTTCGAAAAAGAAAACTACTACTCACTTTACAAGCATGAATAGTAAAGAAAATTCCCACCCTCAGTGTCCAGCCATCTACATCAAATGAAGGTGTTGACAACGTAGATTTTAGGACCCATAAAGTAGGAATAGCTGCAATGTTTCCCTTTTATCCTCCTTTAGGTGGATAAGCAGAAGGGACTGAGCATTAAGAAGGAGCATAAAGGAAATCAGAGGCAATTTCAGACATTTTGAGGTAGAGCCACACAGATAAAGGAGAAGCATCTGGAATCCTCTCCATCTGGCATAGAGGACAAAAAGAATTTCAAGCTTTTTTTTTTTTTAATTCACATGACAGTTTAATTTTGCTGTTCTTTACATTTGCACTCTCTCCATGGATGCTGAGGGAAGTGCAGACTCTTCCAACTTGTGTTATCTGCTCACACGAAAACCAGGCCCAGACCCACACGAGTCCACAAGTAATTCTTGAACGTCAGTTCAAAGATGTGGCCCCTGTGTATTCCTGAAAGACTCTGCCTTATGTTCACTGGGCTTCCATCACCTGATAAGAACCAAACCGAGCCTGATAGTGTAAATTTGCATTAGTGTGCAAGGTCATTGCATGATGATCTTGCATTATTGTGGTTGGAAATGTTTTGTCTCCCATGTGGATTCATGGAAGTTTAAACACAGAGGATATCAGGCTCACTAATAGCTATTTGAAGCTTCTTCCATTTATTCAGATGAAATATTTACATTTACTATACAGTAGAAAAAATAGAGGATTGATATGTAGTCTGCGCAGCCTTTTTTGAATCTGTGCACAGTCATGCTGTATCAGTATGTATTATCAGCAAAATGCAGTAAGATAAAGAGTTGCATAAGGATTTTAATGTGATCAATGAAGCTTGAAGCCAGCCCTTCAGGTTAATCCTGTTTTGATTTTTTGTTTTTGTTTTTTCAATTCTTGTCTTCCCCCGTCAGAGCTAGATTTTTGGCTGGACTAGCTGGATATTGGTGCAGGAGTCTTTTTTCATCTGCATGTGTAAAAGCAGTAATGGGGTACGTGATTAAACCATGTTAGGCAGGATGCTTAGACCATACTGTCGTCAGTTGTACTTGCAAAGGTAAGCCATGTTTCTCAGGCTTTCATCCAAGCCTCCTAATACTGCTTCTAAGTCCCAGGAAGCAGCTCACATGTGCCTATGAGAGGTCCTGTTCACAGTGTGGCTCTCCAAGCACACAGTCAGGATTCAGGATAGCTGCTGTGTCTTTGAATTCTAGATTATTTGCTTAGCCTGTCTTTGAGCTTTAGATAAATAGCATCACACCGTATGTGCTCTTCTGTGACCCTCTACTTTCAACATTGTGTCTGTAAGACCCATCCATGAAGCTGTGCCTAACTCTCCTTTGTGCTTTCTCATTGTTGTGTTGGATTTCATTGTGAAAACACCATGATTTATTTACCCAGCCTACTGTTGATTGACAGGTGTCTATTTATAGCAACCCTGTAATTTAGGGTTGCTATAAAACCCAGCCATTTTGCATATGGGGAGATCGAGGCTGTGAGTGCTTTCTGAGAAACATTCACGTAGAAGCTACAGATTTACAAAACAAAGCTATAGATTTTTTTTTTTTAATTCAGCTTCCTAGGCTTGTGTGAGGAAGTCAGTACCAAGACGTTTATGAGAGGCCAGTTCTTGGCCTCTCCTTGGATAGAAATGGAGGGCTATCAATAGGGTAACCTACTCTCAAAATCCATTGGTAGAATTATATTGTTATATTGAAGATGTAAAAACAAATCCCATCAGTATGTACAACTATAATGCACCAATTTTAAAAAGTGAGAAAAAATTCATTAGTAGTTAGGATATAAGATGTTCTGCCTTCCTATCTCTCCCTGACCATCTTAGACACTGCCAACGTTTGCTGGATCTGCTAATGTATTATTGGCTTTCAGACTGATGACGAAAGTACACTGGAGGTCTACGCCTCCTTCTGTCAGAAACCAGATGTTTTCCAGCTCAAGAATGCAAATCATCCACCTTGTTTCCTGTTCTGAAAAATAGGAAGTAACGGGCAGCTTTTCAGTCTGGATGGAAGAATTTTTTTATATACTGACAAAAGTGTTTGTGTATATATGCATAGATAAGGTAAATATTTCATTTTTCTAAGGGCATTTTACCAAAGTTAAGTGTGCAAGCCGTCTTCTGTAGAACTTTGTCCTTTTCTTCCCACATATTCCTTTCCCCTGTGAAATCTGCGAGCTATGCCAGCCAAGAGGAGAATGGCTGATTTCCAAATTAAAAAAAAAAAAAAAAAGCACTTTTACTCATTGGTTGACAAAGGGGGAGGGTGCAGCTGTTTTAAACGTCTAAAGTCAGTCATTCTGCAGTCTGAAATCGCCTTCTCTCTCTCACCTCCACCAAGGTCCTCCTCACCCCCCCAACCATATACCTTCTCCTGGATTCTGTATCCCATTTGACCAACTCCTAACCAATGAACTAGCTCACAGCTAATTTCAAGATAATATGTGAAAGCTGAATGGTCTTAATATAGGGTATTAGGTGTTGATAGAAAAATTCTCTAAACTCTATAAAATCATGATGTCTGCAGTTTCATAACTGGTTTTAGAACTGTGAATTCTAGAGATGGCACATATTGTTCTCCCTCAATGCAACTGTTTATAGCAGTGATATAGCAGTGACAAATAAACTGTCCCCTCTGATCGACACCAGAGAAGAGAGACATTCCTTTGAAAAGATTTCCTAAAGAACAAGGCAAAGAGATATCTGCAGTGTTCAGATGACGTATGCATGTAATAAGTGCAAGTTCAGGGCTTATTTGCTGAGAAGTAAACCCTTACTAGAATTCCAGATAAAAATATAGGATGTCCAGTTAAATTTGAATTTCAGACAAATAATGAATTTTTTTTTGCATACATATGTCCCAAATATTGCATGGGACATACTATATTTTTATTTGTTTAAATCTAGCAACTCTAGCTAGGTTTTCAGCACAATTTCAAAAATTAATATTTGGTGAGTACTTCTGGCATGATGATTAGATTCAGAGACAACCTCAGGAGCCCCAGGCCTTGTGTATGTCTCTTAAACCATTGTATCTACAGGCCCCAGCATAGTGTTTGGCATCCGGTTGGTGCTTGATAAATAATTTTTTGAAAAATTTAATCAAAGGAATAAAAGAATTATGAAATATAATGATTCTTCTGACCTAGATAGGAACGCAAGCTATCATATATACCAAGACAATGTGACTAATGTGATCTAGTTTTGGATTTCAGCTGATTTATTTACTTAATGGACTAGCCCACTTAGGTAAAGAATTTAGATACTCAATTGGTTACTCCCACTTCAAAAAGAAATAAACTGCAAATTGAACAATGATCTGATCTGAATTCGATGCAACATTTTAAATTTTCTGATTTAAGTTGCCTACCTTCTTTTTCCTATACACTTGTATTTTACAGTTATTATCAAATAAGTCATGTGTCTTTAATACTCTTATTTCTGACAGAGTTGAATTTGATCGCGTGAAATGAATGTGCACTAATTAGTTGTAACCTGGAGCTTTACTATAAAGTAAAAAATTTTGGTTTGATCTAGATTTTCCTTCTAAGGAATTTCTAACTTATTACAACACTTTCATCTATAATAGCCTTAAGGGGTTGAGGATGTACTCAGTTGGTAAAGTGCTTGCCTCACATGCACAAGGCCCTGGGTTCAATCCCCAGTACTACCAAAAAATAAAAAATAAAAAAATAAACATAATAGCTTTAAATACAAAGGCTAACTAATATATAATATTTTTCTAGTATAAAACTTAGGCATATAGAATTTCTCATTGTTAGAGTTTATTATTTTTCAAAATATAAAGATAATACACAAATTTAACATAATCATAAACTCCTCAAATCTCAGGATTATAAGACTTTAAGTATATCATTTATGATTGAGATCATATTATCTCTTTCTCCCTCAGAGGAAAACCCTAAAAACTATACAAGTTTCTGAAAAACAAAACCCTAAACACTTTCTTATCTAGACTTTTTAGCCTTTCTTATGTAGACTATTTTTCTTTCTTGCTTGAAGTAATACTCACATTCAATCTTATTGAAATTGGAATCCCAATTGAAAGAAAAGATTGAAAATTTGGGGTAATTGTTTTAAAAAATACAAAAACAGTGTTTCCAGAAACACTATAAACAAAGTCATAAACAACACCTTCACAAAGTTAAGGGATAAAAAACTGGTGAGAAGATTACTCAATACATTTATATGTTAAAAGAAAATAAAGGAAGGAATACAAACCATCTTGAACATAATAGAAAGTATGCAATAACATTTAAATTAGAAATTTGAATTAAAAATGTCATTTAAATACTATTTTCATCCATCAGATTGGCAAAAATCCAAAAGTCTTGATAATGTATTCTGTGTGTTCCCAGTGGCAGTGGGGACCTGGAATGTCCGCATTGCTAGTAGGAGTAGAGTTTTTGTTTGTTTGTTTTGTTTTTGTATCAAGGATTGAACTCAGGGGCACTCAACCACTGAGCCACATCCCCAGTCCTATTTTTTGTTTTATGTAGAGACAGGGTCTCACTGAGTTGCTTAGCACCTCATCATTGCTGAGGCTGGCTTTGAACTCGCAATTCTCCTGTCTCAGCCTCCCAAAGTGCTGGGATTACAGGCGTGCACCATTGCGCCTGGCTAGGAGTAGAGTTTTGTATAATCTTCCAATTTGGCAATTTGGTTCTATTTATCAGTATTACAAAGCTCCTACAGACTGATTAATAATCCTACTTCTAGGAATTAATCATATATATATATATATATATGTATTCAAGTGTGAGAAACTATGCTTAAAGTTATTAACTGCTGCACTATTTGTAATAGTGAAGGATTGGAAACCATTCAACTATTCCTCAAAAAAGAAGCAGTTAAATATTTTATTGTATATCCATACAGTGGAACACTATGCAAGGGCAAAATAAGTAAGAAAACTCTCTGTACCCTACAAGGAAAGGATAGACCTGGAAAAGCAAAATGTGGAAAGGATAAATAAACAATAAATACATGTTCTTAAATTTCTTTGTATTGACATAAAGAAACTGTCAGGACATATAAGAAACTCACAGAAGTGAGTGACCTATTGCCTTCAGAGGTGGATAGGACAGATCTGGGGGTAATGGAGGTTGGGATGAAAGCAGGTCTCTTCCACTTGCCTGGCTGTGTGCCCAGACCCAGCAGCAAGAGAGGGCTCGTCCTTTGGGGGAACTCTGGGGTGCAGATTGACAGAGGCATAGAATGTGAAGGTGGGAGTGATGACAGGGGAGTCAAAAGACAAGGAGCTGCGGTGGAGGAGGGCTGACCAAGGAGGGTGCCAGAGCTTGCAGGTGAGAAAGTCAAACCAGGTGCACAGAGGTGATTTCCACGAAGGCTTAGGGTGACTGGCTAATGCCGGAGAACCACTGCAGAGGGAGAGGAGAGCAGTCCATGTGCAGCCTAGGAAGGGATCTGGGGCAGAAATGCACAGGAAATATCCAGGAGCATGGTTAAGTAGATGGAATGGGGGATCATGGGATAAGCAAGATGCATATTTTCTAAAGCCCAAACTGTATCCTTTGGGAAAATGAAATAAAACTTCCTTCCTTCAGGAATCACTGATACACTCTTGTGCTTTGTCTGCCAACCCCAAGACATCTTCCAAGGAAGCCATGGTGAACCTTCTAACAATTTGTTCCCTGCAGTCTTATTTATAAACTGAGCTTTTAAGATCCCCAAAGATCAATTTCTAATAAGAAGACTGGGCCTTCAGAACCTGAGTGGCCAGCTCTGTGACCTCGGAAAAAACACTTAATGTCTTTGAACCTTAGTTCTTCTGCTGTAAAATGGACAAGATAAGGCATGTCATATGCTGCTATGTTTAGTGGTGCTCAGGTGTGGCTTTGGAAACTAAGTTTCCCTGGTGAGGTGCTGACCACTGTCACTGTTCTGGAGCATACTTCAGTCAATAGAAAGAGTGGCCCATTCTGCCAATGGGTGACAGGGCTATGCATGTTTTGCTTTGTGCCAAGTTAGAAATAGCAAGGCATTGGGAGGTGTCCCAGCTGGGAAATAAAGGATAATATCCCAATTTTTGAGGGAAATCATTATATTTCTTTCTACGGTACATCTTTCATGAGCAGAGAGAAGAACTAGAGCTGCCTAAATTTTAACTAATATTAACTTAATTATTATTCTTATTATAATTATCTTATTGGCAATAATAACTTTTAATTATCACTAACAGTAACTGTTTTTCTTCTTTGAGCTAACACTGAGGGCCTAACTGCTGCTGTTTTATGTACATCTTCTCATTTAATCCTCCTAAAAGCCTAGTAGGCAGCAGTTACTGTTAAATCCATCGTATTAATGAATTGAGCGGTTAAATAATTTGCTGCAAGGCACACGGGTAGTTGCTGCTGGAACAAGGATGCCCAATCAGTCACTGTGGTCTTGGTGTTCGTGGTCTTCACTTTTATACCATTCGGCTTCTTTAAGGGAACATACTCTCAATAGAGAGAGGGGTGATGCTATAAATGTTGTTGAATTCATGGTCTAAATAAGGACCCCACATCTGTAACCCAGCTGAGACTCGTGAACATTTCTCCCTTCTTAGGACTCAACCCTACCACCATGGCACACATTTTCTTCCAGGACCATCTCAGCACCTGGCTTTCCATCTGTGAACCATGCCACTCAATTAACCAAATGTATGAAATATCATGAGCATGACAAACTAATGTGAGTGAAAGCACTTAACATTCACTCAGTAAATTTTTAGCTTCTACAGTATTCCAGGCAAATGGATTCAAAGGTAAATGTGACCAGAGCGTCCCTTTATAAAACCCTTGTGTGGGAAGCAAATGGTATGTCAGCAAATAGCCATAGTTAACCTAAGCTCTTCAAGATTAATTAGTGTTCCCTAAATTTGCTTAAGCATTAAAATTATCTGAAGCAATGTAAAAGACAATAACAGCAACATCAAAACCCCCTACAGCCAGGCATGGTGCATGCCTGTAATCCCTGGAGGAGGATCTGGAGGCTGAGGCAGGAGGATCGGCAGCCTAAGAAACTTAGGGAGGCCCTAAGCAACTTAGTGAGACCCTGTCTCAAAATTAAAACAAACAAAAAGACGTAAAAAGGGCTGGGGGTTTTGCTCAGTGGTTAAGCATCCCTGGGCTCCATCCCAGTACACAAACAAACAATAAAACAAAAAGAAAACAACAACAGCAATAAAAACCCTTTACTGTCTTGGAGCTGTACCTCAGGCCAACTGAATTAGAATTTCTTGGGGAGGGCCCTGGGAATCTTGTATTTTCAACAAGTGTCCCGGGAGAGTCTTATAACTATGTAAGTTGAGGAACTCAGTTCTCAGTCTCAACAGAGGTTGAGATCTTGTAGGGTCTGAGAAGGAAGTTGCTAAGTGTGTCTGTGTGATGGGAAATTAGCCAAAGCCTCACAGCAGTGTGTAGACCACAGCTGAATGGGTGAATTAGCAAACAAATAGAGAGGAGCGACATCGCAAGCTAGAAGTATGAAAAGGAATGGCTTGATCTGGGTGAGAACATGGGATTTGTTGATGGTCAAGAAGGGTGGTTGGTAAAGTGGAAAAAAAATGGCCCTGGTCCCAACATGAAGTCTGTGGACATTCCCCGGAAAGCCACAGGGACCACTGTAGGATATGACACCAGGGAAGAGACAGGGAGGGAATCCTGTTTGCAGGGTGTCAGGGAGGCTCCTGGAAACAATTAGCTAACTAACACTAGTGGAATGGTTTGAGAGGTATTAGCTAAATTTGATAGGATTTGGTGATAGATAGTTTTTATTTACTTACTTATTTAATGAGGAAGAGGACAGTGGAATGAGTCCTTGATCAGATAGTGGAGAGAAGTGTGAGTCATTGCCCGGTGGTGAGGAATCTGGGAAGAGGAGCAAGGGGAGGTGGCAGGAAGATGGATTCTGTCTTGATCATGCTGTGTTTCAGTGGCTCTGGGGAATGTGACAAATAGGCAGACTAGACATTCAGATAGCTGCTGATAAAAAGTTGGGATTCACTCAGGTGGTCCAGGGGAAATTCTGCTGAGGGAGAACCGTAAGAACCCCATTATCAAAGTGAGCCGTGCGTTCTCCTGCCCTCCTATCTTGCCCTCACCCGCTTGTCTTCCACCAGGGATGATGCAGTACTGGGGTCCTCACCAGATGCTGGCATCTTGATACTGGGCTAGCCAGCCTCCAGAACTGTGAGAAAGAAATTTCTTCTTTTAATAAATTACCCAGTTGGTAGTGTTTTGTTATAGCAACACAAAACAGACTGAGATGGTACCTGAACAGAGTGAGCAACCCTCACATTGAATCAGCTTTTTGATATGAACTTTTCAGAATGACTGCAGGCCATTTCGAGCTGGAGGACTCTTTTAGTTTATAATTTACATTTTTATTTGACTATCACTGGATTGTTAATTTATATTCGTAGGAGGAAAAGCAGTGGAATCATCTACTTGAGGAGGTGTTCAGAGAGTCTGTGGTTCATTTGACATAATCGAGCAGTGTTAAATAAGTGTCTGATTCAGTTGTTGCCTTGGATTTTAGGTGTTAGCTTTGATTTCAGTGCTAACAAAAGCTGAATTTATTCTCATGGAGTATGGAGAACTCAACAGAATCATAATCACAAATCATACATAGTTCTTTGAAACATATTTCAAAGAATATTTTACAAATGCATTTGTGAGTGGGAGTTCTGTTCTTTTGAACATTTGAAGTGTGTTGGCTGTGTTCTGTAGTGAGGTCTGTGAGAAGACAGACCACAGCAGGTCTTACTTTAAGACTTCAGCGCAAAACATAACAGGAGCTATAACTAAAGTTTGGAACATGTCATTCTACTGAGTATTGCTACTAAAGCCTATGAGCTATGGAGTTCAAGTATATACCCATCAGTCAATCAATTAACAAAATATTTAGTAAGCTTCTATTACTTATTCAACAAACATGTGCTCATACCTAATAAAGTCTTTTTAATCCTTGCAACAATTAGCAATTAGGATATCACAGTTTTACAAGATGTAGAAGTTAGGTTTAACTTGTTGTAGATTCTAGAGGAGCCAGAATTGAAACTGACTCTAAGCTATCTGCTTTAAAATTACCTATCGGTTCCTCTGAGCCTGGCCCTATTAGGAAGTCAGAATGTTGACTCTTACCATGCAGATTTACACTGAAGTCTAAAACACAAGATTTAAATCTGTAAATCTATAAAATGTAAGACACACATCTAAAACATTTGGAAAGTGCCACAAAATGTAATATCATAGGAGTTTAGAGGACAGGCATCAAAGAAGGCCTATGGGTTTGTATTGCATGAAGAATAATGTATGGAGAGTCGAGGACATGCAGACCCTTCCAGGTGGGAAGAACTGAATGACAAAAAAAAAAAAAAAAAAAGGTGCAAAGTTGTGTTCAGGAAATCGTGACCAGATCTGCCACCTACAACAAAAGTTCTTCATCTATGTGTAGAAAATGTGTCTTATAAGGGTAAATGGAGCCTGCAGTGGAAGCCCTTCAATGCCAAGCTGAGAAGTAGGATTTGATTCTGTAGCTGATAAAAAGTCATTTAAAAACTTTTGAATATAAAAGTAAACATGATTTAAAAAGTGATGTAGAATATTAACCTGATGATCAGTCGTGGGGATCAGTCAAGGAGCTCTGGGATGAGGGGGATTGTAGCCCGTGATGGAGGCTTCCCAAGTTTGAGGCCACCCAGAAGAAACAGGGTCCATGGGAACTGTGTCTGGGAAGGAGGTCTGGAGAGTCAGGCCAGACCGAGGGAGATGTGTAGTTACAGCAGTGGAGGACAGCACAGCCAGAAGGAGCCTGCAGAGCGTGGTCAAGAAGATAAGGGAGGTGGAGGCCTGAACAGCTACTCACAGCCCCAGGTGGATCTGAGAAGTGAAATGTGGCCAGTCAGCGTCCGTCTGGGAAGCTGTCATAAAATATCATCAACTGGGTGGCTCATAAACAACAGAAATCCTTCCTCACATCTCTGGAGGATAGAAAGTCCAAGATCAAGCCTCCAGCAGATCTGGTGTCTGGTGAAGGCTGCCTTTTAACTATAGCAGAAAAAGGGCCAGGCCACTCTGTGGACCTCTTTGTAAGAGTGCTAATCCCATTCACAAGGACTCCACTCTCAGGATCTGATTACTTCTCAAAGGCCTCACCTAATAATCATCACATTAGCAGCTAGGTTTTGGGGGAAGACACAAAAGTTCAGACTATCACAGCCTATAAATGAAGAATGAGCTGGTGGAACTGGGAACAGGTTTTACCATAGAGCGTAGCAGAGATTGAGGTCGCTGGGTAAGCAGAGCATCATCAGGAAGCCTGCTTACCGCGTGCTGTGGAGACAGGCCTGGACACTAAAGTGGAAGTCCTGGGAACAAGACAAGGAAGGTCTGAGAGTGTTGATGGTAGAAATTGGAAGAAAGATCTTATATGAGAGACATCGTGACAAAATCCTAGACGCGACTTGTAGATAATTAGAGGGAGGAGAGCAGTGGGTCCCAAGCCCCTCGTGGTCATTTTAGGAACAAGTTCCAAAGGTTATTTTGGAAAATAGTTATTTGGGTCTTGGCAAAGTTTCGTCATTAAGTACTCATTTCCAGCCAGGCGCGGTGGCTCACGCTTGTAATCCCAGCACTTTGGGAGGCTGAGACAGGAGGATTGCGAGTTCAAAGGCAGCCTCAGGAACGGTGAAGCGCTAAGCAACTCAGTGAGACCCTGTCTCTACATAAAACACAAAATAGTTGCTGGGGATGTGGCTCAGTGGTCGAGTACCCCTGAGTTCAATCCCTGGTACCAAAAAATAAAAATTAAAAAAATTTTTTTAAAAACTTGTTTCCATAGGAAATGTGTTTAAAATAGTCTAATGTATCAAGAATATTGCAACCCTAGTACAACCCTGAAATCAAAACTTCCTCTGGCTTCATTATCTTTCCTCCTGCTTCTCAGCACAAGTGTGAGCTGTCTCCATCCAGACCAATGAAGATGGCTTTTAGGTTCCAGTGTAAAGATTGTGAGTGTCTGTCAGGGTATAAGCCTTTCTCTTTAAAAAAAAAAAAAAAAAAATTGGTGCATTATAACTATATGTAATAGAGAGATTCATTGTGACATTCACACATGCATATTGCAAAATTTGATCAGTTTCAGGGTCTGGGGAAGTCAACTCCACAATCTACCCCAAACTTCCGGCTATGCACTTCTCCAACTTGGATTCCCATTCTAGAACAGGATGTAATTTCAGAATGATTTGTTCCAAAAATATTTACACTTTTACCTGCAAGGACTCCTACTGCTTCTTTTCTGCTGTCCTATTGCCAAAAACCAAAATGTAGCCCTTCTGAGCTTCTCCCCACTAAGAAGTTTCAGATCTCTCCTCTCTTCTTCTTCTCCTTTCTCTTGATTTACTTTGATCCCTCTATATGGAAAAATTCAGGGTAACATATGTCATAATAGGAGGTCTGGGGATGGGGACAGGGCCAAATGAAGATTAGTCTCTGTTTTGGAGGGACAAAAGGGACTCCGAAGAAGTCGGAGGTGTCATCTACTTTCTCTCAAACCCCAAATTTCACTGGTAATGTTTTTGAATGTGGTCTATCCACGTTGTGGATGTGTCCACGTTGTTAGCTGTGTACCCAACGTTACATCTGTCCATTTGTTTTTCTGTCCCCTTCTGTTTTCTTTACTCTGTGATGTGCTTATGAAAGGATTTCTCCTATAACTCCAAGCAGACTTGATCCTTAAATTGGATGTAAAATAATGAACTCAGCTATTTTAAGAAACATGATCAGGAGGGATAAAGACTCTAGTGGGGCAGAAGCTAGAGTGATTATGAAATGCTTAGGTTTTCATGGTTTTGTTTATTGCAAAATCTTAGGAAAATGTACGTTTAAAAACTTAAGCCCTTAGGTTTTAGACAGTTTTAGACTTAGAGAAAAATTAGGGAGAAGATACAAAGAGTTCCCTTATACCCTTACACCTCTTTTTTCCTTATTAGTAACTTTTACATTAGTGTGGAACATTCTTACAATTAATGAACCAAAAATACATCATCAGGAAGGAGAGAGGAGGTACTGTGGAACAAAAGTGACCAAATTATATTGTTATATTGTGTGCATGTACAAATAGGTAATAAAGGATCCTATTATAATGTGTGATTATAATGTGCCAATAAAAAATTTTTAAAAACCCAAAGACATTTCATTATTAGCTGGTCTGTATTTTCTTCAGGTTTCCTTAATTTTTACTTCATATTATTTCTCTGTCCAAGGAATCCATCCCATGTAACATTTAGTTGTCAGGTCTCCTTAGTCTCCTCTTGTCTGTGACAGTTTCTCAGATTTTCCTTTTTTGTTCTTTTTTGAATTTATTTGTTTATTTTTAATTTTTTAAAAATTTGTTCTTTTAGTGTATTCTGACATGAATACATGGAGTACAATTTCCCATTCTTTTGTTAATATTTACTTTTTAGTTGTAGGTGGACAGAATATCTTTATTTTATTTTTATGTGGTGCTGAGGATCAAACCCAGTGCCTCACGCGTGCTAGGCGAGCACGCTACCACTGCACCATAACCCCAGCCCCAATTTCCCATTCTTTTTTTTTTAATATTTTTTAGTTATGCATGAACAAAGGGTCTTTATTTTGTTTATTTATTTTTATGTGGTGCTGAGGATCGAACCCAGTGCCTCACACATGGGAGGCAAGCGCTCTGCCACTGAGCCACAACTTCAGCTCCCCAACTTCCCATTCTTGAAGTTGTACATGATGTGGAGTTACAGTGGTCATATATTCATGTATGAACACAGGAAAGGTATGTCCAATTCGTTCTACTGTCTTTCCTATTCCCATCCTCCCTTCCTTGCCTTCATTCCCCTTTGTCTAATCCAATCGATTTCTATTCTCCCCCCCAACACCTTATTGTGTGCTAGAATCTGCATGTCAGAGAGAATATTCAGCCTTTGTTTTTTTGGTGATTGGCTTATTTCACTTAGCATGATATTCTCCAGTTCCATTCATTTACTGGCAAATGCCTTAATTTCATTCTTCTTTAGGGCTGAGTAATATTCCGTTGTGTATATATACCACATTTTATTTGTCCATTCATTTGTTGAAGAGCACCTAGGTTAGTTTCATAGCTTAACTATTGTGAATTGAGCTGCTATAAACATTGATGTGGCTGAGTCACTGTAGTATGCTGATTTTAAGTCCTTTGGGTATATACCAGTGAGTGGGATAACTGGGTCAAATGGTGGTTCCATTCCCAGTTTTCTGAGGAATCTCCATACTGCTTTCCAGAGTGGTTGTACCCATTATAGTCCCACCAGCAATGTATGAGTGTAACTTTTCCCCAAATCCTCATCAACATTTATTGTTACTTGTATTCTTGATAATTGTCATTCTGCCTGGAGTGAGATAAAATCTCAGTGTAGTTTTAATTTGCATTTCTCTAATTGCTAGAGATGTTGAACATTTTTTTCATATATTTGTTGACCGTTCATATTTTTTCTTCTGTGAAGTGTCTGTTAAATTCCTTTGACCATTTATTTATTGGGCTATTTGTTTTTTGGGTGTTAAGGTTTTTGCGTTTTTTATATATCCTGGAGATTAATGCTCTGTCTGAGGTACAGGTGGCAAAGATTTTCTCCCATTCTTCAGGCTCTCTCTTTATGCTCCTGATTGGTTTTTTGTTTGTTTGTTTGTTTTTACTGTGAAGAAGCTTTTTAGTTTGATACAATCTCATTTATTGATTCTTGATTTTACTTCTTGCACTTTTGGAGTCTTGAGGAAGTTGGTTCCTGAGCTAGCATAAAGAAGAGTTGAGCCTACATTTTATTCTAGTAGACACAGCCTCTCTGGTCTAATGCCTAGGTCCTTGATCCGCTTTGAGTTGAGTTTTATGCATGATGAGAGACAGGGATTCAATTTCATTCTACTACATATGGATTTCCAGTTTTCCCAGCACCATTTGTGGAAGAGGCTATCTTTTCTCCAATGTATGTTTTTGGTGCCTTTGTCTAGTATGAGATAACTATATTTATGTGGGTTTGTGTTTTTTATGCTGTTCCATTGGTCTCAGACTTTCCTTGTTTTTGATTATTTGGATAATATTTCTGGAGTGCTGACCACGTATTTCATAGGATGCCTCTCAGAGTTTGCGTGATGTCTTCTTCATCATGGTTATGTCAAATGGGAAGACCAGGCCAACTTGAGGCTTTGGCTCAGCCAACCCAGCATGCATCCTGGCCAATTGCAACTCCTAGGAACTGGCCTGATGTGGTATGAGCCTTGTTCTGTCCCTTGATGATGACCGGGGTGGTGAGAGGGCACCTGGGTTCACTGTATGCAGCATAGCACCCATTCTAGGGAGACAAAGTTCTGGCCAAGTCAGACATGGACCCCTAACCCTCAGAGCACCTAGAAGCAGCAGCACACCTGGGCTTTAGGAGTGGGCAGGGGACAGGATGCGTCCATCCCTGGTTTGAATCAGCTAGAGACTGGAACCAGAGCAAGAGGTGCTTCAAGTGAGTTTACCAAGCAGCTGCAGGCCAAGAAGCCACATGGAATTTTTTTTTTTTTTATTTTTTAAGATGCTCACCATATATATATATATGGCTGCCATTTTTTTCACAGTATTCAGATTCTTATCCATTTGATATCAGTCTGTGATTTATTTCCTAGTGGTGGCTTTGAAAAGTTGAATCAACTCAGTTATTTTTTTTTAAATTGTTCTCTCATTTACAGCATTAATCTCTTTAGCAGAACTTTCCTTGGTAGGAACTGTTGACAGTTATAAGTTTTTGTCTTAAAGAAAATTTATATCTATCCTAAAACTTCCTTTATATGATCACAATTTTAATTTGGAAATTCCAGATTTGAACAAATTTTATATTGTCCAATAACTGTTTTGGCAAATGATTCAATTTGCTCTTCTCAGAAAGTTGCCAATTCTTTTGTCTCAGTTGTCATAGCTGGTATTTTGTCCCTGGCTACCTTATGTGGTTATTTCATTGTAACTCAAGAATAGTTCAACACAAAACTTAGCCCTGGAGACTTGGTGGTTTTAGGGAGGTTATGTTTATCAGGATAAGCAGTGACATCATTTGGATCTGAAATACCTGCCAAAGTCCCATACACTAAAGGCTTGGTTCCCAACCTGTGGCACTGTTGGGAGGTGGTGGAACCTTTAACAGGTGGAGCCTAGTTGGAGGAAGTGAGGTCGTTGGGGTTATGCCCTTGCCGGGGATAATATTGGGACTCTGGCCCTGCCCACCTCCTTCCTGGCCCCCATGAAGTGAACAGTCCTCCTCCACCATGTGCTCCTGCCATGATGTACTGTGATGCCACAGACCCAAAGGCCACGGGGCCAAGCAACCATGGACTAAAACCTATGAGACCATGAACCAAAATAAAACTTTCCTCCACATAAGTTGATTATTTTGGATATTTTGTCACAGTTATGGAAAGCTAACACAGCTCCTAAATACATTTTACTGTGAAAACTGTGTTCAAGGAATTGGATTTAGCATGCTCTGTGGTAGCATCCTTTATCCATAATCTCTGTTTACACAGAAGACTTTAGAACCATATTTTCTTCAAGATAAACTTCTTTTCAAAGTATATTTTCAAATTTAATGACACTTCTCTTTTAAAAATTCCTTCTTGCTGGGTATAGTGGTGTTTACCTGTCATCCCAGTGACTCAGGAGGCTGAGGCAGGAGGATTGCAAGTTCGAAGCCAGCCTCAGCAACATAGTAAGGCCCTAAGCAATTTAGTGAGAGTTTGCCTCATAAAAAATTTTAAAAGGGCTGGGAATGTGACTCAGTAGTTAAGTGCCCCTGGTTCAAACTCTAGTACCAAAACAAAACAAAAGCTCACTTCTCTCTCTACCAATAACGACAAAACTGGAATTGAACCTTGAACCTTACGTTTAGTGGTGGTCATTGCATTGAAGTCGAGTAAAATGAGCTTTTTGATGTTTTGCTGCCACTCAATCTTCACTAATACTGTTAGGATGACTTTCTCGAGAGGTTCCTAGGAGGTGATGCAACAAACTCAGACTCTGCAGGTGAAGAGTGAATGCCTTGCTATGGGGAATATATGGAAGAGACAACCCCATTCCTGATCACTCTCTAAAAGCTGCTGCATCTTCCCCAGACATTTTTTCTCTGGATGAAGTAACTAAACGATGGCGACAGTAACCGTCATGATCAAGTGCAATGGAGTATACTGGAAAGGTGATCAGTGGAGAGCTCGCTGCACATCACCAGACATTTCAGAGTCTGAAAGGCTTTTTTCTCAAGGTGTCAGTGTTATTAGGTGACTGGTTTGTTGTCTGTTTTTGGTCTGGTGATTTTCCTGTTGGTTGTAACTTACCTCAGGACTGCTTGTGTCCACGTATCTGTGATCCCTTGGGCATCAAAAATCTTATTATTTTGGTCTCACCGATTTCTGGTTGAGAAAGACTTTGTATTTTAAAAACATATTTATTTTCAAATTTAATATTGAAAAATCAGAATATAGAGACTGGATGGAAAATAACTACTTATAATTACCCAACCCTCAAGATGATTATTATTACAATTTTTGACCTTGATTTCCAGATTTTTTTCTACATAGCCTCATACATATAAGTACTTATAATTTTAGGAGGAGATTAATGTTAACTTACCTTGTAGACTGTTTTCTCACTTGGGTATATATCAAGATGTATTTTTAGGTCAATAAATATAGATGCTCATGGTCATCATATGGATGTGCTACAATCTAGTTAATTGATGGATGTGTTTATTGTTTCTGATTTCACAATTTTAGATAATACTGCTATGAACATCTTGGACAATAACTCCTTTTTCTATATTATGATGTTGGGCTTCTTTAGGAATTAGAAAGTCTAGCAAAGAAAATCACAATGAAGTGTTGCATGTTCTCAACAAAAGTGCAAAATTTTATTTCAATGGGAGAATGTGTTTTATAATAAACTAAAATGGAAAATTTTTTTAAGATGAATGAGCTTTTCAATCTTCAAGGTTTAAACCATATTATAAGATGACAACTATCAGAACCATAGGTATTTACACTAAAGCAGAAACCTTCTTTATTATAAATACATTAAGGATTGGGGATGTAGCTCAGGAATAGAGCATTTGCCTGCCATAGGTGAGGTCCTGGGTTCACTCCCCAGAACTGCAAAAAATATATACATGCATACATAAGAATTCTGAAATAAATTCAAGATATTAAAAGACATTCAAAGTAAAAGAAAATGAATTATAATACAATATATATGAGATCACTGGACATAATTATGAAAAGACATAAAATTGATTCATTTAAGCACATTTTAGATGTATCAAAAAAATTAAGCAAGGTGTGGTGGTGCACACCTGCAATACCAGTAACTCAGGAGGCTGAGGCAGGAGGATTACAATTTCAAGTCCAGCCTCAGCAATATAGTGAGGCTCTCAGCAACTATGCAAGACCGTGTCTCAAAATAAAAAGTAAAAAAAAAATGGAGTAGGGATAAAGCTTAGTGGTAAAGGGCCCCTGGGTTCAATACCCAGTACAAAAAACAAAAAAAAAACCTACAGAAGTTACAAGTAACTTGTTACAGGGAAAAACTGCATATTTGTAGAAGTAACTAAATGAATACAAATCAACCTGGGGGGAAAATGCAAACACAGCAAAATAGCTGGACTATTTAGAAACAGGTATAAAAGTGTAGATTGGTAACTTGGTTTTCTCTCCCTGGAAAATGACCTGACTGTATATAATGAGACCTATACCGTGGTTCATCATTCTTGATACGCAGTCGTATGCTTTGCGTTATACATACTCAGGAACAAATCTGAACGGGGAAAAACTCTTGAAATATTCATAGCTACTCATATTAAGTAATAAAAATCAAGTGAGAATGATTTTTTTTAATTATTTACATTTTAATGGAGTATCAAAAGTCTTTTTTTTCATATTAAACATCTTTATATGCACTTTCAATGAACAGTATATATATATATATTTATATATATTTTTTATCAACCATCTTTACTATACCCATTCCCCTTTCCTGCCCCCCTCAAAAGTCTTAATATGCAGTATCTCATTTAATCCTCAACAAGAAAGTTGTGACATAGTTCGGAGAGCTGAGACTGGAAAACTAGGAGTTCTGTCTAGGCAGGAGGAATACCTGGACATAAACCCATCTGTGTCTTCTAGCTTCCAGGTGTGACCTCATCCACATCCCTGATTCTGAGCAGTAGTTTTCAGATCAGAAAATAGATCACAAAGCCCAGTTCAGCTCCCAGTTTTGTGAAAGAAAAAAAAAGAGAGAGAGAGAGAGGTACATGTGAAAGTGTGGCTTCTACTGTGGACTTGATAGGGCAATAGCTGAGGTTGCTTCTTTCTGCAAATGGACCTTGAAATGAATCTTCAAACTGCACACCGAGTGATAGGGAAGATGGGGACACTTTTAATCAGCAAGGGAACAGTGAAAGCACAGTGCAAACAGTCAGGCCCAAGTTCAAAGAGGGCAAAGTGGCTCTAATTAGAGAAGTAAAGTGGGTTTGTTTGCATCGTGAGGGAAGCAGTAGGGTATAGAGAGAATTTAAATGTACTTGCTTATTTTTACCAAAGATATGCACAACCCAAAAACAAAAGCAAAAACTCCGTTGCACGTTGGAAAACTCATCCTGACGTGTGGTGTTCAGCTTCCTCATTCCCTCGAGCTTTTTCACTACACTGTGATGTGACTTGAATTTGTCTGTGAGGATGCCCTGTCCCGCCCTGAAGCCATCTGAAGTCTTTCTCCCAGATTTTTCCTTTCTAGGCCCACAGAGTAAAAGCTGGGGCTCTCTGCCATGACCTATGCATGGCACCTCACCCTGGGTTCCAGAAGCTGCTCTGGCGCTCTCCTTTCTGCATGCAAGGGAGCGGAGGGTGGCTCCAGCAGAGAAACTTACTGAAACCCTGGGCTGGGTGACATGGCCCAGACACTACTGAGCTGGAGGCTGACCTGGGACAAAGACCACTCTTCTTCCCGGTAACAAAGCGTTTGTGATTCCAAGACAGCCAGAACAAGGGCAGTAAGTTTGGGATAGAAGGAGGAGGCTCGAATTGGTGCATCTCAGCATGGGGATTTCCTGGCTGGACTTAAGTCATCAGAGCAGCAGCAAAGATAGCGACATTGTGTGTGTGTGTGTGTGTGTGTGTGTGTGTGTGTGTGCGTGCCTGTGAGAGAAAGAAACTTACCCCCCCCATACAAAACTCTGTCCATTGTCTGATTGGATCATGAGCCCACCTCCCCAGCCTTCCCTTAGAGAGAACCCAAGTCCCCAGAACCCTTCTAAATCTGGATGATTTAGACCTAAGTTACCATTATTTCTCCAGATTAAATGCTATCTGGTACTTGTTAGATTCTACATCCTACTGTGTGTGTGGTATTTTCTTTGCCCTTTTATGTACATAATTATCTTATTTAGCCCTTTCAACAACCCCAACAGGAAAGTATTGTTATCCTTATTTTTCAGAAAAAGAAATGGGGATCAGGGATGTCAGTCACTGGCCTCTGGTCAATCAAGTGCCTCAGGAGGCTGTGAAGCAGTCAAGCAAGTGTGCTTGACTCCAGAACCCATGCTCTTGCCACTCCTGTGCATGTGGTCTGGGAGAGACCTGGAAGAAGGTAGGGATTTTTGCAAGGTTTTTCTTGAGGACCCAGCCTAGAAGTATGCCACCAGTGTTGTGGTTTCTGAGCTAGTCTCTGCTAAGTGTCGGTGTTAGACAAGGTGCTAAGGATGTCTGGGTGATCCTAGGACCACGCAGGGAGGCAGGCATTTTTTCCTTCAACATGTGTTTTATTTTCTGTAGAGGATCTTTTTTCTGACAGCCACTTTCTTTCCAAAGCTTAGAATACCATATGTTTTTTAGAGGAGTGTAAGGTTTTCAGCAAGGAAAAGAGAAGTTTCTGGCTGCCCTGCCTCTTTATAATTCAAATATCATTTAAAACATCTGCTTCTATTTTATTAGTTTGCCTTTTGCAAAACATCAAGGGTCATTTTAAAATAAATAAGAAGCAAAATATCTTGCTAAACCAAAAGCCCCCAGGACCTGGTGATCTGAAAATATTTTATTTGTTTAAACATTACTGAGGTGATAGAAATTTATATAAAAACCTAGATGAAGATGTGACTATTATACTATATTAAAGTATTTCCTTTTAGTGAATTGTGAACTATTTTTAAAGAACAAAAAGCTTGTTAGGATGGCATTTAATAAAATCGTAACAGAGTCTTCACAGATTAGCAGAGCCTGGGTTTACTCTGGATCACTGCTTGTCTGGAGAGGAAAAAAAAAAGCTGTCAAAAGACAAAAAAAGGAACCCAATCTTTGTAAACAAATTAAACCTTAATGGGGTTCACGTGCACAGGTGGGCAATAATAGCACAGTAGTTTAATAGTCTAACATACCGAGTTTGGGATCCGAATCCTTTTTCGTAAATGCAGCCATGTTGAACAAGTTAATTCTACTATTTGAAATCTTATTATGTTTTTTTTTATGTATGTTTGCTTACTTTGGGGGGGCACCAGGAATTGAACTCAGGGGCATATCACCACTGAGCCACATCCCCAGCACTATTTTGGATTTTGTTTACAGACAGGGTTTCATTGAGTTGCTTAGTGCCTTGCTTTTGCTGAGGCTGGCTTTGAACTCACAAACCTCCTGCCTCAGCCTCCTGAACTGCTGGGATTACAGGCATGCACCACCGCACCTGGCTGCTTACTTTTATAATGGCTCTTTTGTGTGTGTGGTAAAATTTATCCGATAGGAAATATACACCTTAAGCATACCTGCAATGAGTTCTAACAAATGCTAATGCCAATGTGCCTCAAATCCTTATCAAAACATAAAACACTGCTGTTCTGACTTGGATTAGTTTTCCCTGTTTGGGGACTTGAGGTGAATGGAATGTGTAGTTTTCTATAAAACTTTATTGGCTCTGCATAACCTTTTCCATTCATTATCATCCCTATTGCCTGTATCAGCAGTCCATTCCTTTTGATTGCTGAGTAGTATTCCATTCTGAATTTTTTACAGTTTGGGGTTGAGTTTTTGTTTTTTATATTGGGGGGTATCTTTTTTTTTTATTCTTGGACAATTGACTATTTCCAGTCTTCAGCCAAATAAAGTTGCTAAGAACATTCTTGCACAAGTCTTTTTATGGAAATATATTTTCCTTTCTCTTGAGTAGATAAAAAGGGAGGTAAATGTTTAGTTCTGTAAGATATTGTCAGGTGTGGTTGCAGGATGTTACACCCTATATACCTCCACCATTGACATATGAGGACATGCCCTTGCTGCCATTAAATGTTATTGGTGGCATTGCATTTCAGTGTTAATTTGCCTTTCTCTGATGACCAATGACACGGAGCACTTCATGGATGCTTATTAGCCAAGTGTATATCTTTCTATGTGAGATGATTGTTCAATTCTTTCCCCGTGTTTAAAAACTGGATTGTCAGTTCGGTGTGGTGGCTCACGCCTGTAATCCCAGCATCTTGGGAGGTTGAGGCAGGAGAATTACAAGTTCCAAACCAGCCTCAGGAACTTAGGAAGACCCTGTGTCTAAATAAAATATTAAAAAGGACTGGGAATGTGGCTCAGTGGTTAAGTGCCCCTGAGTTCAATTCCCAGTACCAAATAAATAAATAAGTGGATTGTCTTTATTATTGAGTTGCAGAAGTTCTTTTATACCTTTCTATACTATACAAGTGTGTGTGTGTGTGTAAATTTCTCCCTCCCCTAGGAAGTGGGGCTGAGTATTGGATAATTTTCTCTTCTATCCAAATGATGCTGGGGACTCAGCTTTATTCAGTACTATATTCCCAGCTCCTATGATTGCCCCTGGCATATAGTAGGAGCTCAATAAACATTTACTGAGTCAATGAATGAACGAATGAACCAACTTTTGGACCCAATCTTTAGATACAATACTCTAAATGGTATTAGGAAAAATGTCACAAAGACACAGAAAAAAAAAAGAAAGTTGAATGTTATCCTTGAGCTATGAAGTGTTTGTGGCACCAAGAATTTGGAAAGCTTTCAGGGAATTTGTTCACCCAGGGAAAATACCGCTACAATGTATCTCATGGAATAGCAAAATTTGTCCCCATTTATGAGCCCTCCGGTGCAAGCCATCACTGCCATCTTACTGACATGTTCTCGTGCTGTATCTGTACCACTCCAAGTCTCAGGTTCTAACCAGGTTTGTTTGATGTGTGATCAGAACGTCAGCTTTGAAGAATTTCGGGTAATTTAACCTGGATCATCCCACCATGCACTCAGCCTCTTTCCTCTTGGCCTCCTCTGACACTGATAATGCCCCTTCATGCTGACTGGCCCCTTTATGGGCTCTGCCTCAGGAGCAGGCCTGCCCCTTCCTGTGTGCTCTGCTTTTCTTAATCCCCCACTGGCTAGCAGGGAGCTCTTTGCCCCTAGTTTTGAAGCCATTTTCCTGGTCCTAATCCAGTTGGCTCCAGCCTCTTCTAATAGGAGATCTACAGTGAATAATAATCACCAACATCCTCATTTGTAGAATGTGTTCACATCTGTTTTCTCATGCCAACCTCTAGACAGTCCTAGTTGTAGCCCTCTTGTTTATGGAGGTGTCAAAAAGGTGACTTGATTTGCTTCAGAATATAAATGTTGCCTATGCAGCCCACAGTTTTATAAGATCCTCTAGGACTTGCTCAGAAAATACTGGTGCTGTCTTAGCTCTGATGGGTGTGCATGTGTGCTGCTTAAGAGGCTCATAGATTATTACAATTCAAAAACCTGGACTCCATCTGTTGTTAGAAATTCAATTACCACATTGCAGGCATATATGGGTAGTTCCTGTTTATTTAACCATTATTCTGAGGGCTTTATTTTTTTCCACTCAGATCACATTATTTTATAAAAACCCACCCAAAACTGGACATATTGGCTCATTGTACCCTTTTTTAAAAAAGAATTCATCCGATATACAACCTTGAGTCAGAGTTTAGAATCAGGATCAGCTAGTTTGTTCCCTCAGGCTGATTTTTAGCCCAACCAAAACATTTGGTGTTTGAATTCCCCCAAGTCTCATAACTGGTACATCTGAATTTCTGCTGGTATTTTGAAATATTTATACATTGACCCAGGGAAGAATGGAAACAGTTTAGTTCTTGTGAGAAAGTAGTCCTGTGTGTTTAGGAACTAAATTCTGACCTGCTCATTGCTGTTTGGGACTGACATTAACCCTTCACACTACACCCTGGGCCTCTCCCTGGCCCATAGACATGGCGTCCACCAGCCACCTCGGCACTCCCCCTGTTGGAGTGTTTGGGATGTTCTCCATTCAAGTTGATTGGACCTGGGGAGAACAGGCATTTATAGAAATAAATACATATCCTAGTCACCACCCAGGGTGCACAACTAAAATGTCATGGAATCACCTTCCTTGTGGTGTCTCCTCAACTCCCTCAGAACTGTTACTTAGCATCAAAATAGTTTAATCTGAATTATATTCTGAATTCAGATTATATTCTGAATTATATAATTATATTCTGAAATATATAATTATATTCTGAATTCAGGATTGTGATGGATATCCTAAGAAATACCGAGGTGCCTAAGAAATCAAATGCATGCTCGAAAGTGGGTGGGCAAGGCAAACTTGACTTCCGCCTGAAGGGCTTGCTAGGGAACCTGGCTAGAGCGCCTGTGCCGGCAATCCGCCTGCTTTTATCCCTAATGCAGGGCGGCTCTTTGCCCTGGTAGGAGGAGTTACAAGCTATGCGATTGGCTAACTGTAAAATTGGGGCAGGCAAAGGGAATAAGTAAAATGACTACAACTGGATCCAATTAAGGCTGAATACTGTATTCTGAAAATGGACTGCTGGGCTTTCTATTTCTCAATATTCTAAAGATAGTATTGGTTTCTAAATTGATAGAATTAATAATGGTAACTGTGTTTGCCAGATATAAAAGAGAAGATATAGTTGGTGAAGTCTATGAATGTAATCTGTTTTTACACTATAATTTTATTAGTTATGTAGCAACTTGTGTTGCATGAGCCAATGAATTATTATTTACTAATTTTAAATTAATATTTAAAAATAAAATAAAAATTATTATTTTGAGGAAACCAAAATTCTTATGAACTACAGTAAGAGAAAGGAGCAGATAAAGAAATTAGGTGTGTATGCTCACAGCTACAAAAAATATATACATTTGCTAATGGCTCAGGGTAATCTGCAGAAATAAAAAAATGTATGAGGAGGGACAAGGGTGAGTCTTTTTCAAAAAATGTTTTATAGATATCACTACATATGTCAATTTTCAATTAAAATTTTTAAATGGATTTATATTTTCTGGTGAAAAAAATATTTTATCAATCAAATATTGTGCTTGGCTTTGTCTTGTTTTGTAGGACGACCAACAGAAATCTACCAATGTCGTCTATCAGGCTCACCATGTGAGCAGGAATAAGAGAGGACAGGTGGTTGGAACAAGGGGCGGATTCCGAGGATGTACCGTGTGGCTAACAGGTATCGATCTATACACATATATAGTATATTGATATATTTTTTAAATTGAAACGTGGCACACAATTTTAAGGAAATTAGTGTAATATCTTGCACACAGTATGTGGTTTTAAAAAAAAATTGGGGGGAGTACCAAGTATTGAACTCAGGGGGACTCATCCACTGAGCCATATCCCCAGCCCTATTTGTATTTTATTTAGAGACAGGGCCTCATTGAGTTGCTTACACTTTGCTCTGCTGAGGCTGGCTTTGAACTCACAATCCTCCTGCCTCAGCTTCCTGAGCCGTTGGGATTACAGGTGTGCACTATCCCTCCCCACACCCTCCCAGCATATGTGTTGGTTTTTAACCTTAAAAAGGGTCGGAGAGCTGTAGTAGAGAGCCTGGATGTTAGTCCTAATTCTCCTTCCATCAGTGAAAAGAGAGTCAAGGCCTGACTGTAGAAATAGCATCTGATCCAGTCGTGGGAAGTCTCAAATTGTCAGTTTTCTCCTCTCTGTCAGGATAGGGTGGGACAAGTGGATTATGACAACCTTGTTCAACTCCAAGAAATTCAGTACTTCTCACGTTCATCCCAGCATTGGCTGGCAGTTATAAATGGGGCTTTTCTAATTTGACACCAAGCATTTGCTGGTCCATAAGGCATGGGATGTTTAGAGATAGCCTTTTTGTTTTCTGATGTTCTGATATTTGAGGGGACTATTCACTTACTGCAAACAAGCAAGCAAATGTAAGGACACAAGATTTCCTTTGCCTGTGGAAATGATGGAAATCACTGGCTCCCACCCAGGTGACTCTTCTCTCATGTTTTTATAGTCACAGAATGTCAAAGCTAAGGGTTAGTGACAGAAGTGGACTGAGGACCTAAGACTCCCAACACCCCAGTCCTGAACTGTCCCCTCATACTCTGAGTACAACAGAGAGAATTGTTGCCTAGAAATGAGGCTTTTTCCCACCCCCCTCTTGATCCTGGAGATTGAACTCAGCAGTGCTCCATCAACAAGCCATATCCCCAGCCCTTTTTATTTTGAATCAGAGTCTCACTAAATTGCTAAGGCTGGCCTCAAACTTGGAAAGCTCCTGCTTCAGCCTCCGGAGTCACTGGGATTATAGGCATGTACCACCACACCCAGCTGGAGACGAATTTTAGGTAGCCTGGACTCAAAAAGAAAAAAAATTTAATTTCATACGCATAACTTTTCAAATAGAGATGAGCCCAGATGCAAAAATATGTTTATCCAGGTTGTGAAATCAGTGTGGATATTATTGTCTGCTCATGAAGGCAAATGTATTCTAACCTGAGGGTAATTCTAAAGGCAGAGAACTGCGTTGCATGTTTTTTTTTGGGGGGGGGTTGTTTTGTTTTGTTTCTATTCTAGTCATTTCCCTTTCCTCTCCAAACCAGCCTTGCTCTTATCTTTTTCACTTTTTTATTTCCTAGTGCCTTTGGCATCCTGGCTTATTCTGCATGGAAGCAGCGTTCCCCAGCCTCTAGTGTAGGGAGGGACAGTGGGCAGGGAGCTTGCTCCATGCAGATGCTCAGTGCTCCCCTTCATTGTCTATGGTGTCTCCTCAACTCCCTCAAGAGACACTATTTGTAGCAGGAGGTGCAATTGTGGAAACAACCTTTGTGTTTTTGTGTTGGGACATCCACACAATGTCCACTTCTCTAATGTGGCACTCCCTTGAAAAGAAAAATTTTTAAGAAGGTAGAAGGGAAAAACATGTAAAAGACATATCCTCTGTCTTATTTTACTCTTTAGGAAAATCACGCAGGTATGTACAACTATAATGCACCAATTAAAAAAAGGAAAATAAAATGGACCAAAAACATAAAAACAAAAAATAAATTAAAAATCACACAGGGGGGCTGAGGTTGTAGCTCAGTGGCAGAGCGCTTGCCTCACACGTGTGAGGCACTGGGTTCGATCCTCTGCACCACATAAAAATAAGTAAACAAAATAAAGACGTTGTGTCCATGTATAACTAAAAAACCAGGCAGACCAGAAGAAACCATATACTTCCAATCCAGAAATTCAGATTTGAACTCTCACTCAACCTACATTAGCCAGTTAACTTCTCTAAGCCTCAATTTCCTTGTTTGTAAAATGGGAATAAGGATTAGTTACCTGTCTTATGGAGGTTTAGGAGAACTAATTGAAATAAAGCATCATTGCACTTAGCCCAGTGCCTCGGCCGTGGTAAAGCTCTTAGTAAATGTATTTAGTGTTACCCAGTATATTAAAATAAATAGAGCAACAGTCTAGTTAAATAGTTATGGTGACTTAGCTCTTTTTTTTTTCTGTGAATTGAAGAAAAATGGCAGGAAATCTATTTCTCTCATTTTTCTGATGTGAGATATTCAAGACTCCCTACCCTGTAACCCTGCATCGATTCTAAGAATTTATCATCTGTGTTTATTCAAATGAAACTGAATAACATAATTATGGATGACACATTCAACAATGATTTAGCAAAGATTGCCAACACATTCTTCATGTAGCTATCTCTTCTAGTGATCCTCTGTCAACGCCAACAGCATGACTTTAAAACATAAGAAAATATCTGGAAACAGTTTATTTATCTTTTGTAGATTATACTCCCCCACCCCAAGTTTCCCTCCTTCTTAGACCTTCGTCCCTGCCTTTCTCTTACTTTTTTCACCTTTTCCTGCTTTCCTTCTGCTGTCTTCTCTGTATTAACCTCTTGACCTTTTTTACTTCCTTTCCAACTTTTCCTTTTCCATGCAGGGTGCTGTCTGGCAGTGGCTTGGCACCATGGAATATTCTTCAGGTTCTGAGATCTTTAGGACAAGTGAATTTTTTAGAGTGCTAGTTTTCCAAGATGGTTCAGATTTTGAGCTTATAAATAATTTTGCCGGATTGCATTTTTCTCTTTATCTCTACTTCCCTTATCTAGAAATTTTAAAATCATCGTGCTTGAACAGCATAATGGAAGGCACCTGGTAACTCTATTGTCATGTAAAGACCCCACAGTGCATTAAATCTCTGAGTGTAAATACTCCTAAGAGCTCTAAATCCTTCTGCAGCCTAGCTCAAGGTGACTCTCCATCTTTGTGTTTTGAGTCATTTTGGAAAAATCTTGAAGCATGTGGGCTGTTAGTCAGATGGTTATTCAGTGACTCTGCAAGGGAGGTGGGCCTGCCATTCTCTGGGGGCTCCCCCTCCTCTCTGGCTAATTGCTCCCACATGAGGGGAGATAAGACCACTGTTATAGCATCTTTGGCTTTTCAAAAGAAGCTAAAATCTGGATTTGTATGCATAATTTTCTAATTTTGAAAACAGGATTAGAAAAATCCTGGTTTTTTGCAGACAAAAGAACACACCAAGGATCGTATGTAGCCCTTAGTTCCCTATTTCTTTCTTTGAAATTCTAATCCTAGTAGTGGACAAAGAGTTATTTCAAATTTTGAAATAGATGCAAATACTTGACTTTTAATAACTTATGCTCTTTTTAGACTTGGATGGCTTTAATTTAAGATCAATCAAAAATTGTAAAGAGGGTTTAGGTACACAATTTATCATCTTTACCAATTCGGGACAATACCAGTCTGTCTTGCTTGTTCTGGTGACAGGTCTCTCTGGTGCTGGAAAAACAACAATAAGTTTTGCTCTGGAAGAGTACCTTGTCTCCCACGCCATCCCGTGCTATTCCCTGGATGGGGACAATGTCCGTCATGGCCTTAACAAGAACCTTGGATTCTCGCCTGGGGATCGTGAAGAAAACATCCGCCGGATTGCCGAGGTGGCTAAGCTGTTTGCTGACGCTGGTCTCGTCTGCATTACCAGTTTCATCTCTCCATTCGCAAAGGTGAAAAGATTTAGCACTGGACACAGCTCTCACACACAGTCTGAGCGCTCCTTGAACTGCTGAGGACAGGAGTCTGGTGGAGGGGAGGGGAGAGCTGAAGGTTTTATTTTCAACTTTCCCACCATTTCTTCCCCTCCCGACATGCTCTCTCATTTCCTCTATTTACAATTGCTTATATAAAGAGAGTTCCTTTATTTCCAGATGCCAGGGCCCCAGCTGACCTGAACTCTCTCATGTTCACAATTATAAGGGACATTGTTCAGAGTTGACAGGAAGAAAAAATTAAACAAGGAGAACTCTAAGACTGTTATTTTGGTTGTTGGAAAAAGAATGTTTAACTTGCTAAAGAAAAGAACAGTTCACTACAAAGCTTCAGGTTGTGTGTGTTGGATATGGACATAATTGAGGTGGAGTATCACTCTTCATGTTTTAAAACCAGAAATCTCTAGGAGCTACAGACAATGTGCTATGTGCTTTGAGAACATCCTTTGAATGGGATCTGCCTATGTTGCCAGTGTCATCTAGCTAAGAGGGGCTGTTTTTCTCTGAAATTTCTTGAGAGAGCTGTGTTTACCAGAATGACATTTCTGGGCTCTCTCTAAAGGACTCGGTAGCCCAGTGTTATCTCAAGGCTATCAAGTGCCAGAGCATTCCATGTTTAGTGACAAAGAATTTCATTGTGAAATTTTGTCTTAATTCATTTTCTGTTGCTATGACAAAATACCACAGACTGGGTAATTTATGAAGGATAGAGGTTTGTTTGGCTTATAATTCGGGAGGCTGAGAAGGTCTAGAACATGGCGCCAGCACCTGCTCATCATCTGGTTAGGGCCTTCTGGCTGCATCATGACATGGTGGAGGGTTATTACGTGGTGAGACAGAACATGTGTGCCAGCTCAGGTCTCTCCTCTTCTCTCCTGTCCCATTGTTGGGGCTCCCTCCTGATGACCTTATCTCATTTTAATTACCTCCCAAAGGTTCCACCTCCAAATATCATCAATGTATGAATTTAGGGATTTAGTTTCCAACATAAAATTTGGGGCACATGTTCAAACCGTAACAAACCTCTTTTTCCATTTTTAAATGTTCTGTTTTTCAGGATCGTGAGAATGCCCGTAAAATCCATGAATCGACAGGATTGCCATTCTTTGAGATATTTGTAGATGCACCTCTAAATATTTGTGAAAGCAGAGATGTAAAAGGCCTCTACAAACGGGCTCGAGCTGGGGAGATTAAAGGTATGAGAACCAACTGGATGCGGTAGCACACACTTGTAAATCCCAGAGACCAGGGAGGCTGAGGCCGGAGGATTGGAGAGTTCAAAGCCAGTCTCAGCAATTTAGTGAGGCCCTAAGCAACCCTGTCTGAAAATAAAAAGGACTGGGGATGTGGCCCAGTGGTTAAGTACCCCTAGGTTCAATCCTTAGTACCAAAAAAGAAAAAGTATGAGCAACAGCTAGAGGCTCCATTGCCAATGACTTAGCCTACCAATCCTCTGATTACATCCTCAGGGATCTGTCAGAAGTTTCAAACTGTTTTCCAAAATTTCATATAACATACACAACTTTTTATCGAATCATTATATATTCAATGTGTCCATGGGCTTATTAAAATGTAGAGTTTTGCCAGGCACCGTGGGGCACGCCTGGAATCCTAGCACTTTGGGAGGCTGAAACAGGAGAATCATGAGTTCAAAGCCAGCCTCAGCAACGGCAAGGCACTAAGCAACTCAGTGAGACTCTGTAAACAAAAATAAAAACAAAAAATAGGATTGGGGATGTGGCTCAGTGGTCAGGTGTCCCTGAGTTTAATCCCAGGTACAAAAAAAAAAAAATTATGGAGTTTTATCTTTCAAGAACTGTCATCTAATTGTGAAAGCATAAAGTTCAGAGAAATAAAATAGATATACGTAGGTGAGGAGAGTGTTTCAGAGTTTTCCCTTTTCAATTCTAGTCCAGTGTAGTGGTACATGCCTGTAATCCAGTGACTTGGGAGGTAGAAGTATTATAAATTGAAGGCCAGACTCCGCAATTTGCAACACACTGCCTCAAAATAAAAAATAAAAAGGATTGGGGATGTGGATGTGGCTCAGTGGTTGTGCATCCTTGGGTTCAATCTCCAGTACTCAAAAAAAGAAGAAAAAAAATTGAACAATTCTAATTACTTGTAGAGGACTTGGACTTTGCCAGATATTGTTCATAATTTGGGGCTTTCCGTATTGAAAACACAGCTGTATATCTTCTTACCTATGGCAAGAGGTCAAGGATGGCAGTTTGACCTTTTCTGTTATAATCCAAGCTCTCAGTTTAACACATGATTCCAACATGGGTTATGTCTTCATGATTAAAAACATTATTCCATTGGAGCACATGTGATTTCCCCTCTTATGTCTTGCAGGATTTACAGGTATCGATTCTGATTATGAGAAGCCTGAAACTCCTGAGTGTGTTCTTAAAACCAATTTGTCTTCAGTGAGCGACTGTGTCCAGCAGGTGGTGGAACTTCTACAAGAACAGGTGGGCACATGGTTCTCTCTTTTTTTAATTTAGTGAAGTCATGAAAGACAATCTGGGCTTCTTTCCTAAAGCATTCTTTCCTACAGTTTTCATTGGAAATTGTTGCCGCTTCTGTTTTGTTTCAGAACATTGTACCCCATACTACAATCCGAGGCATCCACGAACTCTTTGTGCCTGAAAACAAACTCGATCAGGTCCGGGCCGAGGCTGAGAATCTCCCATCATTATCAATTACCAAGGTAAGGGGTACAGACTGACCAAAGGAGAATTAGGCTTAATATCTATCATTAGAATTCATTTACAGTTACTCTTGATAAAAAGGAAAGTCTGAGTAAGGGACACTTCATTTTTGCTGATTTTTTCCCACTTCTTATCTGAGCAAATCTTTTATCAAGAGTTGCCAAAAGGCAGCTGATCAGAGCTATGCATGGAGGCAGGCTGGGAAAGGGACAGCTATATTTGCATGGGACAGTTTTACACAGCTATGATTTACCTTTGGTTATGTTCAAGTGCAGGTATCCCCATAACTACTTGTTGGTAGTGACTAAGAAAACAGCCTGGAAAGCAAGTGCTTTATGAGCAGCTGAGAAGGAGTTTGAAAAAAAAACAGAAAGTAGCCCTGATCTCCAATGATGGGAATGTTCCAGGCTTTTCTACTCTGCAGATTTCACTGCTCCTTTGTCAGGGAGATTGCAGTCTAAGGGGAGGGACACAGTTTCAGTTGCACTGATTTTACTACCTCCTGGAGGATGTGTGGTGCAGTCCCAGCATCTGCCCCGCACAGGGTCTGTTTGTGGTCAGTGTTAGTTGTTCCACACAAGGTAATCAAGTCTTCATGGGGACCTACCTATTTATTACCTATTAAAACTTTGGAAAGGCCAGGCGCGGTGGCGCACACCTGTAATCCCAATGGTTCAGGAGGCTGAGGCAGGAGGATCATGAGTTCAAACAGCCTCAGCAATAGCAAGGCACTAAGCAACTCAGTGAGACCTTGTCTCTAAATAAAATACAAAATAGGGCTGGGGATGTGGCTCAGTGGTCAAGTACCCCTGAGTTCAATCTTCGGTACCAAAAAAAATTGTTTTTGAAGCTATTAAAACTTTGGAGATTTCATAAAGGGAAGGGTGAATGGGGAATTTGTTTCTGCTCATGAAGACCCATACTTTAAAAAGTCATGGCCAATTTATAAATAAAACCCCTTGGCTCTGTGAAACAGATCCTGAGCACCATGAGCACCAAGCAGGTGAGGAAACACATGATGACAACTGGGATGTGGTTGTTCCAAAACAGAGCAATCTGTGAGGCAGATAACTTCAACTTCAGATTGATTGATTCTTTCAGTAATAGCGATGACAGAAAGGTATTAGAGCCATGACCATGGGCTGGATTTTTTTTTTTTTTGGGTACTGAGGATTGAACTCAGGGGCACTCGACCACTGAGCCACATCCCCAGCCCTATTTTGTGTTTTATGTAGAGACAGGGTCTCACTGAGTTGCTTAGCTCCTCGCCATTGCTGAGGCTGCCTTTGAACTCGGGATTCTCCTGTCTCAGCCTCCCTAAGTGCTGGGATTACAGGCGTGCACTACTGTACCCAGCTCCATAGGCTGGATTTTAAAGAATGAATAGGAGTTGAAAGTGGAGAGGAAGATGGGTAAAACACAGGTTTAAAACCACTTACATTTAGACTACGTATACATTGTCTGGAATTATTGACCATTAGTCCCCAAATGGAGTGAAAGGAGGCAGAAGTCCCTCCATGAGTCCTAGGGGCCAGAAGGGCATTCATTATCAAGCTGGTAACTTTGGACTTTAGAGTCAATAATTTACTCAATTCAGTCAAATGACCAATAAATACATCTGATGAAAAAATTCAGCCAAACCAGGATTTTTGTGGAGAAAAGAAAGAATAAAGGAATGAACAGTGAAATTTCAACTTAGTTGCATATTACAGTGATAGTTTCAGCCTGAAGTGTTCAAATAAATCATCTCAATTTGGAATATTTTTATAGCTCTTCCATGGGACAATTCCAGACCTAAACCTATCTGGCCCTGAGATCATAGGTCAGCACAATATGTGGGAACATTTAACAAAAGATTTTGCCTTCATCTTCCTGTCAACTGAATGAGAAAGAATTGCTCTGGGACCAGATGCTGGAGAAACAGAATTTATGGAAATATTCATCTGCTGTTTGTGTTTTGCAGCTGGATCTCCAGTGGGTCCAGGTGTTGAGTGAAGGCTGGGCCACTCCTCTCAAAGGTTTTATGCGGGAGAAGGAATACTTGCAAACTATACACTTTGACACCCTGCTAGATGGTATGATTTTTGTTATTGTTTCTTTCTCTTTATTATTAAAGAAAAAAATTTCTCCTAGAAGTTTGTACAGGAACAGGAACTATTCATCTTTAGTTTGTGAACCTCTTGGAAAAAATAGTTAGATCTTTTACAGTGTTCCCAATTTTATTATGTGTAAACCTCCATTTGTAGGAATTTTGGGGGGACATTTTCAAAGGATTATTGGTTATTAAAAAACTAAGGAACTGAAAAAATGAAGATTTTACTTGCATACAAATCCAAAAGAAGGTTAAGTCTGTTTCATCTCCACCTGTTCTTCGTTGGTCTTGATATTCAGAAACACTATTGGAGTCCAATTCACCATTGATGGCTGCATCTTGGGGCAACCAAGGCCAGCTCCATGCAGTTTACTGACTCATGTGGCACTTCCCACCCTCCAAGTTGCTCCTGTCATGCAGAGTTTCAGCAGCTGCTCTCCTTGACAGATGCTAAAGTGTCAGTGATTGTCCATATATGAAATATATTAGGAGGGCTTTGTCCTCTAAACTCCAACAGGACTGATTCAAGGCAGCTTTCTGGGCACAGGCTAATGGCTTTTAGAAAACTGATCTAAGGTTGGAAGCATGTGTTATTCAGAAGAATTCCTGACCCTTGTGTAATCATTTCCTTCCTAGAGCTGCTTGAGCTTATCAAATGTAACATTATTTCAAAGCCTTGGGAAACAGCTTAAGAAATGGAGCAGGAGTAGTGGTAGAGTCACATTGAGCAGGACTCCAGTCCTTTAAGGAAGAAAGATCAAATCACAGATTTTTTTCTTTGAAATGTTCAAGTCCTGAACATCTTTCTGATTCTGCCTGGGTAATGGGGTATAAAGCTAGAATCAGAACTTAAAACCTGATCAGAATAGGCCCTCTGCCCTTATTCTTCTGCTGTTCATGCCTCACAATCTGAGGCCTTTATTTCTCAGATTAAAAGAGATTCCAAAAAAGATACTTTCTTTACTTCTAGTTTGTCTTGACAGTAATAATAATATAATCTGTGTTGCATGTCTCTATTTTTAAAGCATTTTCCCAGGCATTATTTTGTTTGATCCTTACACAATCCCTAGAAAACAGGCAATTATTATTCATTTTACAGATGAGGAGACTGACCTCAGGTTAAGTAATTTGCTTAAGTTCATATCACTCATAAGTGAGGGCCCAAGACCAGAGTCCAGAGTCTCCTGACTCCTGGCCAGGTGCTCCTTCCTCACCAGGCTGCTTTCCTGATGTCCTTTCCAAGAGAATCTAGAAGGTCAAGATGTCTGACCTTGAGGAAGGCTGATGTTTATATTAATGTCTCAGTTTCAACACATGCTAGACACAGCCTGCTTCAAGTAAATATCATTGGACTCTGCAGCCATCCATGAATAAGAGGTTGACTATGAGCATCCCAAACTGGAGCTGTGACCAAAACACAAATAGAAGAATGAGAAGTTATACTCCATTTATGTATGATGTGTCAAATGCATTCTGTCATGTATAACTAATTAGAACAAGTTTTTTAAATTATTAGAATATTTTTTAAATTATTAAAATATTTCTAAATTATTAGAAAAAAAGAGAAGTGAATCACATCAAAAGAGTCCCCTTTACAGAGAAGGCCATTAACCTTTGACAAATATTTGTTCCATAAAGAAAAATGCCAGAGTGGCAGACATGGTCGCAGTGGGCAACATTAATGGCAGTCAAGGTCCTTAGCCTGGAACCTAGGTCTTCAGGGTAGGGAAACAGAAAACACTCAGAGTGGGCAAAAATAGCTTGTTTTGAGAAGAGGAGGAGAAGGCATTTTCCTGAGCTCAGAGTTTATAGTGTCTGATGAATTCTTAAGAGTCTATGACCCAGGCTGGGGATATAGCTCAGTTGGTAGAGTGCTTGCCTTGCATGCCCAAGGCCCTGGGTTCAATCTTCAGCACCACAAAAAGAAAAAAAAAGAGCCTATGACCCAAAAATATGAGAAATAGCTAATGTAGATAATTTATCTGCTAACTGAGGCAAATTCTCTTTCCTTCCCTCTCACACTATTTCCTATTCGTATGAAATTCCAGTTTTTTCCAAAGCCTAAACCCAAGGATTTGTAGGAGATGTGTTTCCTGTGCTTCTGCATCAGGCCCATGGCCGTGGGTCAATTGCTGTGTGGATCCATGTGGCTCTATGTGTCCACAGTGAAACAAATCCTGCCCAGGCCACTTAAGTTAGGTACTGGTGTAGATGTGGCAATTTATGGACTGTTCCTCCAGTGGGAAGAAGAATGTTTCCTTCCTCTGTGTTAACCTCAGTTGAGCACTCTCTAGAAAGTTACTTGAATCCCACCAAATGACTTATAATCCGTATGGATTCCTTTATTCTGTGTCTCCAATGGGGCTATGTCAGGAGGGGTTCAAGTGTGGAAGTCATGCTGTTTTCGTGACCCCTATCCCCTCTACCCTGCAGGCCCCATTTCTGGGACTTTCTAGAAGACTCCTTGTTACCTTATGGAAATTTTCTGCTGGCTGCACCATCTGCCTCTGCAACCAGAGTCCCTTGGGCACCCTTATGCAACCCCAATTACAGTCAAAGTTCTGCACACCTCCAGAAACCTCTTCAATTCTTATGTCAATCAATTAATAAAAATAGATACTAGGATACAATTTCCTGCCTATCTCTGCTACTCTCTGTATCTCAGTTTAGTTTTAGCCTAAGCAGAGGTAGAATATCATAGTGAATAAGAGTATAAACTGTAGCCGGGCGTGGTGGTGCACGCCTGTAATCCCAGCACTTTGGGAGGCTGAGACAGGAGAATCACGAGTTCAAAGCCAGCCTCAGCAATGGCGAGGCACTAAGCAACTCAGTGAGACCCTGTCTCTACATAAAACACAAAATAGGGCTGGGGATGTGGCTCAGTGGTTGAGTACCCCTGAGTACAATCTCCAGTACCAAAATAAAAAAAAAAAAAGAGTATAAGATGTGAAGCCAAACTTGGGGTTGGGTCAGTGATGAACTATGAATCTGGGCCAAAATGACGTATACTCTCTGCATTTAGTTGCCTCATCTTTATAATGGCAATATTAGTTACACACCGACTTTATTGGGATGTCGAAAGTTTAAAAGAGTGCCCAGTTCAATAGTAAATGTTCCGCCCGTATTAGCTCTTATCACAAACAACCCCCTATTGCATACAGTTAAAAGAACTTGGAGGGTTGAAGGCCATAAGTGGCTTATGCACAGTCACATCAGTTTGAATTAGCACAGAAATGTCATTAGCCAGCAACAAATATTTATTGAGAGCCAGGGTTCACCTGGCTCCTGGGGACAGAGTGGCTGTGAAGACAGATGTGTACTTGCTGGACGGACAGTGCAGCTTCTCCTCTGAGCCTGAGAGCAGCAGCTTCTTCCACCACATCAGTGATTCTCTTGGGACCATAGAACTCTTTATTTCAGGGAAATTTGATGTAATATATGAAGTGGATGTAATTTGATGTAATATATGAAGTGGCTCTATGTGTCCACAGTGAAACAAATCCTGCCCAGGCCACTTAAGTTAGGTACTGGTGTAGATGTGGCAATTTATGGACTGTTCCTCAAGTGGGAATCCCTAGGAGGAATTGGGAGCTTGGCCTCCTGGGCAGGAGGCTGGTAGGCATCTGGAGGAAGCCAGTGGACACTGCTTCCATTCCATGGCAATTTCCTGGCAGTGCCTGGCTTCAGAACTGGGGACACAGAATTAAATTCTAAAAAGAGATTTCTTTATATATCAGAAGATGAGGCAAGATATCATTCATATCAATATAATTTAATTTTTAAATGGACAAATTCAGCTATATTAAGATGATATCATTTAAAAAATGTTTTAGTCATAGATGGACACAATATCTTTATTTTATTTATTTTTATGTGGTGCAGAGGATCAAACCCAGTGCCTCATACACGCTAGGTGAGCACTCTATCACTGAACTACAACCCCAGCCCTGGTATAATATAATTTAACCCATTAATAAAGATTTGATTCAATGTCATTGAAAATGTGAAATATTTTGTGCAGCCACAGAAACATTTTCACTTTCACCTAACATCAAACAGCTGCAAAACCAAAGCCCAAAGGAATCATTTGTCCGTGTTTTTGGTAATTTTATAGTACGAGGAGGACCTACTTCCATATCAATGTATTGTGTCACTTTATTTCTCACTGGAAATATAGTTCCAGGGTTGTCACAGACCCTCCTATCATGTCCTATTTACATTTAAATATGGGACACCAAGTTTACATTGATGACTTCCAAACGGGATCAAGACAAGACAGCCTTGTGAGATGGCATCATTTAATGGCAATTCTCCTGCAGCTGGCTTTCCAAGGCAGGACACCAGGGTGCCACACACACACCACCAGCACTTACTAAGCACCAGTGACTCTGGAGTTTGATGTAGGCTATCACATTTCATCTGGATAACACCACTGTGAAGATATTTTATCCACAGGAGGAAGAAATTTGGGAAAGTTAACTTACTTGAAGCTTGGATTCAAATCCAGCTTATCCTGGCTCTAACAATTGTACTTATTTTCCTGGGCACGCTTTCATGTCCTCTAATCATCTAGGATTCCAGGAATTCTGGGGCAGCTGGTTTCTACACCGTCTCCCAAAGCCTGGTTGGGAAATCATTTGACAGTGCTTGTTATATCACATGTTTGCAAGAGATAACTTCTTGCTGAAGATGGAAGGATTATTAACATATGTTATAATTATAAAATAATCTGTGTTTTAAAAAACAGATAACTATCTTAACAATGCTTTTTGGAGTGTATTGAACAGTATTTCACATAGATTCTGATTCTTATCAGCTTTTTGGTGTCATATATTCTCTGTTTTTAAACATAGCATAATGAAGAGTGCAGTGTATTTGTATGTTATATATGTGAAGTGTCATAACAGAAATTGGCTCCTTGACATTGTTGCTTTAAGATTATTTTGGTGGAGAGTTGAAAATGTGTTTCTTAACTGTGTTTGTGTTTCTCTAGGCATGCTCCTTTATGGTAGGTACTTTAACTTTCCAAGTAGTAGTTAATTATTATAATTAGATACGTTGCATTAATTCAAAATGGTTAAAGACATAACAAAAAAAAATCTTAATTAACCAATTGTAATTGTTATCAGTTCATGATCCAACCAGTTATAGTAGAATAATAGTACATTATATTCTGCTAATTAGAGTCCAAATAGCAAGAAATTTCTGGATTAGATGCAGCTATTGTTTATAATGTTGTGTTTAGCTGATGAAAGTAAATTTGTTTCTGAATTATTGTTACATATTTTGTTCCCCAGTACTTTTAGATTTATGATTCTTTCCCAGTGTCTCGTGGTTCCCTTTTAGCTTCACAAATTTGGAAATTCTACCATGTTTATAAAACATCTTTTTTTTTTTGGCTTAATTGGTGAAGGATAAATCCATTTTAGATGCAATTTAAAATGGATGCACCTGGTTGGATTGTGTATAATTGTACTTTGTGATGTGTGATTATGCATGAATTTAATTTCAAGCTATCATAATTGATAGTTACAGAAATGGGAATAAATATACATTTGCTGTGACCGTAAATTTCTGAATTGTACCAGAATGAAGAGGTAAAATTCCAAAGGTATCATTTATGTCTGATATTGTTTTCATCATTTTTTCTTTAAAAAAAGTCCTAGTTACGTAACAAAGATTAATTCAGTGTTTACATAGAAAATCTATACAACCAATAAGCAGATCTACAGGACTGAAACAGAAGGCTTGAAAAATATCTTTAAAGCAAAAGAAAAATTATTCAGTTGAACAGGAAGTTATCTATTGAATTTATAGTTGTTAAAAAAAAAAACAATAGTACTGTTCCACAGTGAGATGTACTACAATAAAATAATCAAGGTCGTTCCCATCAGAGCTGGAAGCACATGAAGGGAAAGGCAGAAAGCCTGAATCCATGTTTAAAACCATGGAGGATGTTTATCACAGTTAAATCGTTGGATAAGTGTATGTATTAGAAAAGTTGAGAAAGATGATAGGGAACCCATGGTAAATCTGTTTATACCCAAGTGCCATGAGCTACAGGCGTGAGATCAGTAGGACTTCTTTCCATAGCATCCTACAGATGTGCTCCTTGACCGGGACCACTGTAGGGGTGTGCTGCTTAGTTACTGTGGATGCTCGCTCCAGGATGAGATGAAGGGGGAGTGGAGGCTACATTGGGCAGGAAGCTGGTGGACTAGAGGAGAAAATTGCAACCAGAAGACAAGCACCCCTTGGATTTCCACCCGGAACATTTGATGCAAGACAAACTTGCAGACATGTTGCTGGCAGGGTGAGGCTTTCTCCAGCGTGGTGCTCTACTTTCGCCTTTGCATTTTGCTTGACTTTATTTTGGTCAAGGCACTTTTTACAAGCAGAGTCAGGCACCAGGGTCTTTCTTTCAGCAAATATGGCCAGTAAGCAATCCACAGAAAGCATGTTTTTTTTTTTTTTGGTACCGGGTATTGAACCCAGGAGTTACATCCCCAGCCCTTTTTATTTTTATCTTTTAATTTTGAGGCAGAGTCTTGCTAAATTGTTGAGGATTTCAGTATATTGCTGATTCTGACCTCAAATTTTCTATCCTGCCTGGGCCTCCTAAGTCCCTGGGATTACAGACATGGGGCTACCATGTCTGGAATAAGCACAATTTCTAATTAGAATATCAGCATCCTTGAAAGTGGTTTCTTAATTCACCTCTCTCTCTTTTCCTCACCTGGACTGTAGTGGATTTAATTACTTTCATCATAAACCTCCATTAATTTAGTGCTGAACAGTATGCCCCCTCACATCAAACCAGGGAAATATGTTTATTTACTATTCTTTTTTTTTAAGAGAGTAAACTGAGTTCAGAGAAGTTGAATGACATACACTTTTGACTTTAGTGTTCTCTGCAAAAGGATTGGCTGCTCTAACTGTCATTGACTTTGGAAACAAAGAGGTATTTGAATAACAAAAGCCTTACTTTTGTAAGGCACATATCTAATTTGTGTCTTATTAAAGGTCCTAAAGTGTGTTGCAGGATTTTTATGATAGACTGGGTTTCTTTACGGCTGGAAGCTGCTGTCTGTATTCTATGACATTCTTAGATCCTAGTAATTTCAGAGAGTGTTTAAAAGGTGCAAAGTGATATGCCTGGAAAATTGGGTTTTGTAGCTGCTAAGGTGGAGTCTTATGCCCCAAAATAATAGAACTCAAATTGTTAACTCCGTCAGAGGCATTCTAAATGTTGGATTTGAAAGTTAGGTTTAAATGATTTTATTAGTTTATGACATATTTTCTCAAATCCGTGAAGAGCTGCTCATATTTTCTCTGGAATTGAATGTTTTCTTTGTTCACCTTCCTTTGATTCTCTTCAGAATCTGAAGTTCCCCTAATATTCTTTTGTGTTACACACCTAACCAGGGGCACTCATTTCTTCACCTGTAAGTACAACTGAGAGGCAGACATGTTTATTAGAATATTAGAGCATTGTTACAAAAGGTATTGGGGGGCACAATTTCATATTATTTTTTACATAGACTGGCATGGTTAAAAAATGAGAGCCAATTTTTACCCTTTTAAGCTTCCAAATAAAAAATAATCACATCTTTTAACCATTTTATCTAGAAACACTTCAAAATATTCCTACTTCAAAAAAATACCCCCCTTATTCACTCAAAAAAAAAAAAATCCCTTGGTGGTAGAGCACTTGCCTAGCATGCAAGAGGCCCTGAGTTCAATCCCCAGCACCACTAAAAAAAAAAAAAAAGTTCAACATAAGCAAACTTGTCAAAATACCTCTATTGTCATTAGTCCTACCAATTATTAAGCTGGGCTTTCATGTAATGGTGCCTGGGACATTTGTGGATTATTCAAGTTTCTGTATTAGTGTTCTAATACAAAAACATAACCGACAGGATGCATGTATGTGTATGTATAGGGGGAGGGAGAAAGGATTTACCCTAAAAAATTGGCTCGTGTGATTGGAGGCAAGTTTAAAATCTGCAGGGTAGGCCAGCAGGCTGGAGACCCAGAGAAGAGATGTAGTTCAAATCCAAAGGCATCCTGCGGCCTAAATTCCCTCTTTTGGAGAGATTAGTCTTTTCAGGCCTTCAACTGATTAGAGGAGGCCTACCCACATTATGAAGGATTATCTTCTTAGAGTCTGCTGATTTAAATGTTAATCCCATCTAAAATTACCTTCAAAGAAATATCAAGAATATTTGACCAACTATCGTGCTACGATGGCCTAGCCATGGACAGCAAACTCAGAGTTTGTATAAAATCAGCCATCCCAGTTTCTTTGTCTATGTTTTCAAGAGTTTTCCTGTCTCTTCCTTTGTGGATGAGATGTTGACATGCTATGTTGCTAAAGATATAGTTTCTCTAAACAGTGCGTTCTATGCCTTCTGATTCGTTGTGTTATATACTGAGAAGTCCGAACATATAGTTTACTTACATTCCTTTTAGAGACTCAGCATAAAGGTGAGAAGGACTCACTTTCCAAAGAAAGTGCATGCACTTTAGTAATAGTCTCGTATTATTTTTTAGTCCTCCTGTTTTTTCAATGGTTCTCACAGTTAAGCTAACAAGATTCATGACTCCCAGAGAAGTCAAATTAGAGACTCCCAATCTCTTCAGAAATATTGGAAGGTGTTGCTGTGCCTGCACCACAGTAAGCATCAGAAGGACCACTTATTTGGGGGTCCCAGGGACTGTGGATTGTCTTGGTTGTTTTCCTATCTTTTAAATTCAGTGGATTGGCCATGCCTAGTGTTACAAGGTTTGTTTCCAAGAGAAACTAGAGAGTTTTGTTTCATTTCATCAAACTTTATTTTGTTTAATTGGATTTTTAAAGACTTTAAACTTTCTCATGCATTGGGATCAGGACCAAGCTTTAAAAATGGAACCCAGAGCCCAGCGCAGTGGCACATGCCTGTAATCCCAGCACTTTGGGAGGCTGAGACAGGAGAATCGTAAGTTCAAAGCCAGCCTCAGCAATGGCAAACTCCGTGAGACCCTGTCTCTAAGTAAAACACAAAATAGGGCTGGGGATATGGGTCAGTGGTCGAGTACCCCTGAGTTCAATCCCTGGTATAGATAGATAGATGATAGATAGATAGATAGATAGATAGATAGATAGATAGATAGATAGATAGAGGAACCCAGGCCAGATGTGTTGATGCACACCTGTAATCCCATTGACTCAGGAGGCTGAGGCAAGAGGATCATAAGTTCAAGGTCAGCCTCAGCAAGTCAATGAGCCTCTCAGCAACTTAGTAAGACCCTGTCTCAAAATAAAAAATAAAAAGGGCTGAGGAGGTGGCTAAGTTTTAAAGCATCCATAGATTCAATCCCCAGTATCAAAAAGCAAAAACAGAACCCCAAAAGGGAGACACGGCCTTTCCATCCCCAAGGTCAGGCCACCTCTGTGGGCCACTTGGCTCACTTTTCACCCACTGCCCATCTTCTGCTCTGGGAAGCCCTTCAGGACTTCTCACCACTGACTCTAGAAAAACCCACACAGCCATGTTGGATTTGGATGTTAAAGCCTTTCAAAGGGACTCTTTGGAAGGGACATCGTGCACTTGTGAGACATCCTTAAGGGATGGCACGCCTTACTTCCAGTATTCATGCAGCCCACGGGTCTTTTCACAGATGGAGTGATCAACATGAGCATTCCCATCGTGCTGCCCGTCTCTACAGATGATAAGAAGCGGCTGGAAGGATGTAGCGAGTTTGTCCTGACCTATGGCGGACAAAGGGTGGCCATCGTACGTGACCCTGAATTCTACGAGCATAGGAAAGAGGAACGTTGTTCTCGCGTGTGGGGAACCACATGTTCAAAACACCCCCATATCAAAGTAAGTCGTGAAATCTTTGGAAGGGCTTTCCTGATCTATTTCAACTGAGGGTAGAAATCATTCTTTTCAGTTCCTCCATGGAAGACTTCAAAAACTGCGGTTCAGTGGAAGAATGCTTTTCTAAGATTGGTTTTGCAAGCTTGGCCTTGGGAGATCTATTTAAAGGGGGATACAGAAATGTCTTTCTGTTTGAGAGCTGGTCTCAATGATCTCTTGAGTCTTCAGAGATCCTTTGATGGTCACATCCTCAGCTAAACAAGAGTGTGTAGATAAGTTAGTCTGGTATCATGAGTGGAAATAATGATACCATACTAAATTTGTGTAGCTATGCACAAACCCACAGCTAGAGGGTTCATCTTTTAAAAGGCTCAAAAAAAATATCTTCACACAGAATAAACCTGGTCAACCACTGGAGAGTGAACTCAGAGTTCATGCTCTGTGGCCAGTGAAGGGGTCAAAGACACCTTTTTAGTAAACACAAATCAGCACAGATTGTGGCTGAGCTCCCAGAGGAAGGATACTACATGTGGCTGTGTTCAAGAGTGAAAAATGTGTTCATCTGAGTGGGATCATTTATCGTAAGGAACCTCCTTGGGTTCATTCACAGCTTCTAACTGCTGTTGGGGTTGGAGTGAGAGGGAGGGGGCATTAGGGAATCTTTATTTCCCAGTAAGAAAAATATGGGAAATAGGATTCAAAAACCATTGGTCATCCAAGATAAAGGCATTAGGATGGAAAGTGAAGAGAAATGCTACTGATTTGACTTCTCAAATTCCCCAACTGGATTAACTTCTAGCAAGTTCACAGGTGTCATCAAGAGCAGTTCAAGGCCCAGAGGCTCTAAAAGGCCTCATGGTGGACAAGGCATGCTATCTTTCTGGACCTCAGTTTCTTTACTGATGAAAGAAGGGGCCAGGCAAAATAACTCTAAGGTCTCTTTCAGTCTCTTGACCCCAGGGAAAATTATGTTGTTGTTGTTGTTCTCAGTTGTAAAATGCTCCAAGACAGGAAGGACTTTTTCAAGGTCCCTGTTGGTGGCTGTCACGCCAGGGCTCAGATCCAGGAAACACATTTGGAATCCCAGCAGGTGGAAGAAGAAGCAAAACCCGGTAGATGTACTTTATTCAGAGGTGGCAACAGCCTCCAGCCTCCTACTTCAGCTTTAGCCCCCAGCCAGTTCCACTTAGCCCCCTTTTTATATACAGACCAAACAAAGAAGGTACACTGCCAACAGGTTACATCAGTGGGCACATGCTCACAAGCAAATGTTTATGAACTTGAGCATGTACACTGAATCAGAATGTTCCTGACCTTGACTACACCTTAACCATAACATAGCTAATTTGTAGCCTTGACTACACACTAAAAACATAACATAAAACATAGCATAGCCTGCCAAAAGCCTCAGTGAGGGAACTGAACTATAGCCCTTCAGGACCTGTCCCAACAGTGGCCTCCAGGGAATTTCTTAATCTGAATGAAAGAGGGCACTAGGCAAGCAAAGCAGCCTATTCACTCACTGGACATAGCTAGCCACCCTCAAGATCAGCATCTTTAGCCAGGTGCAATGGCTCACATCTGTAATCCCAGTAACCCAGGAGGCTGAGGCAGGAGGATTGCAAGTTCAAGGTCAGCTCAGGCAACTTAGAACCTGTCTCAAAATAATGATGATGATGATGATGATGATGATAACGATGATGATAAAGGATAAAAGGACTGAAGATGTAGCTCCGTGGTAAAGCATCTTTGGGTTCAATCCTCAGCATTGGGGGAGAAAAAAACAATAAGAGTCTTCAGTCTTAATGCATATCTAGATTAAATACATTTGTGCAGTTTTTCTCAAAGAGGCTGGCAGATAGGCCTTATCGTTTCTGAATACGGACTCAGAGCTGTTTGAGGAATATTTTGTTCTGGGCTTCAATTATATCTCTGGTCATTTCTTTCCTGATCCTAATCATATGGGTTTGGGATTTTATCTTTGCCCAGTGACCCAAAGAATAACGGCTTTTCATTATGGCAGATCAGATATTCTACTCTTTAGGTCTAACATACACATACACATGACTTTGCACTTAGGAAAAAAACAGCCTCAGGAAGCTCTTGTGTGATCTTAAGTGATTATGTCTTTCATCTTGTCTTGCCAATGTATGTCAGCAGTTGGAGTTAGAATTAAGCCAGGGAGAGTGCTGTTGTGACTTTGACAATACTGTCAGTGACTCTGTACCATTAGGTTGTTAGAGGGAGTCTGTAAACATTCTCAGTGAGCTAATGGTGAGAAATGGGCCATGAATAACCTGAGAGAGAAAGCCATTCACCTGGTATATGCTACCCTTGGGTTGTTTTAAGGTGCATTTACCAGACACACAAGAGTTTTATTGGGAAACACAAACACTGGTTTTACTGGGAAAAGAAGTCTTCGTTGTGTGTGTGGAACTCAGTCATACTTCAGCATAATTTTTTTAGAACCCCAAACCTCCAAAAGTTGTTACTCTAAAAGTAATTATGGGTCTTCTTGTATTCCATGTGGCACTGGGAATGACATTTCCTTGTCACCAAGGAAATGGTTTGTTCCCATCTGTTCCCATAGCTCCTCACCAATGGTACTCCTGACAGTCCATTCAAGGACTCTATTGAGTCACTCGGGAACCATGTGACATGATCCCAGCTGAAATCATGAGGAAGAGCAGGTGAAACTTGTAAAAATAATGCTTGGAGAAACCCAGTTGCCTTTCATCCATGGCTCTCAAAGCTTTTCCAAGCAGTAATTATTTTTCACTATGCTCTTGTGAAGTAGGTAAAAAAAAAAAAATTCTCCTATTTTATAGATGTAGAACAAAGTGTGACTTCCCAGTGAAGGACAGGAGAAAGAGGGCTTATGTCCTTTAACTCTATGATAAAGACCAGAAGATCACTTCAATCAGTAGCATCACCTGGGCAGCTTTAAAAATGACTGGATCCCACTCTCACAGATTCTGATTTAATTGGCTTTGAGTCATTCCTGGTCCTGGGAGGTTTTAATTCTCACCATGATTTGAATGTGCTGAGAAGCACTTCAGTAGATAATTATCTGGAGCTGTTTCCTATATGACCCCACCTGGATATATTGAAGAATACGTCAAACTTAACATGTTCAACCTCTCCCCAGATTTGTTGTCCCTCATGTGTCCCTCATCGCACCAACATCCCTGCCATTCAAATGGTGGTCTGTAACCAAAACCTGGGTGTCGTTCTTGCTTCTTTCTTCTTCTCTTGCTCATTCAACCACAAAGTTCTGCCTCTTGGGTATTACTTGAATTTATTCACTTCTGTTTCAATTTGAGCCAGGACACTTCATTTCTTCCCTGTTCCTCTCATCTGTGAACTGTTCAAGCCTTATTTGAGAACCTTTTGCAAAGATGGGATTTCTCTCTCAGCCTTTCACCACTGCCACTCAACATATTTTCTCCTCCAGGCTCCCTGAGCTACTCACTAAACGATGCCCTCTCTTATTTCTATACATGTTTGTTCCCTCAGCTTAGGACATTGTCCACTCCTGCCTCCTCATCTTATTCCCTCCTTTAAGGCAGTCAGCCCCAGCTGGGCACGGTGGCGCACACCTGTGATCCCAGCACTTAGGGAGGCTGAGACAGGATAATCCCAAGTTCAAAGCCAGCCTCAGCAATGGCGAGGTGCTAAGCAACTCAGTGAGACCCCGTCTCTACATAAAACACAAAATAGGGCTGGGGATGTGGCTCAGTGGTCGAGTGTCCCCGAGTTCAGTCCTCAGTACCAAGAAAAAAAAAGAAAGTCAGCCCTAACTCCCAGGACATATAAGCATGAGTAAATGCCTTCTGTATGCTCCCAGAGCAATTTGTACTCGTCCTGCTCACACCTGTGACAGGTAGTGCTGAAGGTGAGGCTGAAATAACAAGGAGTGAGCCACCGATAAGAGGCAGTGGGTATGATGGAAAGAGAAGCTGGGTTTGTAAAACCCTTAGACTTGGGTTCTGGCTTTGGCAAGACAGCCGTGTGCCCTTGAACTGTGCTGCTTTCTCTCCATAAAACTGCCTTCCTATCTGAAAATGAAGACATTAGATCCACATGATCTCCAGGTCCCTTAAAGCTCCAGAGTTGATGACTATGATAGATACTACAGAACAGAATGTATACTCTCCACTTGTGTCATGTTGGGTTTTCTTCTCAATTCTCTTCTTTGAGCCCCTTCCACCATGACCTTATTTGTGACCTTATTTTCCTGAACTTATTATTTCTTTTTCTACTTTTGTTGGGGTAGGGGAGACGAACCCAGCTGAGCCACGCTCTCTTTCTCGGCCAGCGAGTGAGGGAGAAGCACGCTGTGTGTCTCCGGTGGGGGTCGAACTGAGAGGGGAAGGCCGCCCGGTCAATTCGCCATGAACCGGGGGGACCCGTCTTAAGCAAGTACCGCTTTATTGAGGGGGTTCACAGGCTTATATAGGAGGAGGGATCAGTG
>CM053404.1:62053697-62083159 GCA_028644305.1 Xerus rutilus | reverse complement strand
ACTCACTGCCGCCTTTGTAAGGAACAGGATATTTATTTAGAACATGAGACAGGATATAATGCCTTAACCAAATGTATTTTGTGAGTTTAAAAAATATATTTAAAATTGCTCTTTTGCTGTAGTTCTACACTTAGTGCAAGCAACTATTTCTGTGTACAACTGATGCTTGTCCATATTTTAATAAATTTCTCAAAACAAAGGCTGTCTTTTCTGCCTGTAGCACTGGGTGTGGGCTGACCCGACTCAAGTTTCTAACTTGTGCTCTAAATGTAAGTGACACAGGCAGATTGATCTTTTCGGAAGTGACTGCATTGCTCTGGAGCCTCTGCCTGGAATTTCACTGCAGAATGATTTAACCCTTTTCCCCTTCCATTTGGGGGGATGAAGCTAAATTAAAGAACAAGCTAAATTAAAGCTGTTCCTACTTTTTCAAAGGAACAGATCTTGTTCTCAAAAGTGCTCCCAAGGAGTTTCACCAGCAGGCTCAGAAATAGTTGCAGGTTCTTTTTTTCCCCCTCAGCAATCCCTGCACCTCCACTAACCTCAGCACTGCTATTATATACACAAAGAAAAATTACCTGTCTCCACCCATCCTTTCAGTGGCCTTCATGCAATTTTTTGCTATTGATCCTCACCCCCAAATAAAACTGGTATAAGCTTTGAGGTAACTCAAAGCTATCAACTCTAGTCTCTTCCTTTTTGACCCCAGATCTTACTTGGTGGCTCCTAGTGTCAATTAACAGGACAAAACAGGACAGAAAATGAGTGCGTAAATACGTGAAGATGTACGCAGTGCTGAGGGAGTATGCCAAACTGTTCAGGGCAGTGGTGGTGTGAAAAGATCCTCGAATGCATACAATGAAGCATTTGTTCAAATATATCAACTTTTTTCCTCCCCAGTATCCACTGGTACGGTACTGAGCTACATCTGTGGCCCTTTGCTGTTTTAAGACAGGATCTAAGTTATTGAGGCTGACCTCAAACTTGTGATTCAACCCACCTTTCAGCTTCCTGAGTGGCTGGGATTATAGGCATGTGTCACTGCATCCACTGTTTCTACCAGGCCTACGGTCCAGACCCAACATAACTATGTCTAGGTGGAATAAGAACAATCAATCCTTCACCTTGTCTATCAGAGGGAAGAGCTTATAATCCCTGGAAAAACAACAAACAAAAAACAATGTTAGGGCTGCTGTTGTAGCTCAGTGATAGAGAGCTTGCCTAGCATGTGTGAGGCACTGGGTTCGATCCTCAGCACCACATGAAAATAGAATAAAACAAAGATATTGTTAAAAAAAACAATGTTATACTTTAGTTTCCATTGTTCTTGTGTCCACCACCCAGAACAATATTTTTTAATTACAAATTTAAAAGTTACCCATCTAGGGGGGTGTGGTGGCACATACCTATAAGCTCAGCGACTTGGGAGGCTTGGGCAATTTAGCGAAGCCATAGACAACGCAGCGAGACCTTGTCTCAAAATAAAAAGGGCTGGGGATGTGGTTCAGTGGTTAGGCAGCCCTGCATTCAATCTCCTGGTACAAAAACAAGTTTTAAAGAAGCTACCCATCTAGGGAGAGTTGGGTGAATTAAGTAGCTCTCTGTTACCAACTAAAAGTAAACTGAAGGAATCCAACAGAGCAGTCCCTCCAAACATGGACAAACCTCCATGGTTTGTCTGTCCATACAGACCATGTGTGTGTTGCTCACACTTCCAGCATGCCTACTTGTAATACTGCCTTATTTAGCAAATACCTGTGGCTTCATCAACTGGCCATTTGCCATTTTTGTTTGTCCAGCACCCTTCGCCATAACATATAATTTCCTTTGAATAAATTATCTCTCTCTTGTTGCATTTTGTCTTAATGAGCAAGTAGGCAAACCAAAATAATTGCTCTCAAATTATTTTGATACAGAAAGCTTGGTTCTTGTCCCTGGTGCCAATTCATTCAAATAATGAGGACAAGGTTTTTGAGGGGAAAAAAAGGTTTTATTAACACTTCTAGCAAGGGGGCTGAGGTTGTGGCTCAGTGGCAGAGCGCTTGCCTCACACATGTAAGGCACTGGGTTCAATCCTCAGCACCACATAAAAATAAATAAAATAAATAAATAAAGACACTGCATAACTAAAAAATAAATAAATAAATAGAACATGTATAACTAAAAATTAAATAAATAAATAAATAAATAAATAAATAAAACTTCTAGCAAGGAAAGAAGTCAGTGAACTAAGGTCCAAAGACTGCCATCTTTCCTCACAAGGATAAACAGAGGGCCTTTAAAGGGAAATTCAAGGAGTAGGCTTTGGGTATGATTATCAGTAGATATAATTATTGTCCATCTAGTGACCTTGAGAGAGAAGTTGTTCATTTGCTGACAGTTCCCAGGTCTGTATTTTACTTACTGGATTAGAATGGGAAGAACATTAATATTTCCCCTACCCCCACTGTTGAGGAGGGGGAGCAGAGGAGGAAATACACGTCAGCCTCAGAATAAGCCATCTGTGGTGAAGCAGCAAGGTTCATATTCAAAGCATGAACTGGATGCCTGCTACAATCTTACCTAGTGTCCTGGAAGTTCCATTTTCTTGAATAAGGACGTTAAAGAGAGTTTGTTTAATCCAATGGAGAAATAAATGCAAGCCTATTGAATAGCAATTTCTGCTTAAAAAAAAAAAAAAACTTCTGGAGTTTTAAAATTTTCTATCCTAAGTCACTTTCTTTAGCTTCCCTTTGATCTCATGAACTTCCCAGGCCCTTCAAGTAAATTCTTTATTCCCTAGGTTAGAGCTGATCATTTCCAATAGAATCTTATTTGGCATATTCTTTATAATTTTATGTTTATGGTCCAATAGATCATCTTCCTTAGACATGACTGCAAAGGGCTTTTACTGCATGATACAGCCATCCCTGAGTGTATTAGTCATTCTTATACTTTCTGTCATCTATGCTGTGCTCTATTCTGAGTTCCATGTTTGCATATCAGAAATTATTTCAATATTTGGGCTTTCTTTTTCAAACTGAGTTGTCATGGTTCACAAACCTGTGTCACCGATGTACCTCACAAAATACATACACTATAACTTATTTCAAAGCACCAAAGTTACTATCTAAAAGTGTTCAAAACCAAGTTCATAACTGCCAGTATTAGATAACCACAAAAATAGTCCCATCTCTGTATTTTAGTAATGAAGACTCTTATGGGTCATCAATAAAAACAGAATTAAGTTTACATCATCACTATTTTTTTTTCGCATTGCTACATGATTTCCATTAGGTTTGATCTGATTTGCATATGATATCTGCATTATATATGACAGTTGTATTTCAGGCAATTCAGTTAGGAATTATTTATAAAGTTCAACTTGTAAGTTTCAAGTTCTCCTGAATGATTTCATAAATGTGATGATGACTTGCACAGAAATTTTCCCTGTAAAGGGAGCTTTAACTTTTATAAAGTTATAACCAAATCCACAACGAAATTAATAATGAAAGCCTATGAAGATTTATTAGCTATAGATGGGAGGAGTCTATGGTTTTATTTAGGGCACCCAGTTGGTAATGAAATTTTGGTCATACAAGCTATATGTGTCCTTGGCCTATCAGAATTCTACTCAAAAGGGACTTTTTGGAAGACAGCCTAACAGAGAGGTCACTTCCCTGACAGCTCTATGGCACGAAACCAAGAAAAGCAAACAGGCAGCTTTTCAGCAAGGTGGGTGATGAACAAGAATTAGGGGGGACTTCACTAAAATTTAATACTGGACACTCAAAACAAGATTGGAAAACTCAGAAGATCGAATATAATAAAGAAAAAAATCCCCAGCCCCACAGCTGTGGCAGCATCTAGAGGCACAAGCCAGAATGGTCCCTCCGTGAACACAGTACAGCAGCAAGAAAATTAAAGGAACTCCTATTCTCGGAAGCAATGAGGCATTTGGGGGGTACAGAGAGTTTCAAGGTCAGAATCACTGCCCAAATAAACAGTAAGCTGTGTTGCACAATGTCCTTATATGGGAAAGGAGCCGCCATCTGTCCCGTGTGCAGAAGATAGGAAACATTGTACAGCCCCATCTTGATCTTGGGGCCAGTTGCTGGGGGGCCAATTTCTGACAGACCTGAGTCTGGTTGGAAAACCAACCTGGGCAAGCCCATGATGCATAACAGTTGTGTGCCTATGAGAGCAGGAGAAAATCGAGTGTGGAGAGAGGTTTGCAGGGGAATACTGGTCTTGGAAACCTACCTGACTTCCCCCTCCCTTTCCAATCCAGCTGCTTGCAGGACTGGCTGGTAGAAAAGCACCTGACCCGGAATTCAAAAGGGCAGGGGCAGGAGAGACTGAGTTTGGAGATTGAATCAGAGATCAGGAATTGTGGAGTCCACAGGCAATGTAGTGGCCTAAGAACAGGCTCTTACGCCACACAAGCAGAGCCTAAAGGAGATTCCTGGGGTGCAGTCTTCCAGCGTGGACCAGCAATTGCTGGGCCCTGAAGGTGCACTAACTTAAAGTCTCCAGACCAACTGGCATTCAGCAGAGACTGGAGCATACCTAAGCCAACACCCCACCTCTAGGATTAACCCTCTCACCTCAGCAACCCCATCCACTCTGAGGTTGGAGCAAGCATCATACTCCAGATAACCACACCTAACTACTGAGAAAGAGAGCCTAGAAACTTGTGAACTCCAACAGAAACAACTGTTCAATTTTTCATTGAAATCTTTTCTTTTGTCTCTCACATTTCTACCATCTTTGGAACCAATTATTTTTCATGCATAAGTTAATTGAGGACTGGGATATCTGAATAGTATATTCAGTTTTGTTTTATATTCTTTTATTTTTACTTTTTTCTATTTTTAATTTTTTAAGATTGTTACTTTTTTCTCACTTATCTGTTTCCCTGGATTCTTCTCTCTTTACTCCTGCTAACAGCCAACCTGTCATTCCCTTTTTCACTCTTCCTATAATTTTTTACTTACATCGTCTCTCCTCCTTCCTCATAAACATAATATCTACACTACTTCTGTTCTCTTTGTCCACCATTTGAAACTGTAAGCCCTTTGGCAAACTTATGTTTTCATAGTAGGCAATAACTGAACATATCATTTCTGTTTACTGCGACAAAACTATAGACAGCTTATTAGAAACTATTTAGTTTAAGGCTGTATATTTTTTGCATTGGGTGCTGTTATTATTTGTCTCCCCCTTAAAAGCGAGGTGCTAGAAACCTTCAGGGACACTGTAAGTCTACAGGGTAGAAACTGTACTGCACCAGATACACATGGGTAGATGGACAGAGACACAAACAACATGAAAAAACAAGGGAACGAATTGCATCAAACAAACCAAGATGCTCCAATAATAGAGTCCACTGATATCATAAGTGGAAGAACTGTCAGAAAAGGAGTTTAGAATGTACATAGTTAAACTGATCCACAAGGTAAAGGACGATGTAAGGAATGAAATCAGAGATAAAATTCAGGAGACAAAAGATCACTTCAATAAAGAAATTCAGAAAAGAAATCACACAAATTCTTGAAATCAAAGAATCAATTATCCAAATTAAACATTTAATAAAAAGCATCACCAACAGAATAGACCACTTAGAAAACAGTTTCAGGCAATGGTGACAAAATATATAACCTTAAAAATAAAGTTGACCAGAGAGAGAAGATGTTAAGAGACCATGAACAGAACTTCCAGAAACTGAGTTAACATGAAAAGACAAAATTTAACATTTATTGGGAAAGCTAAAGGCACAGAGATATAAACCAAAGGAATGCACAGTCTTTTCAATGAAATAATATCAGAAAATTTGCCAAACCTAAAGGAGGAAATAGAAAATCAAATAACAGAAGGCTTACAGGACCCCAAATGTACAAAATTACAACATACCCCCACACCAATGCACGTTATTATGAAAATGCTTAAAAGAATAAGGATAGAATTTTGAAGGATGTCAGAGAAAAATGTCAGATTATGTTTAAGGGGAAACCAATTCAGATCTTAACTGATTTCTCAACCCAGACCCTCAAAGCTAGGAGGTCTTGGACTAATATATGCCAAAATCTGAAAGAAAATGGATGTCAACCAAGAATACTATAACCCAGCAAAATTAAGCTTCAGGTTTGAAGATGAAATCAAAACTTTCCATGATAAACCAAATCTAAAAGAATTCACAAATACAAAGCCTGCTCTACAGAATATTGTCAGCAAAATATTCCATGAAGATGAAATTTAAAAAATAACAAGTGAAAACCAGCAAAAGGAGGAACTACATTAAAGGAATAGTCTATCAAAGGAGAACTAATTTAAATTAAATGCCAGAAATAAACCAAAATGACTGAGAATACAAATCATATCTCAATAATAAACTTGAATGTAAATGACCTAAACTCATCATTTAAAAGACAGACTGGCAGAATGGATTAAAAAACAAGACCGAGGCTGGGGTTGTAGCTCAGTGGCAGAGTGCTTGCCTCGCATGTGTGAGGCACTGGGTTTGATCCTCAGCACCACATATACATAGATAAAGATATGGTGTCCATCCACAACTGAAAAAATATTAAACGGAAAAAAAAAACCAAGACCCAAGCCAGGCGCAGTGGCGCAAGCCTGTAATCCCAGCACTTAGGGAGGCTGAGACAGAAGAATTGCAAGTTCAAAGCCAGCCTCAGCAACAGCAAGGCGCTAAGCAACTCAGAGAGACCCTATCTCTACATAAAACACAAAATAGGACTGGGGATGTGGCTCAGTGGTCGACTGCCCTTGAGTTCAGTCTCCAGTACCCAAAAAAAGAACAAGACCCAACAATATGCTGTCTTCAAGAGACTCATCTCACAGGCAAAGACATCCACAGACTAAAGATGAAATGGTGGGAAAAAGCATATTACTCACATGGACTGCATAAACAAACAGGGGTTTCTATCCTCAGATCAGGTAAGTGGACTTCAAGCCAAAGTTAATCAGAAGCGACAAAGAAGGACACTTTATACTGCTTAAAGGAATTATACATCAGCAAAACATAACAATCATACATATTTATGCCCCAAACAATAGAGCATCTATATACATCAAACAAAATCTTCTCAATTTCAAGAATGAAATAGACCACTAAACAATAATACTGGGTGACTTTAACATACCTCTCTCACCAATGGATAGATCCTCCAAACAAAAACTAAACAAAAAACTATAGAACTAAATAATATAATCAATAATTTGGACTTATAAGACATATATAGAGTATTTCATCCATCAATGATCAAAAACACTTTCTTCTCAGCAGCACACAGATCCTTCTCTAAAATAGACCATGTTAAGCCACAAAGCACCTCTCAGCAAATACAAAAAAACCAGGGATTATACTTGGCAGTCTATCAGATTGTAATGGGATGAAATTAGAAATCAATGATAAAATTAAAAATAGAAGCTACTTTGACACCTGGAGACTAAATAATATGCTATTGAATGACCAATAGATAGAAGAAGAAATCAGGGATGAAATAAAACAAAAATACTTAGAAGTAAATGATAATAGTGACACAACACATTAAAATCTTTGGGACACTATGAAGGCAGTTCTAAGAGAAAAGTTCATTGCATTGAGCTCATTTATTAAAAGAACAGAAAATAGCCAGATAAATAACCTAATATCACACCTCAAAGTCCTAGAAAAAGAACAACAAATGAACACAAAAATCAGGGGACAGTGAATAATTAAAATCAGAGCTGAAATCAATGAAATTGAAACAAAAGAAACAATTCAAAAAATTGAGAAAACAAAAAGTTGGTTCTTTGAAAAAATAAAATTGATAAACCCTTATCCACACTAACAAAGAGCAAACTCAAATTAGTAAATTTCATAATGAAAAAGGAACTATTAGGACAGACACTACTAAAATACAGAAGATAACCACAAACTATTAAAATAGAAAATCTTGAAGACATCGACAAATTTCTAGAGACATATGACCCACACAAACTCAATCAGGAGGACATACACAATTTAAACAGATCAATTTCAAGCAATGAAATAGAAGATGCCATCAAAAACCTACCAACTAAGAAAAGCCCAGGACCAGGCATATTCTCAACTGAGTTCTACAAGACCTACAAAGAAGAATTAACACCAATATTCCTCAAATTATTCCATGAAATAGAAAAGGAGGGAACCATTCCAAACTCATTCTATGAGGCTAGTATCACCCTGATACTAAAACCAAAGACACATCAAGCAAAGAAAACTGCAGACCAATATCCCTGATGAATATAAATGCAAAAGTTCTCAATAAAATTTGGGCAAATCACATACAAAAACATATTTAAAATATAGTGAACTGTAGCCAGGCGCGGTGGCATACACCTGTAATCCCAGCACTTCGGGAGGCTGAGAAGGAGAACTGGGAGTTCAATGCCAGCCTCAGCAACAGCAAGACACTAAGCAACTCAGTGAGACCCTGTCTCTACATAAAACACACACACACACACACAAAAGTACGGCTGGGGATGTGGCTCAGTGGTCGAGTATCTCTGAGTTCAATCCTCAGTACCCAAAAAACCAAAAACCAAAAACAAAAAGATAGTAAACCACAATCAAGTGAGATTCATGCCAGGGATGCAAGGTTGGTTCAACATATGGAAGTCAATACATGTAATTCATTATATCAGTGGACTTAAAGACAAAAATCATATGGTTATCTCAATAGATGCCTAGTTTTTCTGCAAAAAGCATTTGACAAAATACAGCATTCCTTCATGTTCAACACTAGAAAAACTAGGGATATAGTGCACACTTGTAATCTCAGCGGCTCAGGAGGTTGAAGCAGGAGGATCACAAGTTCAAAGCCAGCCTCAACAAAAGCAAGGTACTAAGTGACTCAGTGAGACCCCGTCTATAAATAAAATACAAAATAGGGCTGGGGAGGTGGCTCACTGGTCAAGTGCCCCTGACTTCAATCCCTGGTACCCACCCCCCCACCAAAACTAGGGGTATTAGGAACATACCTCAACGTTTTTTTTTGGTACCAGGGATTGAACTCAGGGCTACTCGGCCACTGAGCCACATCCCCAGCCCTATTTGGGGGTTTATTTAGAGATAGGGTCTCATCGAGTTGCTTATCGCCTTGCCGTTGCTGGGGCTGGCTTTGAACTCGCGATTCTCCTGTCACAGCCTCCCAAAGTGCTGGGATTACAAGCGTGAGCCACTGCGCCCAGCTTCAACATTTTAAAAGCTATATATGCTAAATCCAAGGCCAAATTTTTCTCCTAAATGGAGAAAAATTGAAAGCATTCCCTCTTTCAGTTCACAAGGATGCCATCTTTCACCACTTTTATTCAACATTGTCTTTGAAACTCTAGCCAAAGCAATTAGACAGAAGAAAGAAATTAAAGGGATATAAATAAGAAAACATCTCAAACTATCACTATTTGCTGATGACATAATTCTATATTTAGAAGATCCAAAAACTTCCACCAGAAAACTTCTAGAACTAATAAATGAGTTCAACAAGCCGGGTGCGGTGACTCAAGCCTGTAATCCCAGCACTTAGGGAGGCTGAGACAGGAGAATCGTGAGTTCAAAGCCAGCCTCAGCAACAGCGAGGTGCTAAGCAACTCAGTGAGATCCTGTCTCTACATAAAACACAAAATAGGGCTGGGGATGTGGCTCAGTGGTCGAGTAACCCCTGAATTCAATCCCCAGTACCAAAAAAAATAATAATAAAAATAAATGAGTTCAACAAAGTAGCAGGATATAAAATCAACACCCATAAATCAAATGCATTTCTAGACGTCAGTGATGAATCCACTGAAGGAGAAATTAGGAAAACTACCTCATTCACAATAGCCTAAAAAAAACTAGGGAAATAATCTAACAAAACAGGTGAAAGACCTCTACAATGAAAACTACAAAACACTAAAGAAAGAAACTGAAGAAGACCTGAAGATGGAAAGATCTCCCATGCTCTTGGATAGGCAGAATCAATACTGTCAAAATGGCCATACTACCCAAAGCGTTATACAGATTCAATGTGATTGCAATTAAAATTCCAACATCATTCCTTATAGAAATAGAAAAGACAATCATGAAATTCATTTGGAATAAGAGACCCAGAATAGCCAAAGCAATCCTTAGCAAGAAGAGTGAAGCAGGAGGCATCACAATACCAGACCTTAAACTATACTACAAAGCTATAGTAACAAAAACGGCATGGTACTGGCACCAAAATAGACGTGTAGACCAATGGTACAGAATAGAAGACACAGAGACAAACTCATATAAATACAGTTATCTTATACTAGATAAAGCACCAAAAACGTATATTGGAGAAAAGATAGTCTCTTCAACAAATGGTGGTGGGAAAACTGGAAATCCATATGCAACAAAATGAAACTAAAACCCTATCTCTCTCACCATGCACAAAACTCAACTCAAAGTGGATCAAAGAAATAGAAATTAGACCAGAGACCCTGCGCCTAACAGAAGAAAAAGTAAGCCTAACCCTTCATCATGTTGGATTAGGCCCTGACTTCCTTACTAAGACTACTAAAGCATAAGAAATAAAAGTAAGAATCGGGCTGGGGCTGTAGCTCAGCAGTAGAGCGCTTGCCTAGCATGCGTGAGGCACTGGAGTTCGATCCTCAGCACCACATATAAATAATAAATAAATAAAATAAAGATGAATCAACAACTAAAAAAAATATTTTAAAAAAAGCAAGAATCAATAAATGGGATGGATTCAAACTAAAAAGCTTCTTCTCAGCAAAAGAAACAATGAAGTGAACAAAGAGCCTATATTCTTGGAACAAATTTTTGCCATATGCACATCAGACAGAGCACTAATCTCCAGGATATATAAAGAACTCAAAAACTTAACACCAAAAAAACGAACAAGCCAATCAATAAATGGGCTAAGGATCTGAACAGACACTTCTCAGAAGATATACAATCAATCAACAAACATATGAAAAAATGTTCAACATCTCTAGAAATTAGAGAAATGAAAATCAAAATTACTCTAAGATTTCATCTCATGCTAGTTAGAATGGCAGTTATCAAGACTATAAACAGCAAAACCTAATTAGAATAACTGAATTTTAAAAAAGAATACAAACAACAAGTGTTAGTGAGGATGTGGGGGAAAAGGCATGCTCATACATTGCTGGTGGGACTGCAAATTGGTACAACCAATCTGGAAAGCAGTATGGAGATTCCTTAGAAAACTTGGAATGGAACCACCATTTGACCCAGCTATCCCACTCCTTGGTCTATACCCAAATGACTTAAAAACAGCATACTACAGTGACACAGCCACTTCAATGTTTATAGCAGCTCAATTCACAACAGCTAAACTGTGGAGCCAACCTAGATGCCCTTCAATAGATGAATGGATAAAGACTGTGGTATATATACACAAAGAAATATTACTCAGCCTTAAGAGAATAAAATTATGGCATTTGCAGGTAAATGGATGGAGCAGGAGAATTTCATGTTAAGTGAAGTAAGCCAATCCCAAAAAACCAAAGGCTGAATGTTCTCTCTGATAAGTGGATGCTGACCCATAATGGGGGAGGAGCATGGGAAGAACGCCAGAACTTAGGTCAAAGGGGTAGGGCATGGTGGCAGGAAAGATGGTGAAATGAAATGGACATCATTGCCCTAGGTGCTGTATGACTGTACATATGGTGTGACTCTACATTGTGTACAACCAAAGATATGAAAAGTTGTGCTCCATTTGTGTACAATGAATCAAAATGCATTCTGCTGTCATGTACATTTAAGTAGAATAAATTTAAAAATTAAAAAAAGAAGGATAATCCCCTCTGGGGGGGAAAAATATTGAAGAAGACTTTAGAAGATGGAAAACTTTCCATGCTCTTGGATAGGCAGAATTAATATTGTGAAAATGGCCATACTACCCAAAGTGCTATATAGATTTAATGCAATTCCTATTAAAATCCCAATGACATTATTCACACAACTAGAAAAAGCAATCATGAAATTCATTTGAAAGAATAAGAGACCCAAAATAATCAAAGTAATCCTTAGTAAGAAGAGTGAAGCAGCAGGCATCACAATACCAGACCTTAAACCATACTACAAAGCTATAGAAACAAAAACAGCATGGTACTGGCACTAAAATAGATGTGTAGACCAATGGTACAGAATGGAGGACACAGAGACAAACCCACATAAATATAAATTATATCATACTAGACAAAGGCACCAAAACAAATTGGAGAAAAGATAGCCTCTTCAACAAATGGTGCTGGGAAAACTGGAAATCTATATGTAGCAAAATGAAATTAAAACCTCACCCTGAACAAAACTCAACTCAGAGTGGATCAAGGACTTAGGCACTAGAACAGAGACCCCTAAAAAATAGGCCCAATCTCCACCATGTGGGCTTAGGAACTGACTTCCTCAACAAGACTCCTAAAGTGCAAAAAGTAAAATCAAGAATCAATAAATGGGGTGGTGTCAAACTAAAAATCTTCTTCGCAGTAAAGGAAATAATCAAGAACATGAACAGAGAGCCTACAGAATGGGCAAAAATCTTTGCCACTTGTACCTCAGACAGAGCATCAATCTCTAGGAAAAAGAATTCAAAAAACTCAACACCAAATAAACAACCCAATCAATAAATGGGCTAAGGAACTGAACAGACATTTCACAGGAAAAATATGGTCAACAAATATATGAAAAAAAAAGTTCAATATCTCTAGCAATTAGAGAAATGCAAATTAAAACTACACTGAGACAGATTTCATCTCACTCCAGGCAGAATAGAATTATCAAGAATACAAGCAACAATAAATATTGGTGAGGATGTGGGAAAAAGGTATGCTCATGCATTGCTGGTGGCATTGCAAACTGGTGCAACCACTATGGAAAGCAGTATCGAGATTCCTCAAAACTTGGAATGGAACCACCACTGACTCAGTTATCCCACTCCTCCGTTTATACCCAAAGGAATTAAAATCAGCATACTATAGTGAGGCAGCCACATCAATGTTTATAGCAGCTCAATTCACAATAGCTAAACTATGGAACCAACCTACATGCCCTTCAACAGATGAATGGATAAACAAAATGTGGTGTATATAAACAATGGAATGTTATTCAGCCCTAAAGAAGGAAACTAAGGTATTTGCCAATAAATAAATGGAACTGGAGAATATCATGCTAAGTGAAATAAGCCAATCCCAACAAACCAAAGGCCAAATGTTTTGTCTGATATGTGGATGCTAATTCACAATGGGGTGGGGAGAATGGTTAGGAAAGAATACAGTACTTTATATTAGACAAAAGAGAATGAAGAAAAAGGAGGGGGAATGGAAATAGGAAAAACAGAATGAATCAAACATTACTAGACATTACTGTCCTAGGTGCATATATGATTACAAGATCAATGTAATTCTATATTACGTACAACTGGAAGAATGAGAAGTTACACTCCACGTATATATGATATGTCAAAATACATTCTATCATGTATAACTAATTAGAACAAAAAATAATTCTACTCAATATTCTGACTTGAAGGGCAGCTAAGAATAAAATTATAAAATGTACATTATCCAATTTATTATCCTTATTCAGAAGAAAGCTGTATCATTTGCCCACAAACAACATTATTCTGGTAAAAAATTCCTACACAAGATGCTGCTGTCATTTTTATTCAAACACAGTCAAGGCTGGAGATACGTGCTTCTAGCATCAACCCCCATTAGATTACTACGGCCCATCAGAATGTTTAAGTTACCTCAACCCAGCTCTTAATCAGTTCTGGGTCTATCTGCAGGTGGGAGCCTGGATGAGACAGAAAACGGGAAAACAGTAAAGGCAACACTGGGTTGATTCAAGCACTGGAGTTTCTAACTTCAATTTAAAAAGGCATGGGAAAAGCATGAGATATACCAGACTTAGCGGATGTCTTCTGACAATGAAGCTTTTAGAGAAACATCACACAAGCGATCCTTTCAATCTCAAGAGTGAAGGCCTAGGGATGATGAAAATGGCTTAAACATAGAGATTGCTTACTGACTGAACCTGGTCAACAGGATGTGTGTAGTTGTATAGAAGTAATAATATATGTATATATATTTTTGGTACTGAGGATTGAACTCGAGGGCATTTGACCACTGAGCCACATCCCCAGCCCTACTTTGTGTTTTACGTAGAGAGAGGGTCTCACTGAGTTGCTTAGTGCCTCGCCATTGCTGAGGCTGGCTTTGAACTCGCGATTCTCCTGTCTCAGCCTCCCTAAGTGCTGAGATAAAAGTAATAATATTAATAATATGATAGCTAAAATTTCAGCAGTAAGTTTGTGCCAAGCACTGTGATGAGTGCCTTTATCTCACCATTAAATCCTATAAGGTGGGTGCTACTGTTGCCCTTATTTTATAGATAAGAAACTGAGGCTCAAACATGGCAACCAGCTCATCACTGAGGCATGTGCAAGTATGCTACATGGGAGGCCGAGGCAAGAGAAACATGAGTCCAGGAATTTGAGGCCAGCCTAGGTAACACAGCAAGTCCCAGCATCAAAAATACAAAAACATGGGGGCAGGTAGGATGGTGGAATGAGATGGACATCATTATCCTAGGTACACGTACGACAGTACATATGGTGTGACTACATCATGTACAACCAGAGAAATGAAAAGTTGTGCTCCATTTGTGTACAATAAATCAAAATACATCCTGCTGTCATGTATAATTAGAATGAATTTTTAAAAAAGAAAGAAAATGGGATATTGAAAATTTTAAATATGGAGAAAAAAATACAAAAACAAACAATAGTAAAGAGTTCAAGAACATATAGTTAATTAATGGGGAGCCTGGATTTAAACTCAGTAAGCCTGATTTTTAGATATAGTACTCTTTTTTGGGGGGTATAGAGGATTGAACCCAAGAGTACTTTTAAGTATAACCAAAAGCAAAATATTTTAGAATCAAACATCAGACTACATATGTGAAACCCATGTCCAAAAGAAAGGTATTACATAATACTAAAAGCTCCTTAAAACCACAGGATAATAGTTTCTTCATCTTTATGGCCTTAACATGTCTAAATGAGTCACAGTTACTGGGATCAGTGTATTTCTCTAATTTCATTTGATGACAAAAATCAGGACAAATTCAGTTAGCTGCCACAACTGGATATTCTGAATTTAAGATAAAAAGGACACAAAGAAGGATGTATCACCACTGATTTTCAAACAACATGCCATTAGATTAAAATGAAATAACTGAAATTCATATTGAAACAAAATAATGATTAGATACTAAAATGTATACTATAAAAAGTATGAAATCTACATTACCAGATAAAAACTATCCAAACACAAGTTTTATAAACCCCCAAACCCCATAACATTTAAAATAACTGAAAAAGACCAAGGATTAAGTGGAGAAAAATCAAGAGGGACCCCTTTATTACACATTTATAAAACACTACTATATACACTACAGTTATTAAAAATGGGACAATTTTTTAAATTTTTGGTATCTTCTATTTTGCAGTCCTTTTTCCATCATGCTTACAATCTTTCATAACTTGCTTTCTGTTACCAAAGTGTTCTGCAATCTCTACCCCACCACAGTCCAAATGAAAGAAAAAATTATCCAATAGGTTCTTCTGAGAGACATTATCAGAGAAACAAAGTTAATCCAGTAACTCATTAGCAATCAATGAGTTTTCAAAGAAATATAATCAAAACAAAAGCATCTGAAACTTAATTTAATCTTTCTGATGGTTCTAAAGGCACCTAAGATTGTGCCGTGCCATTTCACTCATGCTATGTACTTAGGTATCTGTAACAGAATTCTGGTTAGTGGAATTTGGAACTAAAAATAAAGTGTTGTATGTAGTCACAGAGCATCAAATAACTACAGATATAATACAGCATTCTGATGTGTACTTTTGTACTTAATGAGGCCAAAATTTATAATACATTGAAAAATTTTTAAAAATTAAAGCTACAAAATGAGTATGCTTAGCACATTTAGTAACAGCTACTTATTTTAAACTATCATTTCATTATTTGACCATAATTAAAGGACATATAACTTTTAAATAACATTTAAGAAACATGGTTACAACAGAACTATCTGTTACATTAAAAGAAGAAAGGAAAGTCATGTACATGAAGGGCACTGAGGTTTTACAAACCTATTCTTTTGAAAGGCTTTCAATCCACCTCAATATAAATCGATTTAGAACTTAAGAAGTCTACTCAATGAACTTGCAAAAAGAGGCAAAATCAGTGTTGACCATGTCTGCCTAACAACCACCCAATGCTGATCACTGAACAAGTATTTTTATTTGATTATCCTGACAATCATTATGACAAAGCCACAAGAATATATTTAGACGTAGCTGATTCAACTAATCAACTGCAGACAAAGAAATGCTCAGTTTAAAAAAAATAAAACAAATGACAATTGGAAATGGCTGAATCACTGTACCTATTGGACACAACCTTAAATCTTAATTTTGCTATATACTATTTGGTACTTCTGGATTCAGTATTGGGGTTAAAAAAAAGTTTCTGTATTCAAACATATCTACAGAATGTCAATAAAAAAATGTGTGGATATATACAATTAATATACACACGTACATACTCTCTCTCTCACACACACACATACATACACATCTAGGAACCAGCACCTACCACATTCTCATTTCTCACTAATGACCCAATGAATCATTTATTACTTTAAGACCAGCTTAGATTCTATAAGGCTATAACAACATATGGCTAAAGAGGTCAAACACAAGCACCCACACTTGGGCTGGATTAAATTGTTCCTCCTCATGATTTCTGACAAGTAGTCATGCCATTTACATAACAACTATACCTCAATAACTTAGAATTCAGAGTAAAAAACCATAAACATGGAACTCCCTCAATGTTTTAAGAGCACTCCTTTCACTCTATTTCCATAATAAGAGGGCACACTGAACTAGATCACCAAACTGTACAAATGATCTTTACTCTTAATCTAAACAAACATGTGTTAAAACATTCTGAAATGCTGCATCCTTTGATTTCTTCATCTTTTCAATTGCCCGATGGAGGTCCTGCTGTTGCACAGGCCGAATTTCATCTTCATCATGACTAAAATGCAAACAAATCCAAATAATTTTACAATACGCTTCCCCAAAATATGCTACCAAGATTAAAAAAAAAAAAAAAAAAAAAGGCACGCGGTAGAAAAACAAGAGTGTTAACAATAACGTCTCTTTTCCCCAAAACAACCACAATTAACACAGCAAATTCCCCCAGGAATGATCTATGCATATGGCAAGTCACAAGAGATTTTTTTAAAGGGAATGACTGCTAAAAGGTAGAAAATTAAAACAGCTGGTTAAAATCAAATACTTCATACCAAGAATATAATGTAAGTACAGAATATTACCATAAGGTGAAGATGTCATCCAGTATTGTCAGTTTATCCAAAGAGGTATATACATAATTCCCATCAAGAAATCAAAAATTATTTCTATAAAAATGGAATTGAAAAATAGCAGTCCTAGGTATATGCTCATGTACATGTTTAGCTTTTTACAAACTGGAAGTGAAACGTCGTTTTTAGTAAAAAAATAACCAATCTAAGTCTTCCCTACTTTAATCATGAGGGGAAAAAAAGTATATTATGCCTCTTCTGTAATTCAAAGGTATTTATGGGAAAAATAATCAGGGAAAGTTTTGATAACTCAAGTCTATTAGCTGATTTTGTCCATACTGAAATATGAAAATTTCAGAGAGAGAGAAAAAAAAGTCTCCTTAATTTAAATAACTTAAAATTTATTCATCTTTTCAATTGCCCGATGGAGGCATCCTTCCATCCTTCCTTCCTTTCTACTAGGAGCATAACCCAGGGGAGCTTTACCACTAAGCTTTATCCCCAGTCCTTTTGTATTTTTGTTTTGAGAGCAGATCTTGCTAAGTTGCTGGGGCTGGCATCAAACTTGGAATTCTCTGGCCCCAGCCTCCCAAGTTGTTGGAATTACAGGCACATGCCACTCCACCCAGCTCATTTCTCCATTTTTTTAACAACAATAAAGACCTTTGGAAGGTAGATACTTGGCTGCAGAGGTCAAAAGTACTCCCCAACTTGCTAAAGTGGCTGGATTAATCTGGCAACAAATAAAGAGTGTCAACCTCTTCACAATAGAGCTTAAGGAAGTACTGTCAATGGGACCAGAATCTGTGCATATATAGCTACTGATTGACGGGGTAGCTTTCATGCAAACCTTTCTATTAAAAAAAAAAGTTTTTGTAGAAGCATCCTATGGTAACACACTATACTTAAGTACATAAATACCAGAGGCAAATCAGGATCGCTTGGACTAAGAACCTCAGGGAGTTCAAGAAGGGAAACTGAGAAACAAAGGGGCAAGAGTTTGAGAAGTCATTCTCATTCAACATAACCCCCCAAAGCATACTGGTTTTTAAGAGTCTCAGGAATTCTTTGTTAGAGGGTTGCTATTCTGAAAAGAATGCGTAGTAGTACTTGTTCAGAGCAAGTGGCCTTTTGGGAAACTTCCTTAAAGAACAATATTAATAGAGCTGAATTATTACAGTCCACTGGTATTCTTGCTGTAATTAAGGATAATACAAAATTGAATTCTCTAGTTTAATCATACTTTGAAATTAGTTTCAAGTAAAAATTAGTTTTAGTGACAAATGGTTTGTTTAGTAAATAATATTGTTAACAAGTTAAGGATTCGGCACCCCTTTCATTTACTCAGGAAATTCCTGGAAGACATTCATTTCTATATATAATGGAATTAAGATGCAAAAGCAATCTAGGTATGTTAGAGAATACTGTTTTCCTAACAGAGAAGGACATGCCTAGGTTTCTGTCAGCTTTCTGTGACCCATTCCATGGATAAACAAGAAGAAATACAGACTTTTTCCTCTCATCCTAGAACCTCTCTACTGCCCTTCGTTCCTTCCTTTTCAGAACTCTCCTTTAGAAAACTGGCAATAAATAAAGGGGGAGAGTTGCTTATTCAAATTTACCTTTTACTCCCTAAGTAGGGTTACTATTACAAGGCAAATTTTTAAAAAACTAAAACTAAAAGGTTTGATAAATACCAGAAATAAGTCTAAATATATACATACCTTTCTTCTGATGTAGAATTAACATATTCCCTGACACAAAGGAGGGCAGCATCTCGACACATCTCTTTTAGATCACTTCCTGAAAAGCCATCAGTTTCCTGGGCAACTTCTAGCAGGTCTACATGCCTATCCACCTTTAACAAACATAAAACAGGTTTAAGAAACAAATATAAAATATACTGCAAAAGATACTTCCAAAACATATGTCTCAGAGTTAAAGAAAGTTAAGCATACTGTCAAAGAAGAAGAAACATTAAAAAGCACTTTCAGTTTTTAGAATTTTTTTCAATAACCACAAAACTTTAGAAATTTGAAATCCAATTTTCATTATCATTTATTATGATGGAAGTAAGTTACTGGATACACTGTGGAGTGATGAGGAAGAGTAGACATTCAAGCATTGTTGTATTCACTTCTGAATCTCTAAAAAAAGGTATCAAATCAACACTTTTCTATAATACATTCAACATACTTGGCATAGAGCTTGCATTTTTAAGTCCAGAGTCTATTACAAAAACCAGAAACACTTTACTTAACATTCCTTTTAAATGTAATGCTTTATTTTAGCACTTATAATTTTGCTCCCCAACCTAAGCTTATAGTCAAGTCAATTAAGTCAAAGCCAAATATCAGCTTTGGGAGAATAAACTCATCACCATAAACTTATGGATAAAGAAAATGAACAAGAGGATATATTTATGACCACCATCTACATCTGATTACACTACGTTGCCAAGGCTGTATCCTCCTACCACCTTAGCCTCTCAAGTAGCTGGGATTATAAGCATGCACTACCTTGCTCAGCCATTAAGGCATTCTAAGGTTTTATAATAATAGCACTGGAAAGAGGCAAGAGATATTATTAATTAGACTTTATGTACACATCTAAAAATATGGAGGGTTACCACTAAGGGATACAAAGAGAATGTCTTTTGAAATCAGGAGAGAAAGAGGAAAAGGGGGAATAAGAAATACAAGAGCAATACTAATGAACAAAGACTAGGGGGTAGGAGTATAAAGCAAAGGTATACTACATTGGAAAAATAAAAATAAACTCAAATTTACCAGTAATCATCACAAATAGAATAAACCAGGAAAAGACAGGATACTGTGTGTTTATGTGCATGTAATAAAAACACAGCTGATGTTTGAAAGTCACAACTATGCTAAAGAAAACAGAAGTTGGGCCAGGATATAGGGAGGGAAGGAAGGAGGGAGGGAAGAAGGAGGAGGGAGGGAGGGAGGGAAAACAGGCTTTGTGTTACATTTTTTTAAAAGTTGAAAGTAATATAGTTCTAGTTACATCAAACATATTTTTATGCTAAATGCTTAATTGGGATGAGAAGTCATCACATAAAAAATAATATACCAGAAGAAAAAAAATTCTCTTTACCTGTACAGAGCTAACATCATGGCCCCAAAATGTAATTATGTAAAAAATGGGCAAATTCACAGTAATACTGGGAGATTTTTAACATATGCTTCATATACTGAAACATCAAAGAACAAGTTCTTAGGGCTAGTTATAATTTGCACCTGTGATCTAATGTACATGTGTTACATGTACATACATGTGTTAGGACTCATATACCTGACCACAACAACTTAGGAGAAGGAAAAGTTTACTTTGGGCTCAGTTTCAGAGGCATAGTCCATGATTGGCCAACTCCATTGTTCTGGGGCCAAGGGGAGGTAGAACGCATGGAGGAAGGGAATTGCAGAGGAAAGATGCTCAGCTCATGGCAGTCAGGAAGCAGAGAGTGAGTTTGAGGTACCAGGAACAAAATATAAACCATAAAGGCACGCCCTCAGTGACCCACTTCCTTCAGTTACACCCTACCTGCCTACAGTCATTACTCAGTACAGTAGTCCTATCAAATTATTAATTCATCAAGCAGATTAATCCACTCATTAGGTCACAACTCTCGTAATCTAAGCATTTCATCTTTGAACATTCCTGTATTGTCTAACATGAGCTTTTTGGGAGGACACTTTATATCCAAACCATAACAATACATAAACCTTGACAAACATATTACAGGAATTCAGTATATATTAGTCCTTTTTTGGTTATAGTGTTGTAAATGTTTCTTCAACAGCTTGTTTTCCCACTCTGTTCACGTTATCTTGTCATAGAGAAAATTTAAGTCTGATATAGTCAGATGTCTATTCTCTTTGTAGTTTTTACTTTTTTGTTTGAGGAACTCTTCTTTGTACATGGACAGATACATAAAAAGATCTAATTTCTTTACTGTTTGTAATAGTGAAAAATAAATAACCTGCACCTATGCAGGTTACTCTCAAGAAAATTACTCTCAAGTATTAATGAAATTGATATCCACTATCAACTTCTGGAAAGTAGGTTAGATGGTGATGAAGATATGGGAAGATATGGGTAGAGATGGGTTGCTAAATTTAATCTCTAAGGCTACACTTTAAAACAGAGAGAGAGACATGAAGCAAATATGGTAATATGTTAAAATCACCTGTTAAATCTAGATGATAGATATAAGGCTACTGGTTTATGTGCTGGAGATTTTCATAAAATTAAAAAAAGACTTAAAAACATCTATATTAGCCGGGCGCAGTGGTGCACACTTGTAATCCCAGCACATTGGGAGGCTGAGACAGAAGAATCAAGAGTTCAAAGCCAGCCTCAGTAATGGTGAGGAGCTAAGCAATTTAGTGAGACCCTATCTCTAAATTTAAAAAACACAAAATAGGGCTAGGGGTTTGGCTCAGTGGTTGAGTACCCCTAAGTTCAATCCCTGGTACCTCCTCCAAAAAGGTCTTCTAATACTGAGACACGGTCCTTCTCCCTTAATCAACACCTCACCCTGTCCCTTCACCATTCCTTCACTGGATCACATCATGTTCTAACCACTCACACATCTTGTGTATGACAGGATGATAGTTATCAAGATGAACAAATCAGGTATAAGAAAAGAATAAAAGAAGGGCTGGGGTTGTGGCTCAGTGGCAGAGCACTTGCCTACCACATGTGAGGCCCTGAGTTTGATCCTCAGCACCACATAAAAATAACCAAATAAATAGGTAAGTAAGTAAGTAAGTAAAGGTACTGTGTCCATCTACAACTTAAAAAAAAAGAATCAAAGAAGATTCCAGTCATAGGGGAGCAAATTACTTAACAGAGAAGGCATATCTCAATGGTTCAGAGAAATGTTCCGTAACTTCTTTGTGTGATTCTGGGCAAGTTATTATATAACTTCTCTGCTACTGAGCCACAACCACAGCCCTTCTTTCATTCTTTTCTTATACCTGGTTTGTTCATCTTTGTAACTATCATCCTGTCCTGTTTCAGTAAAACAAGACAAATATGCACTCCTTATTGGACTGAGTAGTATATAAAACAATGCATATTCCACAACAATGCTTGGTGCATAGCAAGCACTCCAAAAGGAGCTGTTTTTTACTGTAGGATAATAGACATTAGATAAATCATGAATGGGAATTCTTTTCATTAAGCAATGAAGACAATTTCCAAATTAAAGGTTTTTGAGAACTGATAACATTAGAGCAAATTAGGAGACTTCTAAAATAGCTTGAAAGAAAAGCACTTACTTATGCGCAGTTATTTACTTTACCTAAAATTAACTGTACACTTATGCATATTACTCTAAGTAATTTACATACATAATTTTATTAAATTCTCAAAATGATTCCATTAGATCATTGGCATCTAATTTCCAAATGGAAAAAAAAATGAGGCATAAAGATACTGAACAGTACATGACCAAGCAGGGAATGGTCAAGCCAGAATATAGGAGACTCCCAAGCCTGTTTCTGAAGCCCACCCATGCTTGTTAACTATTTCTGTTTAAATTCAGGTAAGTTTGTAAAGGGTAAAAAAGTGACCTCATAGCCGGGCACGATGGTGCACGCCTGTAATCCCAGCACTTTGGGAGGCTGAGACAAGAGAATCCCAAGTTCAAAGCCAGCCTCAGCAACAGCGAGGCACTAAGCAACTCAGTGAGACCTTGTCTCTAAATAAACACAAAATAGGGCTGGGAATGTGGCTCAGTGGTTGAATACCCCTGAGTTCAATCCCTGGTACAACAACAAAAAAAGTGACCTCCTTACTTTAGAGTCAGACATGATACTTTCATTATATAAGTTTTATTAGTGTTAATTCTTTTTACACTTAAAATTTTAAGCTGAAACCACTACCCTATTTTAAAAATTTATTCATTTTATTTGGTACTAGGAACTGAACCCAGGAGAGCTTTACCACTTAAGCTACATCCCCAGACCTTTTAATTTTTTAAATTTTGAGACAGAGTTTTGCTATGTTGCCCAGGATGGCCTTGAACTCTGTTGCTTTAGCCTCCCAAGTAGTTGGGATTACAGGTGTGTGCCACTGTATCACTTAATCTTTCTTTTTAAAAGAACCGAATATCTATTAACAAAGAACTCTAAGAGTGCAACACAGGATCATTTTAAAAGTAACAATCTTGGGCTGGGGATATAGCTCAGTTGGTAGAGTGCTTGTCTCCCATGTACAAGGCCGTGGGTTCAATCGCTAGCAACACACACACACACACACACACACAAACACACACACAAAAAAGTAACAATCTTTTTTTTCAGAGAAGATAAACTCAAAACATACAGAAGTCTGCTAGTTTATTTGTATCAATAAACATTTATTCAGTAACATAAAAACAATGGTACTTTATTAAGTTTGTGCTACTGATATGAGGCATCTTTTTTAAAAAAGTAAATGAATTTCTTTCATGTTTTATTGAAGGAGCAATCTGCCTTCAGCATATAAATACCAGCTAGTGGGAAATGAGATTTTCCTATTTTAGCAATTATCTGGAGAACACTCATATTTTGCATTATAAACCTGATTAGAGAGTAATCATTTGTGCTTTCATGAATAAGAAACAGAACGCTAAAAATTTCCTGTGCCCATGACAAATGTAATTCTAAAAGACTTTCCAAAGACATTACTTGTTAAAAAAAAAAATACACACAAATCAATGTTGAAACCAAAGTTTAAATTAGATGAGTAATAACTTAAGTGAGACAAAGAGCTTAAATTTCATTATTTGTACTGTCTATCTATAAGTCATCTATATTATCTATACCTTTATTAGTCTACATACATGTGGTTTAAAAACATGGTTAACTTCTAGTTATGCAATACAATATTTCATTAAATTTTTTGAAGTTAAATGATTATACTGCACTGTGGAACCAACTTAGATGCCTTTCAATAGATGAACAGATAAAGAAACTGTGGTATATATACACAATGGAATATTACTCAGCATTAAAAGAGAATAAAATTATGGAATTTGCAAGTAAATGGATGGAGATGGAGAATATGCTAAGCGAAGTAAGCCAATCCCAAAAAACCAAAAGCTGAATGTTCTGATAAGTGGATGTTAATCCATAACATGAGAGGCAAGTGGGAAGAATGGAGGGACTTTGGGCAAAGGGGAGGAGGAGAAGGGGCATGGGGACAGGAAAGACAGTGGAATAAGATGGACAACATTACCCTAGGTACATGTATGACTGCACATATGGTCTGACTGTACATCGTGTACAACCAGAGAAATGAAAAGTTGTGCTCCATTGGTGTACAATGAATTGAAATGTATTTTGCTGTCATGTACAACTAATTAGAATGAATAAAAATAATTATATTTATTAACCTGAAGTCTCTGCAAAGTTGTCAAAAACCATCTCCTACTATCTGTTAAACTTCTAGCCACAACAGTCAACCTAACTCAAAAGCATCTGTTAACCTATTCCCTTGTTTCTCTTGCTGATGCCTATTCTTATGAAAGATTTGCAAACTGTGTTTTATCTAAATAGTACTGCAGCTATACAGTATCTTTCTGAAAGCAGTTACCAAACATTCAATTAAAAGGCAAAACATAATTTGCATTTCTTATCTAAGATAGGAATTCCTTCCTCATATGGAAGATTTTAGGAATTTTTCTGAAATTGCATAAAACATTCCATGCAAATATATTATTTTCTCAGGAAAGATTAGACCTTTTATCTCATTCTTTTTTGTTTTTTTTAATTTTTATTTTTTAGTTGTTGATGGATCTTTATTTTATTCATTTATTATTTATATGTGATGCTGAGGATCGAACCCAGTGCCTCATACATGCTAGGCAAGCGCTCTACCACTGAGCTACAGCCCCAGCCCCTTTTATCTCATTCTTAAAGGACTATACCACCCCCAAAATGGTTAAAACCATGGATTTGTAATCTTTGTAATTTACTGTGACCTTTGTAATCTGATTAAGTTCTTTAAACTTTTTCATAGAGGATATATTACTGCTCTGCTTTAAGTGGCCCAAATTCATGTATCAGAAACTTAATCCTCACTACAGTGTTCTTAATCACTACAGTGGTGTTGGGACCTAGTGGGAAGTGTTTGGGTCATGGGATTGGAATCCTCAAGAATGGCTCTCATTGGGAACTGGGATTGTGGCTCAGTGGTAGAGCGCTTGCCTCGCAGGCGTGAGGCACTAGGTTCAATCCTCAGCACCACATAAAAATAAATAAAATAAAGATATTGTGTTCATCTACAACTAAAAAAAATATTAAAAAAAAAAAAAAAAAGAATGGCTCTCATCATGGGAGTGGGTAAGTTACTGAATCTGCAGGTTGTTATAGAGACTGCCCCTTATACTTTCTCTCTTCCACATGTGCTCACTTGCCCTTCTGCTTTTCTGCCATCAGATAAACAGTATGAAAGCCCTCACTATCCACTGTCACCATGCCTTTAAGACTTCCCAAGTTCCAGAACTGTGAGCTAAATAAGCTTCTTTTCTTTATAAGTTTCCCAGTCTAAAGTATTCTGTCATAGCAATGGAAAAATGGACTTTAACAGTTATTTTGATATATTTTAGAACCCTGCTGAAAGATAAGAATTAATCAGAAAGAGTATGTGCTATAGGGTAGAAAGATTTAACACCAAAAAGATCTTAATTCTCTTGAATAATGATCCACCAAAAATATTAACTTTTTTCCCTCCAATAGATTGATTATAAACTTCATGCAAAAAAAATAATAAAGCAAAATGGTTTAACCCTGGGGTTGGAAAAACAACACAGGGTAGTCCCATCAGATATTATAACTTATAGAGCCACAATAATTGAAACAGTTTGGTGCCAGTGTACACAAACACAAAAGACCAATGACCTGAATTCAAAGTCCAAAACATGGCCAAGATGTGAAAATTCAATAAAGGAAAAATTGGCCTATTCAATAATTGGTGTTGGGACAACTGAGTTCCCATCTCAAAACAAAAACAAAGTTGGATTCATACTGCACATTACATATCCAGATAAATTCCAAATATAGCAAAGATTTACTTATTTATTAATTTGTTTGTTTGTAGCACAGGGGAATGAACCCAGGGGGGCATTCTACCTCTGAGCTACATCCCCAGCTCTTTTTTGTCCTCTTTTTTTTCCCCCTGATACTGGGGACTGAACAAAAGGTCTTGCATGTGCTAGGCAAGCACTTTACCACTGACCTACATTCCCAGTCCATTCCCTTTTTTTTGGTGGCAGTGGGGGCAATGAGGGGAGGGGGTATGTCGGGGATTGAACTCAGGGGTACTCAACCACTAGCCACATTCCCAGGCCTATTTTGTGTTTTATGTAGAGACAGGGTCTCACTGAGTTGCTTAGTGCTTCGCCATTGCTGAGGCTGGCTTTGAACTCAGGATTCTGCTATCTCAGCCTCCCAAAGTGCTAGGATTATAGGCATGTGCCACGGCACGTGGCTCAGTCCTTTTTTATAAATTTAAAAAAAAAAAAAAATTTTTTTTTTCAATTTTGAGATAGAGTCCTACCAAGTTGCCCAGGCTGGCTTTCCTTGCACTTATGATCCTCCTGCCTCAGCTTCCCTAATAGCTGGGATTACAGGCTTATGCCACCATACCCAGCTCCTTATATCCGAGATTTAAATGTAAAACATAAAACCATAGCCACCAAGATATTAAATACCTCCTGATGGAAGAATGTAAATTCACCTAAGAAGTAGTCTTGTCCTGTCTCCTCTCTCCATCAACCTGAATTTAAATATCACCAGTCTCTTAACCCAACTACCAAATTTAGAGGGCAACCGTCTGCACAGATAGCAAAATCTGGGCAACAATTTGAAAGGGAGGGGCAAAAAAGGGAGAAACTATAGTCTATACATTAAACAAATGAAGAAACTATAGTCTATACATTAAACAAGATTTTAAAAATACCAAATAATTGCAAATTATGAACTTGATATAGATAACCAAGTCAAAAAAAAAAATAAAAATAAAAACAGTTAAAAAAAATAAAGACATTTAGGAGACAATTAAAAATTTGAACACAGATCAGATAATGATAATAACTAAATTTTTTGTTAGGTGAAATATTAATTAGGTTAGATTTTTTTAGAAGGAGCAATACAACTAAAATATTTACAGATATAATACAATGGGAAAATGTGGGAAGTGTGGAAGTAGGATATAAAAGGAGAAGTAGCTATGAGATCAGTGGGTTCAAGGAAGGAAGAAAGCCACAGATATACAAATATCCTTGACTATGGAAATCTATTTTGTTTCTTAATTTTAAAAATGAGCTCAAACAGTGAGTTTAGATATCAAAAATATATTCAGGGGTTGGGGCTGTGGCTCAGTGGTAGAGCGCTTGCCTAACACGCGTGAGGCACTGGGTTCAATCCCCACCACCACATTTTAAAAACTAAATAAACAAAATAGGGCTGGGGATATAGCTCAGTTGGTAGAATACTTGCCTTGCATGCATAAGGCCCTGGGTTAAATCCCCAGCACCACAAAAAATAATAATAATAAAAAATAAAGGTATTATGTCCATCTACAACTAAAAATATTTTTAAAATAAAAAATATATATTCAGCTATAGAGTTTTATAAAAACAAGAACTTAGAAAATACGGAAAATTCTTTAAATTTGAGAATAGAAAAGGAACTTTAATTTATATTTAAAACTCAGAAGCCATAAACAGAGGAAAAATTATCAATAAAATCAAAAGACAAACTGGGAAACTTTCGTCAAATCATACAAAAGACAAATCTCCCTAATTCAGAATTTCTACAAATCTTTGTGAAAAGGAACAATACAATAGAAAATGAACGAGGCTGAGGCAGGAGGATTGCAGGTTCAAAACCAGCCTCAGCAATTTAGTGAGGCTGTAAGCAACCTAGTGACACTGTCTCAAAATAAAAAAATAAAAAGGGCTGGGGATGTGGCTTAGTAGCTAAGTTCCCTTGAGTTCAGTCTTTGGTTAAAAAAAAAAAAGAAGGAGGAGAAGAAAAAGAAAATGAGCAAAAAATTCACAGAAAAAAATTTTTTTAAGAACTCCTTTTAAAAATATATAGTAATACTCATTTCATCTCTAAAGAATACAAATTTAAACTTTAATAAGATAACCATTTTCTAACCTTTCGTGTTGGTACAAAGTTCTGTAACATTCTTCGACGAAGCTATAAGGAAAGAGGTACTCCAATATTGCCAGTATGAGAATAAACTGGCATGGACAATTCGGCAATAGCTACGAAAATAGAAATACCCTGTCCTTAGGTTTAGCAATTCCTCTTCTGTAATATTTGCTTTACTAATATTCTGGTATAAGGTTATTCAATGCAATATTTTTATAATAATGAAAGACTAGAACCAACCTGAATGTCCTTCAATATGGCACTGATTAAAAACATTACAGTGGGGGCTGGGATTGTAGCTCAGCGGTAGAGCGCTTGCCTCGCATGCGTGAGGCCCTGGGTTCGATCCTCAGCACCACATACAAAGCAATAAAATAAAGACATTGTGTCTATCTACAACTAAAAAAAATATTTAAAAAAAAAAAAAAAAAAAAAACATTACAGTGTAGCTATACAATAGAATTCCATGCAGTATAAAGAAAGTAGAATAGGGAAACTATATGCTAATAAGGAAATACCTCAAAGATAAGAAAGCAATGCCCAAAATAGTATGCATGGCTTGTTAACATGGTTTGTATTTTAACAAAGGAAGAATAACAGTATATTTTAATTTGCTTGTAAAGGCATAATAACAATATTAAAGTATAGAATACAAGGAAAGAAGATTTTCCCCTGCATATCATTCAATATATGCATTTTAATGTTTGAATCTTAAGACTATATGGTCTATTTTTTTTTTTTTATCTTTCAGACAATTTATTATTTTTATTGAATTATACACAATTATGTGAAATAGCAAATTTCCATGTGATAAATTATTTTTTTTCTTAATAAAACAGAATGACTAACAATAGCTTATAGAAAGATATACA
>CM053404.1:61932197-62053197 GCA_028644305.1 Xerus rutilus | reverse complement strand
AAAAATCCACCAAATCTTACATTCTACTTGTTTGTTTTTGTGGTACTGGGGATTAAATCCAGGGCCTTGTAACATGCTCTCTACCACTGAGCTACCTTTCCAGCCCTCTACTTCTACTCTTCACATTTAATGATATTCAAGAGCCTCAGACCCAAATTACTTTCAATTAACTGAGCGAGTCTGCCACCTAGAGGACAAATACACATACAAATATAAATTTAAGAAATGTTAGCTCCACAATGTAATGCAATTCTGTACTTGGGTTAAGTGACCGTCTAATCAAATATTCACTTTTCTTTACTAACTTCCTACAACTTGATAAAATTAGTAAAAAAGAAAACTTCTACCAAACAAGTGATTAAATGGACTAACTGCATAAGATAAAGAATGAGTAAGAGATATTTTGACATACTAAGTATCAAAAAGAACTATAAGTGATATACAATAGCTTATCGAAGTATACTCAGTTGCAAAAAATCATAAAAGACTTAGTAGTTGAGAAAATATTTTTTTAAAAAAACTAAAAAATGGGTTAACATTTCAAGAAACATTCTAGGTAACAACTAGCCTGAAACCAAACAAAAAACCCAGTAATATGTAAGGTGAAGTGCTAGAAAACATAATCAAGGAATTCAAAGCAATCTAGTCATGTAAAGGATAATAAAGTATATTCATGATGATAAAACCCAAGTGACTGTAGATACTCATACCTTCACTCAAAGAAGCAAAGTTTAAGGAGTGATTTTAAAAGATAAAGACAGAATCCTAACACATATACTAATTCTATTCAGTACACATGAGCTAAAATTCAAAATGGGAAACAATATTAATTTTTTAGTATTTAATCAGAAAAAAAATCAATGCATCTTCTAAACATTACTTGTTAAAACGTTTAAAGAGTCTTAAAACAAATTATGAAAATAAATTCCTTTATCCTTTCACATTTAAAATAATCAGATCTAAATGTATGCCTCAAGCAAAAAGCCTCCAGTAGCACAATGGTACACACTTGCAATGCCAGTGACTTGGGAGCCTGAGGCAGGAGGAGCAAGTTCAACCACAGCCTCAGCAATTTAGAGAAGCCCTAAACAACTTAGTGAGACCCTTTTTCAAAATAAAAAATAAAAAGGGCTGGGGATGTGGCTCAGAGGCTAAGTATTCTCAGGTTCAATCCTTGGTACAAAAAAAAAAAAGTGTGTCCTCATGTCCTCAGTTGCTAAGGTTTCCATTGGTGATAATTTTCTTTGGGTAACTCACTATATTTGTTTCCTTTGTAACTATATACTAGAAAGCTACTTAGGGTACTGGGCTCCATCTATTAATATAGAAGCTTAAATACACTGGGGTGCCAGTTATCGCTTTAATTAAAGGGGGAGGGGAAGGAGCCATGCAGCTTCTCGACGGGTTGGGGGTCCAGAGAGACAGAGAAAAAAGGAGTCCTCGGGGAACATGATATGGAGTCTCTCTGGATGGTGGTGACGATCCGCGGAGCCAATCTCCCCAGGGCCCGAGGTGTAGGTAAAAATCTGCTCTGCTCCAGCAAGACGCAGAGACACCTGGGACAAGAAGCAGGGACACCGGGCAAGAAGCAGAAAACACCGTTTATTCCAGAAACTACAGAAGCTTATATGCACTCTTGGACCAATCAGGTCCAAAGGTCACAAACAAAGGGGTGGTCCTTGGCAAGAGCACAGTCTATTAGCATAGAATGGGGAAGGATGAAAGGGAGGGGTTGGAAGGTATGGAGAGTGCTCCTACATATTAACAAAGAAAAGATAATTTTGAAGAAATTCGTATGAAAGTAAAATATATCTAAGAGGATGGCAAGGGCTAATACTGGGAAATGATACTGGCCAAGTTATATTGGTTATTGTGTGCATATATAAAGATGTAACAAATTTCACTATAATGTACAACAATAATGACCCAACAAAAAATATGGGAAAAAAACAAAGTAAAATATGTCTATAATTTTTACATAAAATTATTAATATCAATTTTAATCCCCTCAACATAGAGAAGTTAAAAAGAAAAAAAAAGGTGCTGGAGTTTAATATAATAGCAACATCTTCTAGTGCCTCTCAAATCAAAAGTCATCACAATGAAAAAAAAAAAAAAACAACTGCTATCAAAGGAATAAGGAACCATTGTTCTGCAAACTCAGTTTTAAGTTGTGCTATATCATAACTATGTAGACCTCCTCAACTCAAGAGGTTTTAATTTTTGAAATACAACCTCAGAACAAGTTAAAATATCCACCAAATCTTATATTCTACTTCTATTCTTTGCTTGTTTTTACAATAATGGAGATTAAGCAGTTCTAGAGTATGCTTCATCCAAATGACTAAATATTCTCTGCCCTAAACAAATGAACACTATACTCTGAAATTAAAATGTTTTCTCTTAAATGGCCTAACTATCCAATTGTCTAAGTGAGTTAAATATCATTGCTTAAGAAGATAGTTTTTGCCATCCTGTAACTAATTCCCATTGGTAAGTCCTACAGATTTATAAGAATCTATTTTTTTTGCCATATTTTAAAATGTATTACAAAGTTATAATAATCAAAACAGCATGTTACAAGCAGAAAACAATATATCAACCAATGGAATAGGATAGAGAGGCAAGAAATAAACTCATATTTAAAGTCAATTGATTTTCTTTAAATTTTTAATTTATGCATTATAGTTATACATAACAGTTGTTTTTGACACATTGGTGCATGCACATAATAGGTGGGTGAATTTCTTTCTCCAGTACTTTCCCTTTCCCTTCCTCTACTCTACTGGTTTCCCTTCTAATTTAATGAGATCTCTCACCCTTTGTTTTCCCTTTTTTCTTTTTAGCTTCCACATAAGAGAAAACATGACTCTTGACTTTCTAAGTCTGGCTTATTTTACTTAACGTAGTGTTCTTAATTTTCATCCATATTCCTACAAATGACATTTTGTTCCTTATGGCTGAGTAAAACTCCATTGTGTGTATATACTACATTATCTTTATCTATTCATCTGTAGACAGGCACCTAGGTTTGGTTCCATAGTTTGGCTGTTGTGAATTATGCTGCTATAAACATGGGTATACATGTATTACTATAGTATTCAGACTTTAATTCTTCTGAATAAATACTAAGGAATGGTATAGCCAGGTCATATGGTGGTTCTACTCCTAGTCTTTTGAAGAACCTCCATACTGATGTCCAAAGTGATTATATAAATTTGTAATTCCACCAAAAGTGTATAGTGTATAATTTGTTCTTTTTCCTCCCACATTCTTGCGAGCATTTATTATTATTTGTAGGAAGTACTAGTAGTAGTACTGAGAATTAAACCCAGGGCCACTCTACCAATGAGCTACATCCCCTGCTCTTCAGATTTTTTGAGACAGGATCTCACTAAGTTACTAAGGTTGTCTTTAACTTGAGATTCTCCAGCCGCAGCACTTCGAGTATCTGGGATTACAACATGGTATGCCACACCATGCCAGAATATTATATGCAATCTTGATGACTGCTATTCTAAATGAAATGAGATAAAAATCTCAGTGTAGTTTTGATTTGTATTTCCCTGATTGCTAAAAATGTTGAGCACTTTTTCATGTATTTGTTGGCCACGTTGTATTTCTTCTTTTTTGAACTATCTGTTTAGTTCATTAGGTCAATTGATTTTTGAACAAAGATGCCACCCCCACTCTCATTATGGATCAGCATCCACTAAACAGAGAAAACATTTGGCTTTTGGTTATTTGGGATTGGCTTACTTCACTTAGCATGATATTCTCCTACTCCATCCATTTACCTGCAAATGTCATAATTTTATTCTCTTTTAATGCTGAGTAATATTCCACTGTATATACATACCAAAGTTTCTTTATCCATTCATCTGTTGAAGGGCATCTAGGTTGCTTTCACAGTTTAGCAATTGTGAATTGTGCTGCTATAAACATTGAAGTGAGCCAGGCACAGTGGCTCACGCCTGTAATCCCAGCACTTTGGGAGGCTGAGACAGGAGAATTGCAAGTTCAAAGCCAGCCTCATCAACTCCGAGGCACTAAGCAACTCAGTGAGATCCTGTCTCTACATAAAACATGAAATAGAGTCGGGTGCGGTGGTGCAAGCCTGTAATCCCAGCACTTTGGGAGGCTGAAACAGAATCTTGAGTTCAAAGCTAGTCTCAGCAATGGAGAGGTGCTTAGCAACTCATTGAGACCCTGTCTCTAAATAAAATGCAAAATAGGACTGAGGAGTGGCTTAGTGATTGAGTGCCGCTGAGTCTAATCCTTGGTACCAACAAAAAAAAAAGGTCCTTATGTTAGTATAGAGATTACATGCTATTTGATAAAAGACAGCAACATTGTGGCTCAGTGGTAGAGCGCTTGCCTTGCATGCATAAGGCACTGGGTTCAATCCTCAGCACCACATAAAAAAATAAAATAAAGATATTGTGTCCATCTACAACTGAAAAAAAAATTTTTTAAAAAGACAGCAATAAGGAAGTTAATTTTTTTTTCAGTGCAAAGTTAATTGGATAATTGAAGTTAATTGTTTTTTTTTTCTTTTCTCTCTCTTTTTTTGTCCCTTGCTAACTTCTGAGGAGACTGGTTCTAGGTCACCCAGATACCAAAATCCATGGACACTAAAGTCCCTTACATAAAATGGGATAGTATTTGCTTAAAAGTTAGGAGCATCCACTCAAATACTTCAAATCATCTCTAGATTACTTATGATACCAAAATCAAATAAATGCTATCTAAAAAAGTTATTACTATATCATTTAGGAAAAATAAGAAGAAAATAAGCTCATACTTGGAAAGTACAGAAACAACTAGTTTTTTCAAATATTTTCTATCCATGGTTGGTTGAATCCATGGATGTAAAACCTGTGGATATGGAGGATCAACTGCTTTAAGAGAAAAATCCTGTTCAAAGCCAGCCTCAGCAACAGTGAGGCGCTAAGCAACTCAGTGAGACCCTGTCTCTACATAAAACACAAAATAGGTCTGGGGATGTGGCTCAGTGGTTGAATGCCCCCAAGTTCAATCTCCAGTACCAAAAAAAAAAAAAAAAAAAAAATCCTGAAGCTTATAGGGTTTCCTGATGCCAGGCAATGGGGAAATGAGAGAGCATATTTAGCAATCAGGGTAACTTAGCTCATGGTAATTGGCATATGTATAGTTGTGATTGGCATTCCAGTTATTTAAACCGAGACATTCTTGATCAGGTTGAACAGACTGTGAGTAGAAGATCTCTTTACCCAAGAAATGAGGTGGAGAGAGTCTTTGGAGAATGGCTTTGCTGAATTGGTGGTGAGCTTTCTCCGGATTTTGGTGATTTCCCTAGTTCTTCCATAATTCCTCAGGGCTCTGGCCATTTTTTGGTAAGTCATGGTCTTCCGATTGCCTTTTCTTTTTCCCCAAGTTCAGCAAGTTTTTCTTTGTTTTTGGATGCAAACTGAAAGATGCCATTGGTTTTATCTACCCATTGAATACAAGATGCCATCTCAGGATCGCACAGGGACTCATAAAGGTATTCAAACAGCCTGAGCTTCTCCCTGCTTTTTCAGCCCTTTTGCTGGAAGACAGCAGGTTGTGCCAACTGATTTTCAGTTATGTTCTGCAGAGGCTGATGAATATTTCTGTGAGAGAGAGCTGGCCTGAGGGCTTCCGCAGTACATAATACAACTATATCAGGTTTTTCAATCATGAGCTTTTGGCCGCCATAGTTCCATAATGTAACAATAGCCACATTCCTGTGAATAGCAGCAAGGTGCTAATGGAATAGTCACTCCCTATGCACCCTGTAGCTCTTGGAGGACAAAGGGCCTCTTAGCATATATAAAGAGGGACCTGAGCTCAATAAAGGAGAAGAGTCTCTGAAGTCTCTTGCCTTGTTCTGTGTGTGTGTGTGTGTGTGTGTGTGTGTGTGAGATGCGGCTCCCTCGCCTGACTCGGTTTCCCTTTGTGCTGGCGCGGGCGCTGGCATATTTCCTTCAAAATAGAAGTCTGCAGCACTGTTTATCACAGTTCTCCAATTATAGACAGGTTCCTCTGTAGGATACACTCCATAGCAGCTGGAATTTCCTCTGATGTAAGGACAATGGTTAATGAAAGTTAGATAATTTTTGTAATCTGGGGAGTATTGAAGATCTCCAGCTGAATGCTGCTTAGTACTTCAATAGCATCTTCAAATGCTTGACTCAGCTTGTCTTGCTCAACAGAAGTCATGATGCATTAATAAAGTGACGATTCTGTGAGTAAGAGTCCAATGTAGCATCCAGTTGTACAAGGTGTAAGTCACCTTCCTCTCTTCTAATACACGTGTGCATCTTCCCCACCTAAATGGCAACTGGCCATTTTAATAACCATCAACATTTGGCCAGGGGGAAAACACCCAAGAATTTTTGGTAAACCTTGTGGGTGAGGAGAATGAGGAGGGTGTTACAAGAATCTATTATTAATAGGTTAACAACATCATTGAAATTTATGTTGTGCTTTCTTCTCTAATCATTCAACAAAGCTAAAAATTATTATAAAACCTCATTAAAAAAACTATATTTTTCGGTCCGGGATTGTAGCTCAGTGGTAGAGCACTTGCCTCACATGCGTGAGGCACTGGGTTCAATCCTTAGCACCACATAAAAATAAATAAATAAAATAAAGATATTGTGTCCATCTACAACTAAAAAAAAATTAAAAAACAAACAAACTGTACTTTTCATAAAGGCAATGTAGAAGGACATGTGGCCTAATTTTCTTCTTCAGATTGATGTGGTTCAGAATCTTAATTTATGATAAGTGGTGAACTTTAAGAGACCCTTAAGCCCTTTGGCAACAAGAAATATAATAATAATAAAATATAAGCCGGGCGCGGTGGCGCAAGGCTGTAATCCCAGCACTTAGGGAGGCTGAGACAGGAGAATCATGAGTTCAAAGCCAGCCTCAGCAACAGCAAGGCGCTGAGCAACTCAGTGAGACCCTGTCTCTACATAAAACACAAAATAGGGCTGAGGATGTGGCTCAGTGGTCGAGTGCCCCTGAGTTCAATCTCCAGTACCAAAAAAAAAAAAGAATAAAAAAATATAAAAACATCTCAAACAAGTTAATCTAGAATCAGGTACAATGGCATGTATCTATAATGCCAGCTTCCTGGGAAACTAAGGCAGGAGGACTGTCAAGTTCAAGACCAGCTTCAGCAACTTCGTGAGGCCCTGTCTCAAAATATAAAATAGAAAGGGGAGGGAATTTAGCTCTCTTGGGTTCAAGCCCCAGTACTACCAAAATAATAATGATGATCTTTATGTCTGCCAATTAAAAAAAGGAAGAAAGAAAAAAGGAATTAAGTTGAGGCCATCAGTAAAGCCTATGTATAAAGAAGATAAGCAAAAGTAGAAACTTACCAAATACCATACAGACATGTATAAAACCTAGAAAGTATGGTATGCATTAAATATCTTTCAGGTCAGAGCACCTTATTAGAGCACATACTATATGAAGCCAGAACTCATGAACTCAGAAAGTGGAGAAATGTTAGAAAATTAACTGAGTAAAAGCAGGCCTTCATGGGGAGGGGATGACACACACATACACACAAAGTTCTTGAGATTTCACAATTTGTAGCCAGGTAACATGGATGGATCTTGGACCTGAATTTACATATTTAGGTTGTTTTGTTTTTATTTTGTTTCGGTTTTGGTACTGGGGATTGAACCCAGGGACACTTAACCACTAGGCCACGCCCTCAGCCCTTTTTTATATTTTATTTAGAGACACAGTCAGTCTCAATAAATTGCTTAGGGCCTCGCTAAATTGCTGAGGCTGGCTTTGAACTCATAATCCTCCTGCCTTAACATCCCAAATCTCTGGGATTACAGGGGTGTGCCACTGGGCCTGGTTTGAATTTACATATTTGTGTTAGGGAAAAAAATAATTCAGCAGAAGGCAAATACGAAATTTCCTCTAAGCAATTAAACTTCAACTTAGGTTTCAAAGAATTCACAAAGTTCTATCAAATAAAATATCCACTAAATAACAACAAAAAAAAATGCTATAAACTCAAACTACAAGTGACAGAAAATAACATGAATGTAGATCTACAGTCATGTTAGAATTATTGAATATAGACTGTAAAATCAGTATGTTAATAAATCTTTATGGAGTTATAAATCTATGCTAGGCACCTTTATAAGTACTTTACTCAGACTGGTTCCCTTATAATTCTGAGGTAGATACTAGTCTTCCCTTTCATATAAATTACTTCCTCTTACAGTACAGAAAAATTATTAAAGTTGGCTAGTTGATGCCACAGTTTCGATTTTCTAATTGAATTGGGAACATAAGTAACCAGCAAGAGCCTATCAAAATTGACTCAAAAGACTTGAAAAATAATCTAAAAAATTTCTAGCACTGAAAAATTGAAATAACAAAAGCTCAGGCTGGGATTGTGGCTCAGTGATAGAGCACTTGCCTCGCATGTGTAAGGCACTGGGTTCGATCCTCAGTACCACATATTAATAAATGAATAAATAAACGTCTATCAACAACTTAAAAAAATTTAAGAAAAAGAAATAATAAGCTCAATGTTTCCATTTACAGTAGAAGAGCTCCAAATGAACACAGAATTATTAAACTGAACAACAACAAAAATGAGGTAAAGAAATTTACTCAGAATGCAGTATAAAGAGACAACGTGAAAGTCAAAAGGCATACATCTAACTGGCATGCCAGAAGGAGATAGGGAAAGGAGAAAAAACAATAACTAAAGAAATACGGCTGAATTATTAAGAAGTGACAAAAGGGCTCAGTGGAAGAAAGCTTGGCTAAAATGTACAAGGCCCTGGGTTCTGTTCCCACCTCTGCCCCTCAAAAACAAAAATTACGAAAGGTATGATTTTAAATATATTTGTGTTTTTTGAAAATACAAAACAAGCAAGGCACTGTAGCACACACCTGTAATCCCAAAGGCTCAGGAGGCAGTGGCAGGAGGATTATGAGTTCAAAGCCAGCCTCAGCAACTTATAAAGACCCTGCCTCAAAATAAAAAAATAAAAAATAAAAAGGGCTGCAGATATGGATCAGTGGTTTAAGTGCTCCTGTGTTCAACTCCCAACAACAACAAAAAAAGGTTAACATAGATAACAAAACAGTAAATACTTTGTAAAGTTAAAGTAATACTAACTTTTCCATGTGACATAAGTAATTCATGAAGAAAATATGGGGAAATGGTTCTGGGATTTCTATTTCCAGCAATATGCAGAAAAAATTAAAATACCAAATGAATTTTAATTTTACTTTTAAAATACATCATTGAGGGCAGAGGAAGCCACTCATAGAGTCTTTTCTAACAAGTTAGGCCCTACATTTGATTCCCTGGCACTGCCAAACCATACCCCCACACACACCATTAAGCTGGCAAAAAAGTATGAAATATTCAGAGATCAAGTAAGTGAAAGTGAGAACTCAAATAAGAAAAGTGAAAACTAAAGCTGGTTCTCTCTTTTAGGGCATAACTAGAACTTACAAGTTTCACACCCTTGGAGCAGCATGAGACAAAGCCTAAAGGATTGTCTAGCATAAAGGTAGAATCCTAAAGGAAAGCACATGTAACAGAAAGTGAGAAAGTATACAAGTTCCAGCAACTACTGAGCACAGTAAAATGAAAAGACAAAGGACATAAGAACCGAGAGTAGGGATCAGTGGCAGCCTACTTGCCTAGCATATATGAGGCCCAAAATTTCAAACCCAACACTACACATGTACACACGAACTGAAAAACTATAAGGACAGCCTCAGCAATGGCGAGGCGCTAAGCAACTCAGTGAGACCCTGTCTCTACATAAAAAAACACAAAATAGGGCTGGGGATGTGGCTCAGTGGTGGAGTACCCCTGAGTTCAATTCCCAGTACCAAAAAAAAAAAAGAAAAACTATAAGGAATTATGGTAAGAATCTAAAGAGTCAAGAGGGAAAAAAAGAATAATAAAAAAGAATTACATACAGAACACTCATAGATAGTAGTGAATTCCTTGGCATAATGGTTCTAAAAATTCTAAGAGGCTTTACCCTGGTTTTCTCTCTTCCACCACCATCTATTTCAGGTACTTAGATATCTGTTAATGTTTTGTTAAACAGGAAGCCCTCAAAATGGATGACTTATACAAACTATTTCTTTTGGATTCTCATCACTTAATGTCTAGTATACAAATTATGAAAAAACTTTTTTATGAAAGTATAAGTCGCTCACTGCATTTCCGATTAATAATAAAACAACCACTCGAGTGTAACACAAGTTTTACTCAAATACCTGGCAGCTATGATCAGTATCCAAACCATCCCAGAGACTCATAAACTGAGCTTTCATCATGGCTGTAGCTTCATGATCAGAGCTTGAACGATTCCGTAGAAAGGAGTCTTAAAAAAAAGTTCATAATTTTAGAAATTAATTATTAATTATTTACCCTTTATATAATTTATGTATTGGAAGAATTACAACATTCAAAAATATATAGGGCCTGACAAATTTTTCAGAATTAACAAAAGCCATAAATCCTCAGTCAAAACCCACAGTAAGACTTAGCAAATAGAAAACTTAATAGCCATTAGATTAAAAAAGATAAAATATTTAGATATCTTAGGCAATAAGCAAATTTCTCAAAAGCAACAAGAAAATATTAGAAAACAATGGAAACTGAAATTTCAAAATGCTGAGAGAAAATAATTCTGTGTCATTTAAGAGATAAGGTAAAATTAACACTCTTTCATCTAAAAACAGAACAAATTCACTCCCTTACAACCTTGGCTGAAAGACATTTAAAAGACTTTAGTAAGAAGCTGGGCTCAGTGGTACATGCCTATAATCCCAGCACTTTGGGAGGCTGAGACAAGAGGGTCACAAATTCAAAGCCAGCCTCAGCAATGGCGAGGCACTAAGCAACTCAGTGAGACCCTGTCTCTACATAACACACAAAATAGGGCTGGGGATGTGGCTCAGTGGTCGAGTACCCCTGAGTTCAATCCCTAGTCCCCCCATCCCCAAAAAAAAGACTTTAGTAAGAAAATTAAAACCAGAAAAGGCAGGATCCAAAAAGCAATGGTGAACAAAAAGCTGCCAAATGTGGGTATCTGAAAAAGCAATGAAAATAACAGTAACAGGTAAGATACAAAATAAGAAAAAATGTTGGACAACATGTCAAAGTTGGGGGGAATTATTAGTGTTCTAAGGTCCCTGTATAATTTGGGAGGTAGGCAGAGATGATGATTAGCTTTAGACTTTTAAGAAAAGTAGATATAGCCAGGTACGATGGCACACGTCAATAATCCCAGCAACTCAGGAGTCTGAGGCAGGAAGATCCAGTTCAAAGCCAGTCTCAGAAACTTAGCAAGACCCTGTTTCAAAATCAAAAATAAAAAGAGCTGGGGATGTGGCTCAGTAGTTAAGTAACTCTGTGTTTAATCCCTATACAAGAAAAAAAGACAAGTAGTATGCTAAATATTTCACTAAAAAAAGGTCTAAATCTATAGCAGAGAAAAGGCAATTTAAAAAAAAAAAAGGAAGAAAAGTTTTGATTATTCATTTGACTTGGGAATTTTTTCATCAGTTTAGTCTTTCAGTATTTGGGATTATGGTATGCATCTTGAACAGGAGAGTATATAGCTGGATTTTAAAACAATTTCAACCTATTTTTTTAATTGGGAAGTGTAGTTAATTTGCTGTTATGATAGCTACTGTATTCAAATTTATTTGTACTATGCAATATTGTGCTTCTTATTTAGCAATCTGGTGAATGGTCTATTTTATAAGTTTGCTGTCTAAATGAAATTAGATTCCTATCTCATACCATATATAAAAAAAATTTTTTTAAGAATATTTGTGGTGATAGTGAAAAATATTGTAAATCTGATATAAAAAGCATAAATCATAGAGGAAAAATACTGATAAACGTGACTACACTTAAATTTAAATCACTGCAACCATTTAAATCACTACAAAAGAAACTACTATAAACAAAATGAAAAGATAAGCCAATCTAGAAAATATTTGTAATTGTAATGAACGTCAACAAGGAATTATCAAGAAAAATACAAATACCCCAAAGAAAAACTGGCAATTTACAAGCAAGAAAACCCAATAGCTAATCAACATATTAAGATATCCAAATTTACTAGTAATTAGGGAAATATAAATTTAAAAATGGTGTGATAATTCTTGGCTTTAAAACTGGCAAAAATTGATGGTAATGTCTGAAAAAATAAATCTTGGAGAGTACATAGGGAAACTATACACTGGTGTTGAGTGTCTAGGTATAATCATTTTGAAGAACTTGTAATCCTAGTGAAGTTGAACACAGATATAAGATACAGAATATTTGGTTGCTGGTTATGTCTTTTGTTTTATTAGCAGAGCCTAACAATTGTTAAAAATTAAATCTGGTTTTCTAAATATTCCCTTTAAAATGACTTTTTAAAAATGCTCACATAGAAAACAACATACCTATTTCATCTATAAAGATGATGGAAGGCTGTAGCTTTATGGCAAGGGAGAAAACAGCAGCAGCCAATTTCTGAGATTCTCCATACCACTTATCAGTCAATGTTGAAGGCTGAAGGTTAATAAATCGACAGCCTGCTTCTTTAGCTGTAGCCTTGGCAATTAATGTTTTACCACAGCCTGGAGGTCCATAGAGAAGAACACCTGAAAATTAACATTATTTTATTATCTTCAAGAAAATGAAATACTTGCTTTCTTAATTTGATAATCAAGATAATATTTTTTTTTTGGTGGGGGAGGGTATCAGGGGTACTCAAACACTAAGCCACATCCCCAGCTATTTCGTGTTTTATATAGACAGGATCTCACTAAGTTGCTTAGCGCCTCACCATTGCTGAGGCTGGCTTTTTAACTGGTGATTCTGTCTCAGCCTCCCAAAGCGCTGGGATTATAGGAATGTGCCACCGAGTCTGGCTTAATCAAGATAATATTAAGCCCACTCTAAAATTTTCTCAATATCCAATTCTGCTTTCATTATTATTTTTAATAGTAGGGAAACACAGTAGAAAGCAAGACACTATGTTCTAAATTCCATGTCAGTAAGAACATGTGTGCAGAGAGATGATACTAGCCTTGTACCTTTTCCCTTAGTGAAAAGGTCGAGTTCGGGATACCTAAGATCATCATCTTGACATTCAAATTCATACCATTCTGTCAATGGTTGAGAAATCAAACCATGTAATACTTTCCACCTTCACAAGCTAACACAGCACTATAGCATCTTGATAACAGCCTAGAAGTAACAATGTCAAAACACTATGGTAAACACTGTTTTGTAATTGTTCAGAACTTAGTTTTAGTCAAAAGGATGTGTGCCTTTTTTGCAAGCGTAAAGCTCTTTTCATAAAAGGAACTGAAATCAGTCCCTTTAATTTTCAAAGAATAAAATTATATTACTAACCTGTAGTCGCCATTGACCACAATTTGTTGCTAAATATAACTTAGGTAATACTTTTAACATAAAGGGAAGTAAACAGGTTGGGGTCTTGAATATTTTGGAAACATCACTGTTTCTCAGCTAAAATGAGTAGCATTCTCTTAATTAATACAATAATAAAATTATGACCCTGTCTAAAAATAAGTAATTTCCACACAGTTGTGATAAAAATTGTAATCTGCAGACTTGTTAAAATATCTGTTTAATTCAAACCTCAACTTTTCTCATATATTAGTACTTACAGCATGACAACATGTAAAGATGGCATGATGGAGTCAACTATAATGGATTTGGAGGCATACAAAATTTTCTAAATGTTGGACAATAAAAATGAAATTCAAAATGAGAAAAAAATACTTTGCATAAAATATTTATAGAAAACACATGTCAAAAACTGAAGTTATTTTTTATTTTTGTTTTTGCCATGCTGGGGATTAAAGCCAGGGTCTTGAGCAAGGTAGGCAAGAGTTCTACCACTGAGCTATATCCACAGCCCATTTTTCAATTTTGTTTTTAAAATGAAAAATTTGAGCTTGTTTCCATAAACAATAATTTTATTTTATATTAGGCACCTCAAAATAATGGTCAAACTTTTTCTAAAGAGTAGACAGATTTTCCTATTGATCACAATTCTTTAAGACTCATGTTACAACATCAACTAACCCAAGTTTTAAACATTTTAAACTAAACCTTCCTAAGGCTGATTTTAAAATTTAACTCCATAAGCTTTACCAGGACATGTTAATATTTGCAAGCAGAATTTCCAATTTTTAATTAAGTCCATTTAGCTGCTTAAAATTTACTTAAGTCAATTATAATCTGATCCTTCAACTTCATTTTTCTTTTGGATGACCATGTGAATAGTCAATAGTCATCTAATGCCATTTCATTTAAAGCTGAAAACACATTGCAGATGTTTGGAATCATATAATTATGTGGACTGCACATTTATTAGCAAAGTAATATGTAAATACTGATTACATCAGAATTTTTAGAAGCATCCATATGAAAGCCTCTGTATTTTGTACACTTTACAGTTACATCATCATAAACATGTAGTACTTTTAGAATGTCATATTTGTTTCAAAGTATTCACTGATCATTTAATGTTTTATTCCTAATGGTTTAAAAAATATTTTTTAATATTTTCCAATTAATTCTCTTTGTAGAGCACAATTAGTGTTACTAAGTAAGTAGTTTCTAGTATCTGAAAATTAACACGCAATGAAGGTTTGTAAACCTCATAATCATCTGGCAGAGTTATGACAAATAAAGTATACATAAGGAGATATCAATATTGTACTTCTTGACCTGGGTGATAGCTACATGTTACTTTTATAATTATTCACTTAAATATTTTATCTCCATTCCTGTATGTATGTTATGTTTCATTAAGATTCAAGTTGTCTTTATCTGACATATTATCCGTGAGTTTACCAGTAATGTTTAATGTGTCATCTTTTCTATAGTGGTCTCCACAGTGTTAATATGTATGAAGAGTGGTAAATGAGTACTAGTCCACAAGGTAACATGAGGCACCTTGCTTTAATTATTAGCTTTACAATCTTTTAACTAATTTCTTGTGCTTAATTTGGTACTTTTATGATCAATTTCAACAAATCAAATGTTTATTTTGTGCTTTGTAGAAGCTTAAAATTTGTAATTCTTTCTAAGATGGATTTTTTTTTGTAAGAGTTTTACTTATTAAGTGCTGCAGGTAAATAAAAGATTTAGGATAAGAAAGACAAGACTAAGCTGGCACACACCTATAATCCCAGTGGGGAAGGCTGAGGCAGGAGGATCCTGAGTTCAAAGCCTCAGCAACTTAGTGAGGCCCTAAGCAACTCAGTGAGACCCTGTCTCTAAATAAAATACAAAAAAGGACTGGTTTGAATTAAGCATCCCTATGTTCAATCTCCAGTACCCCACCTACCCAAAAAAAGAAAAAGACAACACTAATTGATACATACATATTCTAATTTAAAATAATCCTCATTAGTGACTAACTTTGCTTCCTGAAAGTGATTCTGCATGCTTTATTTGAACTGCCTTTAATAAGACTTTAGGATGTCTGTATGCATAAACGAGACTAAAAGGATTATATTTAAAGATGCAGTTATAAGCATTCTCAACTGTTAAGTTTCAAGGTTTTCAAAGTGGTGACTAACAACAAATAATGAAAGAAGTTATATAAATTTTAGAAGCTGAAGAACGACCTAGGCCAGGTGTGATAGCACATGCCTATAATCCCAGTGGCTCAAGAGGCTGAGACAGGATCTCAATTCAAACTCAGCCTCAGCAACTGAGCAAGGCCCTAAGCAACTACACAAGAACCTGTCTCAAAATAAAAAATGAGGGCTAGGGAGACCAACCTCAGCCTGAGGTGCAGAAGAGGAGACTGACCACACTGCGGCCCCCCACAAACCAAAGGGCAGCTGTCCTTCCATCTAGAAACAATAGCATGACCGGGAAGACCATCTCCGAGGTCCCTATAGACCTGGTTACACCAGAGGTGAAGTATTGGTAACCTGCAGGGATACTTACTACAAGCTTACAGGGTACAAACTGTAATACTTTAGATCCACATTGCCAGAGAGGAAGACACATGAACAGCATGAAAAAACAAAGGAAGAAATGCCCCAATCAAACCAAGATGCTACAATAATAAAATCAATTGACAGCACAATAGATGACATGTCAGAGTTTAGAATGTACATAATTAAAATGATCTGTGAAGCACAGAATAACATAAGAGAGTAATTACAGACAACAATTGAACCCTCCAACAAAGAGCTAAGAGAGCAAATACAGGGAGCAAAAGATTACTTCAAGAAAGAGATAAGCCGACCCAGTGGCACACGCCTATAATCTCAGCACTTTGGGAGGCTGAGACAGGAGAATTCCCAGTTCAAAGCCAGCCTCAGCAACCACAAGGCACTAAGCAACTCAGTGAGACCCTGTCTCTAAATAAAACACAAAATAGGGCTATGAATGTGGCTCAGTGGCCGAGCACCCCTGAGTTCAATCCGTGGTACCAAGACAAAATAAAAAAGAAAGAGAGAGACTCTGAAAAAAAACCAAGCAGAAATCCTTAATAGAAGGAAACAATAAACCACATAAAAAATTCAATAGAAAACATCACCAACAGACTAAACTTGGAAGACAGAACCTCAGACAATGAAGACAAAATATATAAAATATACAAAATATATAATCTCAAAAATAAAATCGACCACACAATGAAGATGAATTTCACAATGGAGAAAAGGTCTGTGTTAGGAACATCAGCTGAACATAAAAAGTGATTATTGTGCTATCTAATGAATTTCTTATCCTTATTCCTTTTTAGCTGTATAAGTAAGGCAATTATTTTTCTCTCTTCTTTCAAATTATTTTCTTTGTTTTTAGTTTTCTGTAATTTGGATATGAGATGGCTAGGTATTACTTTATTTATTCACCTATTTATATTTGGTACTTATCCACTACTTGATATTCTCTCAAAATCTGTGCTTTTTATCTCATCTTAGTTTTTGGAAAATTTTCCGAAGCCGAGCGTGGTGGCTCACGCTTGTAATCCCAGCACTTTGGGAGGCTGAGACAGGAGGATCGCGAGTTCAAAGCCAGCCTCAGCAACGGTGAGGTGCTAAGTAACTCAGTGAGACCCTGTCTCTACATAAAACACAAAAAAAATAGGGCTGGGGATGTGGCTCAGTGGTTGAGTGTCCCTGAGTTCAATCCCCGGTACCAAAAAAAAAAAAAAAGAAAGAAAGAAATTTTCCGATACTTTTACTTCAAATATTTTTCTGCTCTGTTTTCCTTTCTTCTTTTTGTATTCTAATTATGCACGCTTTATTCTTTGATATTGTCCCACAGTTCTTGGGTTGTTCTTATTTCCTTTGTATTTTTGTTTGGGAAATTTTTAATTAATTTATCATCTTCTTGCCCATAGTTTAATGGATGACATCAGAAGGCATTCTTCCTTTCTATTTCAGCATATTTGATTTCTAGAATTTTGTTTTGATTCTTAAAAAGTTTACATTCTCCCTAACATAGATTACAAGTTTTTGCATGCTATATACTTTTTTCCCATTAAGAGTATTTAATATATTAATTATACTTTAGGTTTTTTTTTACCTTGGCAATTCAAACATGTATGATACGTTTGAGTTTAATTTTTATCTTCAGACTAGATTTTGGCGTGTCTTCTAGCCTGTCTTGTAATTTTTTATTGAAAGCCAGACATGTTTTATTGAATGATAAAAAACTGAAGTGAATAGGCCACTGATAGGAGGGGTATTTATTTTATCTGGTGAGGACTTGTCTGGTGTTTAACGCTTGCTTTTAAAGCCTCTGGTACCTTTTGCTTGCAGCTAAAGGTACCAGAGGCTTTAAGTTTTCATCCTGTACTTTTTTTTTTTGATCTCACTGAGTTTTCTTAAATACTACTTCAGGGAGAAAGAATCTGTGTATTATTCTTTCTGCTATAATTGATTGTTATTATACCAGATCCTTGCCGTTCTGCAGGTCAGATATGAGACAAAGGCGGTTTTTCTAATCTTATCCAGTCTTTAAGTGGGTCTGTCTGAGGACTCTGACTTTCACAAATGTTTCATCAACATGTACCATGCCCACTGGCACATCCCTTCTCTGACTGCAGCATTCTCAATATTTTTCTTTGAAACTTTGTCCTTGACTTTATTTTTAATTCACAACCTACTATCAGAGACATGAGGACTTTCTGGAATCTTCAGTGAGAAACTGGTGGGGTATCTGGAAGGAAAACTGCTGAACTGTGAGGGTTTCCCTAAGTCTACAGGAACTCAATGTTTTCTTAGTCTCAAATTAGCCCATATTCTGTGTCCAGCCATTCTTCAAGATTATATATACCAAGCCAGGCGCGGTGGCTCACACTTGTAATCCCAGCACTTTGGGAGGCTGAGATAGGAAAATCGCAAGGTTAAAGCCAGCCTCCGTGACAGCGAGGTGCTAAGCAACTCAGTGAGACCCTGTCTCTACATAAAACACAAAACAGGGCTGGGGATGTGGCTCAGTGGTTGAGTGCCCCCGAGTTCAATCCCTGGTACCAAAAAAAAAGATTATATATACCAGTTGACAGCTCTAGCAGTACATTGTTGGGTCCAAGAAATGTAATTTGATTTTCAGACATTTTTGTTACTATAAGGATAAGATTGATGACTTCTGATTACTTAACATATTAGAGATGAAACATGAAATCAGTTTCTAAAATTTTAGAACAATGTTTAAAAACTTTAATTTTATTCATTCTTTCCATTTCTGTATTCTTTTTTCCATCTGATTTTTTTTTCCATTTTATCATCCATTTTATTTGGGAAATGTTTTTGTTGAATAGAGAAAACCAACATGCTTAATTCTATTTCATGTTTTTAATATTATTCCTACATCTTCTGTATACTGTTTTTAATTTCTTTTTTTTTTTTTTTTGGTACTGGAGATTGAACTCAGGGGTACTCAACCACTGAGCCACATCCTCAGCCCTATTTTGTGTTTTATGTAGAGACAGGGTCTCACTGAGTTGCTTAGCGCCTTGCCGTTGCTGAGGCTGGCTTTGAACTCGTGATTCTCCTTTCTCAGCCTCCCTAAGTGCTGGGATTACAGGCTTGAGTCACCGCGTCCAGCTTGTTTTTAATTTCTTTATATAGAACAATTTATATAATTTTTATATATTAAGTATTGTTATATATTGATTAGTTTATCAGACCGACCTACATTGTATTGTTTCTACTCATTCTTTCTTAAACAATATATATAGATTCTATTGGATAATATAAAGTAAATAAATAAATAGGCAGATAGATAAATCAAAAGAGGAGCTAGGGATGTGGCTCAGTGGTTAAGTGCCCCTGGGTTCAATCCTTGGTACCAAAATAAATAAATAAATAGAATAATCAATTATTTTAAAACTATTATTTATACAAAAGTTCACGAGATCTCAGTGTTCTTTGGAGAATCTGATTTCACAAAAAATAGTTCTCTTAGGCTTAAAAGTCTGAATGTCTTCTAGACTTTTAATGCTTTAGGCAAACATATATTCTTCACCATACCTTTTGGAGGCTGCAGAAGCCTAGAATTTTCAAACAAATGCTTCTTTTTGATAGGTAAGATGACTGTGTCTTTCAGATCCGTAATGACATCATCTAGACCTGCTATATCACTCCAAGTAACCTGGCAAAAGTTAAAGTCAGTATGAATTTTACAATTAATGTATACTTGCAAGGCAAAAAATTCATCCCCAATTGTAAACCATTATATAATCTGGCAATTACACATAAATAATAAAAAGTTAAAATTGTATATTAACATGAGTGAAAACTTCACAGCAGTAATGATAATACACTCAGTAACACTGGAAAAAGGAATTTAGAAGTCAATTTGTTCATTAAAAAAAAAACACACATTATGGGCTGGGATTATAGCTCAGTGGTACAACGTTTGCCTTGCATGCATGGGGCACTGGGTTCGATCCTCAGCACCAAATAAAAATAAATAAATAGAGATATTGTGTCCATCTACAAGTAAAAAAATATTTAAAAAATTTAAAAAAAAAACAACACACATTAGGGCTCTGGGTGTAGCTTAGTGGTAGAGCACTTCTCTCTCATGGGAGAGGCCTTGGGTTCAATCACCAGTGTCTTATGTGGGGTATAGACACTCAAAAATCTGTTTTAAGAATGTAACAAACTGAATTTATTCTATTTATAAATAGGAAATACACTTCCACAAGAATACTGAGAACCAACTCAAGATAATTTAACACCAGCTGATGGGGAAGAGTTTGCCAGGAATGTACCTATTTTACATATTATCAGCACAGAAGGAATTTTAGAGATAAGGTATATATCCAAACTGGACTTCTGGTTTTGATTCATAAAAAGTAAAACCATCAAAACTTACGAAGCAGGCTGGGGTTGTGGCTCAGTGGTAGAACACTTGCCTAGCATGTGTGAAACACTGGGTTTGATTCTCAGCACCACATATAAATAAATAAAATACAGGTCCATTGATAACTAAAACAATATTTTTTTTAAAAAAGTGAAATGTCAGCATACATAGTTAAGTGTGAATACATGGGCAAGTGAATCCTATACCAGGTGAACAAAGTTAAAAAAAAAAAAAACAAAACTTATGAAGCGCTGGGAGCAGTCATACAGGCCTATAATCCATCCTAGCAACTCAAGAGGCTGAGATAGAAGGAGTGCATATTTAAGGCCAGCCAAGCAACTTAGTAAGACCTTACTTCAAAATAAAAAATAAAAAGGGCTGAGTATATAGCTCAGGGGTAAAGTGCCCCTGGGCTAAATTCCCAGTAACAAAAAGAAAAAGAAAAACAAATGCTATGGTTTGGATGTGAGATTTCTCCCAAAAGCTCCTGTGTTGATGTAGGAATATTCAGAGGTGCAATGCTTAGCTTAATAAGAGCTATAAGCTAATCAATCCAACCTAATTTGAATGGATTAATTAGGTAGTAACTGAACAGGTGGAACATGGCTGGATGAGTGGGTCACTGGGAAAATGCTCTCTAGGGTCCATATTCTCTGCAACTCCTTCCCCTTTCTCTCTGCTTCAAGGACACCATGAAGTGAGCAGCTTTTCCTACCACACCCTTAGACCATGATGCTCTGCTTCACCTTGGGCCCAGAACAATGGAATTAGCAGACCATCAAATGAACCTCTGAAACTGTGAGCCGAAATAAAGTTCATTTATTTATTTCCTCCAAGTTGTTCTTGTCGGGTATTTTGGTCACCAAGACAAAAACTGACTAACACAACATATTTTCAAAATAGACATGAAAAACCTTCTGACTCAAAAATGTTTCTTTTTTTCTTTTAAATAAAGCTAAAAGGGACCTTAAAAAATATAAATATGTGTGTGTGTATGTGTGTGTGTGTGTATCTCATAAGCTGGATGCACACCTGTAATGCTAGCAGCTTGGAAAGCTGATGCAGGAAAATGCAAGTTAAAGGCCAGTCTAGGCAACTTAATGAAACCCTGTCTCAAAATAAATTGTAAGGAAGGGGCTTGGGAGTGTAGCTTGGTGGTAGAGCACTTGCCTGTAATGCACAAGGCCCTGGGTTCAATTCCCAATGTTGCGTACCCCCTGGGAAAAACAAAAAACAAACAAACAAAAAAATAGATATCAACATAGTTCTAAGCTAGCATAGTAAAAGGGTCAGTCAGAAGGACTACTTTACTTTCTTTTTAACTTAGGAAAAAAAGATGGGGTGGTGTTTTGGTCAGCTTTTTCTCGCTCTTCTGACTTTTCCAACCATAACAACTGTAGAGGAAGAAAGATTTATTTGAAGGCTTGTGGTTTCAGAGGTCTGAGTCCACAAAAGGCAGGCTCCATTCCTCGGGGCTCCCGGTGAGGCAGGACATCATGGTGCAAGAGTGTGGCAAAAGTAAACAGCTCACATCATGACCAGAAAGCAGAGAGACCCTATCTTAAAATAAAAAAATATTTTGTATCTCCAGACACAAAATATATACCCCTAGCCACGCCCTAAATTAACCATTTCCTCCAGCCACACCCCACCTGCCTCCAATTACCACTCAATTAATCCCATCAGGGATTAATTCACTGATTAGGTTGAGACTCACAACCCAATCATTTCTCCTCTGAACTTTCTTGCATTGTCTCACATGTGAGCTTTTGGGGGACATCTCAAATCCAAACCATAACAGGTAGGGATGTGAAACAGTAGTCAAATCTGAAGAAAATTCATAATATTCATTGTAGCTGCAAAAACATACTATCCCTTAGTGCAGACTAATTGAGACATAAATACATTTAGGACCCTTAGAAGGTGCCATTGTAAAGTCATAAATCAAATTAAAATGGAGGCTTAAATCCAGGATGTGTGTATATGTCTCTCTATACACAAATATTAAAAGGCATTGCACATTTTTTATTTTCTAGATTTAGAGATGGGTCTATCGTATTTTATTCTACTCAATTTGTATCAATATAATATTAAAGTATTAGATAAATATATTCTAGCATATTTATATCTGTTGCTAATCAAGTATTCACACAGCACCTTGGATTTTATAAACTAAATTAATCTAAACCTCAAAAAATGCTTATCAAGTTTATAGGCAGGTATTATGCTATACACATCAGAACTGAGACTTGAGGAAACCATTTGCCAAGGTCACAAATAGAAAACTGGGATTCAGAATCCTATGTTGTTTACCATAACATACTATGAAAATTTAGATTTTAGCTGGGCATAGTGGTGCACAATTGTAATCTAAGTGGCTCAGGAGACTGAGGCAGGAGTTCAAAGCCAGCTTCAGCAATGTAGCGAGGCCCTAAGCAACTCAGTGAGACCCTGCCTCTAAATAAAATATAAAAAGGGCTGGGGATCAATTGTCTCAGTGGTTAAGTACCAAAAAGAAGAAGAAGAAGAAAGAAAGAAAGAAAAGAAAAAGAAAAAGAAAATCTAGATTTAAACTCCACAAATCAAACACCCACATGACTTAAAGAAGTTTATAAAACACAATGACAAATATATAAAATTAAAGTTTCCCTAGGCAAATGTGTTCAGAAAAGAGTAACATAGCAGGCCTAAGACTGTAATCCTTAAAAAGACCTACTTATAAGTTGGCCCTTGGCTAGCATTTGGGAACTTGAGAGTTCCCACAATTCCTTAACAACAGCTCACTGTTACTGAACAGTGTGTGTCAATGGTATGGTTTACGGTGAATAACACTTTTCCTTCTGGGAGTCTAGAATTTTCAAATACATAAAAAAGACAAAGACTACATGAATAACCTCCAATTAAAAAACCCTGCACTGAGTCTCTAGTAAGCTTCCTGGAAGACAACATTGCACATGTGTTGTCACAACTTGTTGATGAAAGAATTAAGCATGTCCTTATGACTTCACATGGAGGGAACTCTTAGAAGATTGTGCCTCATTCCCTTTTCCCTTTGCCAGTGTTGCCTTGTATCCACTCAGCAGAATAAATCATATCTGTGAATACAATTACATGCTAAGTCCTGTGATTCCTCCTGGAAAATCACTGAACCTAGTCATAATCTTCCATACCTTTAATAAAAAACCCTAGACAAAATAAATAAATCATAGGTAAGATTAAGGATACATACATGCATGTTAAGAGGGTCTACTAGATGAGCAGCAATACTCATTTCATATTCTGAAAGCTTCACATTTTTCACACCAATTTGCTTCATTAGTTTTTCTGCCTAGAAAGAAAAAACAAGTGATCATTTTTGGTTTGACATTTAGTTACTGGCACTTCAAGATAGATAGACAGATAGTCTAAAAAGCAATAAACAAGAATTTTCAAGGACTATTCTAGGCTTCTTGGTCTTATCCTCCCCTACTGTGAGCCACTAAGAATTTTAAGAAAAAAATTTCCACTCCACAGAAACCAGGGCAATTTAACCAGCTCTTGGGAAATGAGAAAAATAGAATACAAGACTGAAGAAAGGAATGTATCTCACAATATGGCCTCTTATAGTTTCAAGGAGACTTTAGGGTACAATGTAGTTTCTCTCTCCTAGTAGGATTAACATACAGGAAAAAGTAAAACCTCAAGGTAAAAGTCCAAGTAGTAAAGGTACCAAGAAATGTACAATTAGAGGAGTTTCTTTCCTTAAGTTAGCAGAAAATCTGAAACAGATATCCAACTGCCTTCAAATTATCCAGGTATCTACAATAGGTGTCTGTAAATATCTAATTTAAATGTTTTGGGACGCTGTACCTTTCAGTTAAAAGTCAATTCCTGGGAGCTGGGGTTGTAGTTCAGATAGATATAGCACTTGCCTGACACATGTGAGAGGCACTGGATTTGATCCTCAGCACCACATAAAAATAAATAAAGGTATTGTGTCTATCCACAACTAAAATGATGATGATGATGATGATGATGATGATGATGATGATGATAATGATAAAAATAAAAAAGTCATCTCCTGGGTTTAGTTAACCAAAGATAATAAAAATGACTCTAAATAACTTGTCTGTGTGTATTTTGTGTATATTCTGGAAGTAGGGCAAAATTAGTTTTAAATCTATGAGTTCTAGCAATGCAACAAATGTTTGAAGGCAAACATTTTTTGAGTGTGCCAAAGATTATGCCAAAAGAGTAAATAGATGAAATCACTGAACTTCAGAGTGATCCTATAAAGTAGAATGATTTTTACCCTATCATGAAAAAAGAAACTGACATTTAGCATGAAAAAGTAATTTGCCTTAGAGGAAAGGTTAGCAAAGGGAAGAGGAAAGATCTGAATCCAAGTAATACAACTATGGAGCCTATACTCTAGCCACAACACATATTTGCCTTGGTTTCTCCACATAAAATGCAGGGGGAGGGTGTCCACTAAAAAGTCTTCAAAAATCTATATATACATTAAAATTCCAAATAAGTGAACGTTTTAGAAATAAAGGTACTCTAGTAAATGTTTTAAAATGTTACAATTTTTGTTTCATTTTCCTAAAATGCTTTTGTTGATATAAGATTTTGCTGTTGGTCAGGGATATGGCTACTCTATAAAGGAAATTTCTATTACAGAGCTTATATTTACAGTTTGGCTAGGTTATTAGGAGAAATATGTATTACTCATATCCTAGTAATAGCTTTTCTAAAAAAGTGCTATAAGTCAGCCAGGCGCAGTGGTGCACGCCTGTAATCCCAGCACTTTGGGAGGCTGAGAAAGGAGAACTGCAAGTTCAAAGCCACCCTCAGCAATGGTGAGGCGCTGAGCAACTCATCTAGACCCTGTCTCTACATAAAACACAAAATAGGGCTGGGGATGTGGCTCAGTGGTTGAGTAGCCCTGAGTTTAATCCCCAGTACAAAAAAAAAAAGAGGAGAAAAAAAAAGTGCTGTAAGTCACATCAGATAATCACAAAGAATAAATCTTCAATTTATCTACTTCCTATGAAATAAGTAACTTTTTCCAGCTTCCTTTATCTCTTGAAAATGCCTTCTCTTTCACTGCCTGTAAAGCTTTTATGTGTCAGCTGTGGAAGGTATCTTATTTTAGCACTGGTAAAGACATTAATTTATTCTTCTTTTTCATTATGCTGCTATAAATGTGAAGCCATCCTACATGTGTTCTTTCTAGGCAATGTTCTAAAACAGTGGATTTCAACTGGGGAAAGATTGTCCCCTGTCTGGAAATACTTCTAGCTATCATCCTTGGAGATGGAGGAAGAAGGGGCTATTGGCATCTAGACTGCTGAAGCAGGGATGCTGCTAGTCATTCTATAAGGCACAAGAAAGCCCCCTCCACCTAGCACTGTACACAACTAAAATGCAACAAAAGCCCAGGCACAGTGGTACATGCCTATAATCTCTGCAGCTCAGGAGGCTGAGGCAGGAGGATTGCAAGTTCAAAGCCAGCATCAACAACTTGGCAAGGCCCTAAATAGCTTAGTGAGACCCTGTTTCTAAATAAAAGATTTTTTTAAAAAGGCTGGGGATGTGGCTAAGTGTTTAAGGACCCCTGGGTTTAATCCCTGGTACCAAAAAAAGGATAGGCAGGAAAATTACTTTTTACTGGATACTCACCTCTTTAGAAAACTATTTTACACTTTTTTTTTTTTTTTGCCCTTTCACAGTACTGTATTACCTTTTCTTGCTATTTTATTTTTTGCTTCATGTGAGGTACAATTATTAAAAACTGTTAAGAAGTAGGATAGGAAAAAAAAAGAAGTAGGATAGTAAAACAGTGAACTAATATTTTTGCCTGGAATGGGGAAGGAGGAATTGAGGAAAAACAGTAACAAAAAAGAAACTATTATGCAGTAACACTCATTTCATTCAGGTTCTAAAAGATTTGTAAGATTGACTGTCCTTTTGCAATAATAATTTTACAAAGTTACATAGTACATTAACAGTGAAAAACACAGAGGAACTAATTAAACTTAGAAACAAAGACAATCTCTGATTCTTTCACTGAGGTCACAGCTTGAACTGCTCCATTTTAAGTGTAGGTAGAGAAAATCGTTGATAAACAATCTTAATAAATGCATTTAAAGAACTAGCAGAGAAGCTGAGTATCTTTATGTTAAGTATAAGCCCTTATCACAAACTTATAATAAACTCTAGAAACATCTTTTTCTTTTTCTTTTTTTTTAAAGTATTTTTTTAGTTTTGATGAATCTTTATTTTATTCATTTATTATTTATACATGGTGCTGAGGATCAAACCCAGTGCCTCACACATGCTAGGCAAGTGCTCTACCACTGAGCTACAGCCTCAGCCCAAGAAACATCTTTTTCTAGAAAATGTGGAGACAGCAAACTTCTGTTAGCATTAGTGTACATACTGTAGTAATATTAGACTAATATCTGATATTACCATATGGTTCTCAAAGTTTCTGGGTAGGATGTCTTTGTACTACGATGCTCTTCTACTAAGCTTATGTACAAAACTCAGTACTAAACTGAGTTTTTCTCCTCCTCTCGTTTCTTTACTGCTTTTTTCTTTTCTTATTCCTCTATCTACTCCCTCACTCAGACAATATTATTTGTTCCTTACAGATTTCCTATCTTAGTTTCCTATTTACCTCACCTTTTACTCTTCTAAGATTTTAAATCATATGCTTTAAAAGTCACATGATTGATAATGCAGTTTTACAATTGTTTTTTGGGTTAACAGTTTTTCCAATTGTCATTATGTGATGGCTACTTTTAAAGTTACTTAGCAGCTGATAGTTTCAGTTTAAGGTTCCAGTATACTATTCTTTATAAAGTATTTGAGCTATTATTTTTCTCTAAATAATGGAAACGAATTTTTTAAGATTATAATTGTAATGACAGTATGACAAACAGGAAGATAACTAAGGCCAGAGTTATGTACATTACCTTCCTGTATGTGAAGAATTTGGGGTACTGAATCTTTTCTGGCCCATTATTATTAAATCACAATCTCAGGAAAATTATATAGTCTAACTAATACAACAAACAAAATACTGTATTTATAAATAGCCATAACAGTGCCAGTATGAATCACTCATCCTGTACTATAAAGCTCTTCTCTTTATTGGTGACACTGAGGCTTGAATCCAGGCCTTGCACATGTTAGGTAAGCACTGAGCTACTGTACCATATCTTGAGCCCTTTTTAAATTTTATTTTGAGAAGGGTCTCCCTAAATTGCCTCAACTTGTTATCCTCCTGCCTTTATCCTCCCAAGTAGCTACAATAACAGGCAAGTGCCACAATACCTAGTTTAAAGCTTTTAAATAAAATATTGTCCCAGCCAGGCGCAGTGGCGCACGCCTATAATCTCAGTGACTGAGGAGGGTGAGACGGGAGGATCAGGAGTTCAAACCCAGCCTCAGCAATTTAGCAAGGCCCTGAGCAACTTAGCAAGACCCTGTCTAATAAAATATAAAAAAGAGCTGGGGATGTGGCTTGGTGGTTAAGCACCCCGGGTTCAATGCCTGGTACCAAAAAAAAAAATTAATAAATAATTATAATAATGATGATGATGATGATGTCCCAATTAATCATACCCACCGTTTATTACAGGCAAATCTCTCAAAACTCTTCTACTACATTTAAATTTGATCCAAGCAGTAGCATATATCCAGAAAATTCCTGTCCCTCTATAACATTCTGCGGAAATCATTAAATATCCTACATTTCTCACAAGCTAAAGGCTTTTCTGACTTCAGACTAGAAGTTATTTACAAATATCCCATTTAATGCAACATAAAACTACCTCCAGGTTACTATTCCTGATTTCAGTGCAACTATGCCATCTTTTATCTTACACCTTCAATCTATAATGCCTTTATAATCACATGAGGGCCAGGTATGGTGACACATGCCTATGATCTCAGTGACTTTGGGAAGCTGAAGCAGGAGGACTGAAAATTCAAGGTAAGCTTCAGCAACTTAGACCTTAAACAATTTAGCAAGACCTTGCCTCAAAATAAAAATTTAAAAGGGCTAGGAATGTAGCTTAGTGGTAAAGTGGCCGTGGGTTCAATACTCAGTACAAAACAAAACAAAAAAAGAATCACGAGGTCTACAAATAATCTGGCAACCTCAAGGAAGTGTTCTATAACTAAGATTTTAGATTCTGTATTCTTTCTGACCAAAGTCCTATCTTCCTTCTCTCATATTCACATCTGATCATTGCTCTCAAAGTATACTGTAATTCCTTAATTCCTGGCAATTCTCCAACTTAATTATTTTTCCATCTGGCAATACTTGACTTCCTAAATAGCCTGGACTATAGGGTCATTAGTTAGATGATGCCCTCCTTAAAACCCATTACACTTCTAATTAGCTTTATCCCCAATGCTAGTTCAGCACTACCCATACTCTGACACCAAGCTGCCAAATAATGCTTGAATAACAAGGACTAGGATGTAGCTTAAAGGTAGAGGGGCTTGCCTACCATGTGTGAGGCCCTAGGTTCAATTCCTAGTATCACAAAAAATCCAATTGAGTTCCCAGTAAATTTATGGTTTCTTCAACTGTGCCCTAACGTTCTATGGTCAATAATATATTTTTTTTTTGTACCGGGTGTTGTACTCAGGGGCACTCAGGGGCACTGAGTCACTGAGCCACATCCCCAGCCCTAGTTTGTATTTTTTTATTTAGAGACAGGGTCTCACTGAGTTGCTTTGCGCCTCGCTTTTTGCTGAGGCTGGCTTTGAACTCACAATCCTGTCTCAGCCTCCTGAGCTGCTGGGATTACAGGCATGCAGCACCGCAGCCAGCAGGATCAATGATAATTTAATACCATTAAACAGTGTTCAAACATTTACCTCAGCAGGTTCCCAACCTCCTCCACTTCCTTTCACATTTAGCCACACTCTCTTTCAGGTTACTGACAGAAAACACTTAGCTCAACCTTAAAATGTTCCTCTAACTACTGATCCCAACTCCTCCTGGCTCTTCTGGAACCTTCCTTCATCTACTACACATCCTCTTTAGCAATCTCATCTACTTCCACCTCCATTAGCCTTTTCTTTTTCTTTCCCCTAACTGTGAAAGGACTATGTTCTCCATCCCCAGCTGGATGATTGACTCAGCAGCACTTTACCTCTAAACCTCCTCAATACTGGAGATTGACTCAGCAGCACTTTACCTCTAAACCATATCCCCAGCCCTCCTTTTTCAAATTTTATTTGGAGACAGGGTTGCTGACTTTCCTGTCTTAGCCTCCTCAGTAGTTGGGATTACAGGTGTACACTACTCCACCTGGCTGGAATGACAATATTCTTTACCTCAAACTGTACTTGCTCCCTACTAAATGAAAATGCTCTTTCCAAGCTTAATGATTTCACCAAACTCAATACACTTTCTTAGGTCATATTTCTCTTGGCCACTCTATACCACATTTACACCAATCCTCTTCTGACCTTTAGCTAATGGTGACTTTGTACAAAAGTTATTCTCCAGATAGTGTGAGAGAATGTAGAGAGGTATAACCAAATAACTAAATAACTAAACTAAATAATAAATAAATAAATAAAAATCTCTGGACTTTTCTAAAACCATATTCACCACTCCACCAATTTTCTCAAATTCTGATATTTCTTCCCAGAACACAGGCATGTCAGTTGATAATCAGTGCCACACTGAACCATTAGTACAGCCTTCATTGTTTTGTATGCTACAGGTGTGTTTAGGTGAAAATGACTACAATCAGTACCTTAAATTATCTTGGTTTTATTCTAGTCACTTTTCTCTGCTAAATGCCATATCTGAGCTAAGGGAAATTCAAAGGAAAACACATACAAGAAAAACCCTTTCCCTTCCCTGTATTTTCCTGAAAGCAGGACATAAATTTATAAAAGTGTCATTCCTCCCCTCTCTACCAAGGAAAAAAGTCAATCACAAAGACCTCGTTGCACACATCCTGATGATGTTCAGAGAAATCTACCTAACAAATTCAACTGTTTTGTTTGTTGGTTTTTTGGGTTTTTTGGTGCCACGGATTGAACCCAGGGATGCTCTAGCACTAAGCAACATTCCCAACCTGTTTTGTTTTTGTTTTTGAGACAGGGTCTTGCTCAGTTACTTAGGGTCCCACTAAGCTGCAGAGGCTGGCTTTGAACTTGTGATCCTCCTATCTCAGTCTCCCAAATCGCTGGGATTATAGGCATGAGCCACCATACCCAGCAAACTCTATTAGTTTTTCTCTACCCTTGGTTTCCCAAATAGTTAGTCTCGCACAATTTGCTTCCCCCAGGGACTCACTCAGGTCCTTTGGTTTGGCCACTTCTCTAAAAACATATTGTTCCTAAGATACTATATAAACTACTACATAAACTCAAGTTTTAATCAAATCTTTTGAGTTACTCATCTCTGGATACTCTGTTACCTGCTTAATATGCCTGATAAGAAACTGCTTTTCTCTTGTCAATCTTCTTTTTTTATAGTGGCCCAACTGAGAATTACTTTTCCTCCCCCTATGCATGCATTTTACCAACATTTATTCATTTATTTCAACTGACTCCGGTTTTTTACATTACAAGCAGGTCTGCATGGGCATTCTTGTAGGTATCGCCTGGTTCATGAGGACATGCCCAGAAATCAAAACTTGTGGGTCATTTAGTATGCACATTTTCAACTTTCTTAGGTAATGTTAAACTATCTTCTAAAATAATTTTACTAATTTATATTTTCACCAACATTTATTTTCCTATGTTCCACAATCTCTCCCATATATGGTATTCATAGACCAGCAATTTTGTCATTTGACAAGTGTGAAAAAGTATCTCAAAGTGACTTTAATTTTTGCCAATGAAATGCATATATCACCCAAAAGAAGAAAGTGGACTCAACAAAAAGAACTTTAAGGCAAAAATATTATTAGAAAACAATAAGATTTACTATATAATGATCAAAGATTCAATTCATCAGTAAATGTAACATTTCTACATTTTTTACTTTCAACTTTTCTGTATCTTTATTTTAGACATATCACTTCACCTAGTACATGTTAAATTATCTCTTTAAAACAAACATTCTTACATTTCTGTTTTTAACTGACATACTACAAAGGACACAGCCTTTTGGGGTCCTAGATTTATAGGAGCATAGTCTGTGAGACTCCACCCTGGACTGGCTCTGTGCTTTGCATCCTGAGTTCCTTTGGGTCATAAAAAAAGACAATGAAAATTCAGTACGCTCAGCAAATTCCCTCAAGGTGAGAGCTTGTCATCAAGTTCAGCTTACCTTTCTGAATTTTTGCCTGAAGTATTTCTTACCTGAATTCTTTCCTTCCTTTTTTTCTTTTACCCCTTGGTACTGGGAATGAAATCTAGTATATTTTACTACTGAGCTACATTCTCAGACTCTTATTTTTTATTTTGAGATAGGATCTCATTGAATTGCTGAGCCTGACCTCGAAATTAACATCTTGCCTCAGCCTCCCTAGTCGCTAGAATTCAGGCATGTATCACTACGCCCAGCCAGAATTCCTTACTTTCTTGATAACTCATGAATAAAGAGAATTTTTAAAAAATATTATCTAGTTTATTTAGTTAACAAGAAATTCGGTTAAAGTACATAGTAACCCAGATTGACCTAGTCATTCTCCACTCACTTCACATCATCTTCCTATTCCCTAAATGATGGGAATGTGTCAAAGATTACTCTTTAGCCTACCATTTATCACACCTTCTTGGAAGATCTCAGCACTCTCAGTATAATTATCAGCATTGATTATTGTGACAATTACATCTAAAGCTCTTAAGTATCTGAATGTATAACTCTGGATGGTGGTAGGAGAAGACTGAAGAGTGGTCTGGAAAAAAATCTACAAATGATGCACACACACACACAGCAAAAATCTTATGACTTACACCATCTCGATGGAGACTCACTATTTTAATGACTCCAATTATTTATAGGCATAAGAAAGTACCTCTAAAGCCGGACGCGGTGGCTCAAGCCTGTAATCCCAGCACTTAGGGAGGCTGAGACAGGAGAATCGCGAGTTCAAAGCCAGCCTCAGCAATGGTGAGGCGCTAAGCAACTCAGTGAGACCCTGTCTCTACATAAAACACAAAATAGGGTTGGGGAGGTGGCTCAGTGGTTGACTACCCCTGAGTCCAATCCCCAGTACCAAAAAAAAAAGAAAGTACCTCTAAGGCTGACATTTTTGTTAAAATTCAGATCTACAACTTCAACTGGTATCTCAACACTTCTCCCTGAATCCCTACCATCAATACAAACTCAATATGCACATATAAAAAGTCATCATCTCATAAAATCTGCCCTAACAATTTCCAAACTTCTATGAAAATATTAATGAATCTCTGAGGAATCCAGACAAATCTTTGATTCCTTTATATAATGTCCTCTTTCTTTCCTCACATCAGAGTCCTTCCTGCATTCATTCTTCTGAATTTACTTCACTCTGCTTTTTGCTCCCCTATTCTAGGTCTTTGTCAAGATTTTTTTTTTTGGCACCAGGGATTGAACTCAGGGGTACTTGACGACTGAGCCACATCTCCAACCCTATTTTATGTTTTAAGTACAGACAGGGCCTCACTGAGTTGCTTAGTGCCTCCCTGTTGCTAAAGCTGGCTTTGAACTCACGATCCTCCTGTCTCAGCCTCCCAAAATGCTGGGATTACAAGTGTGCGCCACCGCGCCCAGCTTTGTCAGGATGTTTGTGGTCTATAACTAACATATCTTCCTTTTAAGTTTCTCTTGACTTCAATTCCTCCTATTGTAAAGTGAATGATCCTAAAAGCAGTGCTTTGCATTATTACCCACCTATTCAAATATATTTAATGGTTTATCATTGCCTATACAGAAGTCTTCAACTGGTCAACAGTATATTTCAATAGTTGGACAGAGATGTAGCGAAGAACAGCATGCACAGAAGCTATAGCCCTTAGACAAGCAAATCCCATGATAATCTTTTCATTCTGGATGTTTTAAACACTAGCAAGTTAGTGTGGAACAGGATAACATTAGAAGCAAAAAGCATGTCTCCTCAGTTGATGATGGACTTCTGAAATGCTGTACTATATTTTAATCAGCCTCAGTCTATCTGCCAGAAAATGAAAGATTGAAGAAAAAGTAGAGCTCTATTCTCTAACTTTATACTTAGGATCCTTTAGCACGTAGTCCTTACATCTCCCTGCAGGTTCTACCACCTAATTGATTACATAAACCTTCCTCTCCAACCTGATTAGACCATTTACCATTCCTTTAATAGGTCTTGCTATTCCTAACCCCACTATAATTCTGTTCATGTTCTTTCTACTTAACATTGTCCTTGCTTGTTAACCTAGAGGCCAAGCTCTTTCATGAAACCATACTCAACTGCCTCAATCATGGTAAGTATTCCTTTCTCCAAAAGCCAGTTTGTCTTCTGTACTACTCACTAGGCAATAGTATATGCCCACTTACTACTATAATTTATATTGTCACAGACAAGTCTTTTCTCCCTACCATGAGCACAATAAGGACAGAGTATCTGACACTTCACATACCTGACATTTAGAATAATACCATACATATGGTCTTAAACAAAGGTTTAGTGATGTGATCCATTTGCATATCACTTAATATCCATATTTGGGCGCAGTGGTGCACACCTGTAATCCCAGTGGCTCAGGAGGCTGAAGCAGGAGGATTGTTAGTTCAAAGCCAGCCTCAGCAAAACTGAGGTGCTAAGCAACTCGGTGAGACCCTGTCTCTAAATAAAATACAAAATAGGGCTTGGGCTATGGCTCGGTGGCTGAGTGCCCATGAGTTCAATCCCCAGTACCCCCGCCAAAATCCATATTTGTTTCTACACACATATATGTGTACATATGCAATATTAACAAATATATGTGAATATATATATATGCATATATTTTTTTTCCAGGAGCTCCTAGAAGCCAAGGAAAACAATGACAAAAATTTTTGTTTAAAAGTCATACCCCAGCTGGGTGCGGTGGCTCAAGCCTATAATCCCAGCACTTAGGGAGACTGAGACAGGAGAATCGCCAGTTCAAAGCCAGCCTCAGCCACGGCGAGGCGCTAAGCGACTCAGTGAGACTCTGTCTCTACATAAAACATAAAACAGGGCTGGAGATGTGGCTCAGTGGTCGAGTACCCCTGAGTTCAATCCCCAGTACCAAAAAAATAAATAAAAGTCATACCCCCACTTTTTAAAATGCTGAAAATGATGTATCTTATCAATATCTTAACCTGAGACTCAAACTGACTTTCTTGATTTAGATAGGGAAAAAAAGTTACACTGAGGTATATAATATATAATCAGGTTTTTCTTCTTTTCTTTTCTTTCTTTTTTTTATTTTGGGGGTATTGAGGATTGAATCCTGGGGCACTCTACAACTAGAGTGATATCCTAGCTCTTTTTTAAAATTTTGATACAGGCTCTTGCTAAGCTGGCACGGCTGTGGCAAACTTTCAATCCTCCTACCTCAGCCTCCCAAGTTGCTAGGATTACAGGTGTGTACCAGAGTACCTGGCCATAATCAGTTTTTTGTTTTTCAACCTATATTGCTCAGACTTCCCAGAGTGTTACGAATAGGCTAAAGATATAAGATAGACCTTGAGCCAACTATTTTATAATCAAATTTAAGAAATAAATTCATAAATGTCCAAGCTACTTTTCAGATACATATTTACTAACAGTGTTTATGAAACTGTGGTTTTTACTTTTTACTGATTTAAGAGCTATGCCTGTAATGCAGTCCTCTTCTCAACATTTGTCTGCAGCATTTTGAAAGAACAAAAGTTATTCATCCTTTTTCCTTAATATCAAGCACAAATGCTTACTGAATGAATCAAGGGTCACAACTCAGCTGGGCACAGTGGCACATGCCAATGACTTGGGAGGCTGAGACAGGAGGATTCCAAGTTTGAGGCCAGCTTCAGCAACTTAGTGAAGCCTTGTGCAATTTACTGAGACCCTGTCTCAAAATAAAAAAAATAAGAAGGACTGAGGATGCAACTTAGTGGCAAAGCAATTCCTTATATTTTAGTGTAGTTTGTTAAGTCTAAACACTGACAATTTGTCAGCATTATCCAAATTTCAAATGTCATACAAAGCAAAATATATACCATTACTAAAGATAAATTATTTTTGTTTAATCTATTAAAAAATTTTTACGTAGATGCCTTCATTTATAAGCTGACAAGAATATTCTAATGAGGATTTTCACAACAAAATACTATATTTTTATTTATCATCTTTCTCCTTCTGATAAATTGCTCATATAGTTTATCAATAAATTCACTAATACTTTTTTAGGAATAATGATACAAAATATGTGTACCACTGCACTTCTCATCAGTTTTATAGAATTCATTAATTTAAAAATTCTACTCTATTTTTAGTTTTGAAGGAGAATGTTTGTTAGCCATAAGAAAAATTATCTTCAAGTATTTCAATCATACCTGTTTCTGAGCTTCTACTTTCTGCTTTCTGGTTGGATCAATTGCATCTACCATCCATTTGATAGTAAAGTATGTTACTGCACCAAATATCGTCAAACGGAAAATTAAACCAACAACTTCATTCCGACTCAAGGGACGAGAAAAGGCTTCAGCATGTACCATCTTGACTATTAACCTTAAAAAACAAAGAGAAGTGTCATTAGGTAACAACTATATTCATTAACACTCAGAGACTGTAAAAATAGTTTGAACTGAGCAAGAAGCTAACTTCTAATCAAATTCAAATATTACCTACATTATAAAAAGTGTTTCAATTTTAAGGAGAAATGGATTTTTAATGTTAAGAAAATAAACACATTTAAAGCTTTTTTTCTTGCAAATTGAAGTAGATTAAAAACAAATTTATTTAGTAGTAGACTAATTTTATCTGAAAACACAGTCTTAAGCTATTTTCAGTTTTGAAATAAACATTCTAGAGAATTTGGAAAAACAATGACTTTAACGCTAATCCAACTGAAGAAAGGCTGCCTGACAATGAAATACTTTACTAATATGATGATGACAATCTCTTCAATTAAGTATCATATATGCCAGGTAATTTTTGAGATTGAAATTCAAACTATGAATCAACTTATTTTTTCTCGTATCTATTTTTGAAGTCTAATTAATTTTAAATATGCCATTTTCTCAATTAATAAGTGACATTAGGTGTTTTATGTAGAGACAGGGAGAGTCTCAATGAGTTGCATAGTGTCTCACCATTGCTGAGGCTGGCTCTGAACCCGGGATTCTCCTGTCTTAGCCTCCAAAAGTGCTGGGATTACAGGCATGTGCCACTGCGCCCTGCTGACATTAAATTTTTTGAGCCATCCTATTGCTCCCTAAAACCCAGCTAAACATGAAACAATAGAACTTTCAAAAGATTCGAACCAAAAAAACTACCACAAGAATAAAGGACTAACCTAAAAACAGAGGAAAGAAGGTAATATGCTCACTTTTACATACAGTATATCCCTTAACAACTAGAACAACTGTAACTGGGTTTACACTGGGGCATGCACTCCACTGTCAAAGGCAATAACTATATAAAACAACAGACTTACTAGGGATGATGCAACTACTGCATTTTGGGGAATAGGATCTCATTTTCAAACAATGCCATTCAACTTTCAGCACAAAGCTGTGTTGAATGGTATGGGACACACACACACACACACACACACACACACACACACGGGAATATATATTTTGCATTCATGTGAAAAGGAGTAAATCAGAATTTGTGCAAACAGCTTAACGGAACCTAAAAATTAGGTACTGCATAGATTAAAATCCATGGTCCTTCCAGCTCTAAAACTGTTTTCTCTTCTAAATTAAAGATTCTCTTCATTGCCTTCCCTCTGGAACAGCTCCAACAATATTTTTACATTTTTGGAATTCTATTATATACCTCCTTCTCCATTCAAGAATATATACTCTAGCCGGGCGCAGTGGCTCAAGCCTGTAATCCCGGCATTTAGGGAGGCTGAGACAGGAGAATCGCAAGTTCAAAGCCAGCCTTAGCAATGGCGAGGTGCTAAGCAACTTAGTGAGACACTGTCTCTCCATAAAACAGAAAATAGGGCTGGGGATGTGGCTCAGTGGTCAAGTGCCCCTGAGTTCAATCCTCAATACCAAAAAAAAAAAAAAAGAAGAATATATACTTTATTTCTTCCTTATCAAGACCTAAAAGCGGCCAGGTGCAGTGGCGCACGCCTATAATCCCAGCACTTTGGGAGGCTGAGACGGGAGAATTCCCAGTTCAAAGCCAGCCTCAGCAATCACAAGGCGCTAAGCAACTCAGTGAGACTCTAAATAAAAACACACAATAGGGCTGGGGATGTGGCTCAGTGGTTGAGTAACCCTGAATTCAATCCCTGGTACCAAAAAAAAAGAAGACCTAAAATCCTTTTGCAGGATTCCCAAACATTCAAAACTATACTCATCTAGCTCCAAAAAGTCACTTTAAAGCCTTTTATCTTCTTACTATTTCTCAATGGGAACTCTCAACAGATGGAGTCACTGGCATATGAAAATGCCAAATTTTCCCCAGTCTTGTATTTGCCTGCATCTCATCTCATTCATCTAATCAAATTCTACCCAAACTTCAAACACTAACCTTATCTGCTCCATGAAGCCTTTCATATCACATTAACCCTCTATATTATTCATTTAGCTCTACTACACCATTTTAAGAAATGTCTTATTTGTAATAATTATTGGATTTATATCTATTCTACTCTATTATAGTTTAAATCCTTATAAACAGGATTTACATCTTATCCATCTTTACAATTGTCACACAAAGACTATTCAAAAATTATTTGTCAAACAAAGACTATTCAAGAATTATTTGTTCTACTGAAGACAAATCTTCCATTCAATCAACAAAGTCAGACTTCTGAAGGATTTCCAAAAGTCGAGGTTTCATATTATTACTAACAATCATTCACTTCACAATAATTACATTAATTTAAAAATAATCGATGGGCATTGTGGAGCACACCTTTAGTCCCAGCAGCTGAAGCAAGATTACAAGTTTAAAGCCAGCCTCAGCAACTCAACAAGGCACTAAGCGACTCAGCGAGATCTTGTCTCTAAATAATATTTTAAAAAGTGGGTAGGGGATATTGGCTCAGTGGTTAAGCACATCTGGGTTCAATCCCCAGTTACCAAAATAAAATAATAATAATTTAAACATAACTAAAGTCCTTCATTTTGTTTTTGTTTTGTTTTGTTTTTGGTACTGGAGATTGAACTCAGGGGCACTCGACCACTGAGCCACATCCCCAGCCCTATTTTGTATTTTACGTAGAGACAGGGTCTCACTGAGTTGCTTAGTGCCTCGCCGTTGCTGAGGCTGGCTTTGAACTGGCGATTCTCCTGTCTCAGCCTCCCTAAGTACTGGGATTACAGGCTTGCACCACCGCGCCCGGTTGAAGTCCTTCATTTTGGATAAAGAAATTTTGGCCCAGAGATATTAAACAATTTAATTCATTCAATAAACATTTATTAAACATCTATATAGCCGGGTGTGGTGGCGTATGCCTGTAATCCCAGCACTTTGGGAGGCTGAAACAGGAGAATTGCAAGTTCAAAGCCAGCTTCAGCAACAGTAGGGCACTAGGCAACTCAGTGAGGCCCTGTCTCTAAGAAAATACAAAATAGGGCCGGGGATGTGGCTCAGTGGTCGAGTGTCCCTGAGTTCGATCCCTGGTACAAAAAAATAAATCTATATACAAACCCTACTATATAGTGGATATATAATAATGCCTAAGATATAATTACTTAAGGAACTAATTATATTGATTACAATGAATTATTTTTTTAAATGGAGCTGTAAGAAACCACCTAACTGATATCTTTTTCCTTGGATAACAAATCAAAGTGTGCTTTTTTCCATCAGGATGGATTTTAAAAATTGGGTTACACAACACTTCTCACACAAAGTGAAAATTTTACTTTTTCAGTCTTTATTCTATCAGAATAAATTTGAAAATGCAGTAGGAATGTGTAGTATCATCATGTGAGGTACAATTCATGAATGAAAATACCCAGCAGGCAAGGCATGGGCTTTATTAACAATCTGTGAAAAGCGGTGACATTCCAATAAAACACTTTCATTTGTCTATAAAGTTTGAGTTGGCAGTGATAAACTGCCATCTACTGGATGTTCACTGAACTACACGAACCAATTAGGGTTGTTTTCAAAGCACATTCCAAAGTCATCAAGATACTAACAACTTTTAATACTATTGAAAAATGTCGAGACACAAAACTCCTGTTTATATAGATTCCTATTCTAAATTATTAACGAATAGAATGGATTTAGGATTACTAACGGCACTTCTAAAACAGCATACTACCTTTTAAAATGACTTCAAAATCCTGAAATGAAACTGAAATCTCTTGATTTGTAGATTGTAACTATAAATACTTTACGTTTTATCTATAGATGAGATGTACACTCATCTATCATTCTTAGACCACTAATATACCTCCAATGTAAGGCTATTATAACAATACCATTCTAGAGTAATATAAATAAAAGCTGCCAATGCACATAATAGGAGGAAATGTATTTCTATCTTGCATAAACAATAGGTTCAACAAAACGTATACACAAATATGTACATATACACAGTACTATGTTTCGCAAAACTCTGGCAATTCAGTTATCTGTTAGGCAAACATGAATACCAAATGGTTTATTTAGACTCGATTTCATGGTGGAAAACTTTGAAATCATACTACCTCATCTATGAGCAACTGACGGATTTAGAGACTAGAATATAGCATTCATGCTGTGTTATGTATTTCTTTAGGTCACTGCAGCGTTTTACAATGGGTGTCTCAAACTCATAAAGTCCCAGTTTCAGTCGTCAAGGCCCTACCAACACATCCTATGACAATGAAGGCCTGCCAGCCTTCATATAGAGGATAGGTTATTATTAACATCACTACTCTGTGAAAGCCTGCCTAGCCCTTAAAAATCACCTCTGCTTTTGCACAAAGTGATGGCAGCACCAGTGCAATAACCAGACCCGGCTCATTCCGGCCGCCTTCACGCATGAACCTAGTTCTGAGGTCGTCCAGGACGAACCTAGCCTCCACAGTGACCAGGCTGCCTACACAGATTCCCTTGGGAATGGCATAAGTCTTGTAGGCAGTGCCCAAGGAGACCCAGGGCCCAGGCTGGGCCGGAAGCCAAGGCGAGGCCCGGGACGCCCTTGGAGGTTAATCCGCTCGACAGTAAGGGCTACGGAGCGCTGGGGGGCGGCATTGAGGTGAGACGGGGAGGAGGGCGAGGTGACCTTTTCGGTGGGGTTTCCTAGATTGGAGCCAGTCCCTAAGAGAGCTCGGAGAGATCCTGCATGCTTCTCACGAGGCCCCGCGGGAACCCGCTACTCACCCGGAGGAAGAAACAGAAGCGGCAGGAACCCTCAGCCGGCCTTGCACAGGAAGAAAATGCCGCCTGTGAGAGAGCGCTTCCGGCGGAGCCGCGACCCGCCCCCCACACTGAGCATGCGCAAGCCCGGCGCAGGCCCCGAGCAGGCGCGTTTGGATCCTAGAAGTAGCTTGGGACTTCACGAGAGTGGCTTCGCGCCCTTGATATTTTCTGTGGTTCGCGCTGGGCTGTCTTTCCGCGAAGCGCGTGTGTCTGCAAGCTCCACTTCCGCCCGGCAGAAAAAAAAATTTTTTTTCTTCGCGCTCTCAAGAAGGTTCCCTTAAGCCGGGCGCGGTGGCGCGCGCCTGTAATCCCAGCACTTAGGGAGGCTGAGACAGGAGAATCGCCAGCTCAAAGCCAGCCTCAGCTACGGCGAGGCGCTAAGTAACTCAATGAGACCCTGTCTCTGCAGAAAAACACAAAACAGGGCTGGGGATGTGGCTCAATGGTCGAGTACCGCTGAGTTCAATCCCCGGGAACAAAAAAAAGAAAACTTTTTTTTTTCTGACGCCAGCGGATTTTGACTCTTTCCCATCACCCCATGCAAATCCTTCCGCTGCTGCTCTGTCTAGCCAAAGCGCGACGCGCATGGCCATCCCTCACCATCTGTCTTTTAGTTTTTAGAGTGAGTTCACCCTCTCCCATTTTTGCACTAACAAACACCTGGGGGTGGCGCCTGAAAATCCTTTGACGAAACGGCTTAGCAGCCCACGCAGGCAGGCCTGGCAGTTGGAACGGAATAGGGCATTTGGTAACATGTTATGTATTTTGATTTCTCTCTCTCTCTTACATATTTTTATTTCTCTCCCCCACCACTCCTTTCTTTTCCCTTTTCTCTTTCCCTTTCCTTCCTCTAGAATGAGCGACGTGACACAAGAACTCCTAAGGGAGCAAACTGAAAGCCTTCTGAGTACGGAGACTGCCAAGGGACGAGATAACATTAGACACTGTCTCCAGATAAAAGAGGCATCACTTCCCTTTAGAAAGAGGCGGTGAGACTATAAAGTCAAGAGACAGTTTCCTTCCTTGTTTTTTTCTTCAGGTAGGCAGTTTGTGTCTGTCAGCTGTAGGGATCGTCTTTGATGACTAAAGAATTCTGCAGCCTGATTGTTGAATTAGCAAATGCTACCACTGTTACAATCTTGTAATATTCTAGTGTGGATGATACTTATAATTTAGTGAGTCTATTGGAGTCAAGCAATATACTGCTATGTGATTAACATACATTAAAAAAATTCTAAATCCTCTAAAATAGCCATTCCTTTCTGTTTTTTCATAGATGAGCAAGTTTTCAAGCTTAAAATTTAGAGTTCTAAATCTTACTAAGTTCATCTGCCTAATAAGTGGCAAAATTTCATTAGAACCTAGATCTAATTCAAACTCCGCATTTAACATGTTCTCTTTGACATAGTAGTTTAGTATCAGTCAAATTTTAAAATCTAGTTGAAAGAGGTAATGACAAATGACAAAATCACAAGGCTTTGAAAGATAAGGATGGAATGAATAATGTGAATGTTCAAAAGTTATGATTAAGTTCATTGATAAGAATAGGATGGGGGGCTGGGGTATGGCTCAGTGGCAGAGCGCCTGCCTAGCGTGCTTGAGGCACTGGGTTCGATTCTCAGCACCACATATAAATAAATAAATGAATAAATAAATAAATGTCCATTGACAACAAAAAATATTTAAAAAAAAGAATAGAATGGAATTTAATACTCTAAGTAGTTAATGTTTTATATCCAGACCTTTTTTGTCTTTAAAGTTTACTATATATGTGTCTGTATTCTTTATTTTCAAAAAAGTTAATGTGAAGCTAGGTTTGAGAATACTAGATGAATTATTTAGAGAGTAAGATAGGTCTTAGAAGAAAAACAGAAGCTGGGTGCGGTAGTGCACGCCTGTAATCCCAGCACTTTGGGAGGCTGAGACAGGAGAATCATGAATTCAAAGCCACCTCAGCAACAGTGAGGCACTAAGCAACTCAAAGAGACCCTATCTCTAAATAAAATACAAAATAGGGCTGGGGATGCGGCTCAGTGATTGAGTGCCCCTGAGTTCAATCTCTGGTACCAAAAAATAAATAAAAGAAAAAGAAAGAAAATAATGAAGCCAGAAAAATGTTCACAAAAAAGCAGAGGACCATCAGTGCTTAGTCTTGGAAGAGACTCTCCACTGGTTCTTTGGGATAATCCCAAAGCTAGTCATTGCTTGGGAGGTTCACAGGGGTATGATTTGACAAGGCCCAGAAGAAGGTATTAGGAAAGAACTTCAGGTTTGGGGGCCAACTAGGGTAATCATATTCTCCAGTAAGGACAATGAACTGAGAAATTGAAAAAGGCAAAGGCTTACCATCATTTACTGTGAAACTTCTTCAACTAAGCACCTAACCTGCCTTGCTCTAAGGACCTGTCCTAGACCAAACTTTTCCAGTTTGCTTGAGAGTGAAAGAGTTTTGGAGCCGGGCATGGTGGCTCAAGCCTGTAATCCCAGCACTTAGGGAGGCTGAGACAGGAGAATTGCGAGTTCAAAGCCAGCCTCAGCAACGATGAGGCACTAAGCAACTCAGCGAGACCCTGTCTCTACATGAAACACAAAATAGGGCTGGGGATGTGGCTCAGTGGTCGAGTGCCCCTGAGTTCAATCCCTGGTACCAAAAAAAAAAAAAAGAGTTTTGGGAATGGGGGTTTTCTTCAATTTTTTTATTTTTTGGAGGAGCACTCATGAGCTGCACGCCTCCCTTCCTTCACCCTCCACCCCAGCCACTGCCTAGGTGAGCAGCAGCTCCCCAACTCCTGCTGTCTGGAATGCTGGCCTTGTCTGGTATGTACACATGCCCAGCATGGGGGTTTTCAATGCTAAAACACAGAAAGGTACACCCTACTAAGGACATACTAAACAAGTCTTACAATGAGGTAGAGCTCCCAATATATTTAATCTACTCTCAATTCATCTACCTAATATCTGAGGAAAGTTTTCACAGGAAAGGAAACTGTTGGGTAAAAAAATCAAGGCTAACCAGGAAGAGTTTAGTGCAAAATAAATGCTGCTGCTAATTCCTATCCAGTGCTTTGCCTTTCCATTTTGGACCTAATGTTTTCTTGTAGCAAATCCTTAGGAAACTAGGGAGGCATGCAGCTCATGGGTGCTCCTCCAAAAAATAAAAAATAAAAAAAATTGAAGAAATCCCCATTCCCAAAGCCCTTTCACTCTCAAGCAAACTGGATGGGCGCTAACATATCACATTACTGCCTTTCTACATACCATGTACGTTCATTTCCAGCAATCACTAAATTATGTTCTTCCAGAATAGAGAATATGAACATATGCTTTTCATTCCAGAATAGCTTTATATAATCCCTGGCAAAACAGAATACCACATTTAGCCCACAGTAAGCACTTAATAAGTAATTCATTATGTGCAATATTAATCAGGAAATTATAACTTTGTGTAGACTTTCTGGCCTTCCCTCCTTTTTAGAATCAGACTTACAGATAATTATGTAGTTACTGAAGGAAAAAAGGTTGTACTAATTCTTCTTGAAACAGTTATAACAGTTCTCCCCTATGGAAGCTAATTTTCCATGTTTGTTAGACAGTAGGAGTGGTTAGTTTACTCTGCAGCTTGGATCAATGCACTGAACACCTGATAGGAAGGGAGTCCTTAGATTGGGTGTTGTCAAATTTTATTGTGTGTAGATTCACATGGACAACTTGCCAAATGCAGATTCCTGGGTCTTAAACATAGAGGCTCCCATCCAACTGTTCTACGTTTGGGCCCAGTTCCAATCTGAGATCTCTGTCATGTGAGCATACAATAAGAAGATGTTTTTCTGCTGGCCAGAAAGAGTGCCCTCCCCAGACACAGCATCTACCAACACCCTGGTCCTATACTTCCCAACCACTAGAACAGTGAGAAATAAATTTCTATTAGTTAAGTCAATTAGCCAATGAACAAACCGACAAATATCTGAGATGATTCAGGTATAAATATCTCTGCCCTCGTCAGTGAAGGCTTTAGATGTGTATTTGCAAAAATCTATTACCCTAGCCCAAAGGCTCATCTGGTCATCTGAACCAGTAAGCCAATTGAGATACATTAAGAAATTAAATCAGCTGGGCGCAGTAGCGCAAACTTGTAATCCCAGCACTTAGGGAGGCTGAGACAAGAGAATCATGAGTTCAAAGACAGCCTTAGCAACGGCAAGGCGCTAAGCAACTCAGTGAGACCCTGTCTCTCTATATAAATCACCAAAATAGGGCTGGGGATGTGGCTCAGTGGGTGGAGTTCAATCCCTGGTGCCAAAAACAAAAAACAAAAAACAAATTAAATCAAGAAGGCTTTATGGGCTGGGGCTGTGGCTCAGTGGTAGAACGCTTGCCTTGCATAAAAATTAATAAAGATATTGCGTCCATCTACAACCAAAAAAAAAAAAAAAGGCTTTATGATGGCATTTGGAGTAAAATCCCTTTGGAATAAAAAAATCTAAAATCTTTGGATAAGTAAACACAATAAACCTGACTCTGTTCATTGCTTATTAGAAATAATTCACTTGACAGTGATTTGTAAAGAGCATATCTTCCAACAAATAGATGAAATTATATAGCAGTAATCAGTATATTAGATACATAGTAACCTTGTTCTTTTTTAAGTATTTCACCAGAAGGGAATAATCTTAATTATTATTTTGACAAGGTAAATGAATGGGTGAAGAAAGAAAAGCATAACAAAAATATGGAGCTATACCTGAAGCCATGAAAGCACTGAAAAAGACCAGGATTATGTACTTGAGCTCCAGTAGAAAGGATAAGACGGAATCAGGACAACAATACTGAAAAATTAAAATTTCAACAGATTGGAACAAGTGGAAAGATAAATTGATAACTCCATTCTATAAAAAGCACAGAGAGCTAAAAGACAACAGCAAAATACAAAGAACATTGTTGTAAATCTACTTTTCATGCTTCTATGTTTTTTGAACCTTTACACATAGTATAATAAGTGTACATGAAAAGGAATTTTTACTCATCAGGGTAGTACTAATCCATCTTACATTTTTATATGACCCTTTTCCTCAAGCAGTACTGCCAATTGTGTGTGTGTGTGTGTGTTTTAACCCAGATTGAATTCAGATACTTTACCACTGAGCTACATCCTCATCTCTTTTTATTTTTTATTTTGAGATAGGGTCTGGCTAAGTTGCTTAGGGCCTCTCTAAATTGCTGAGGGACTGACTTCCAATTTGGGAACCTCTAATTTTACCCTGCTGAGTTGCTGAGATTACAGGTGTGTGCCATGGATCCTGGCCCAGTTGTATGTTTTTTTACAGCTTCTGCTACCAAAAAAAAAAATGTTTTCTAGAATTGAGATATTTATTTAAAATCTACAATATTTTGTTCAGCTTTCATACAGTACTGAAAATATACTGTTCAAATAATACGTTCCAAAGCTGGGTGTGTTGATGCTTGCCTGTAATCCCAATGACTTGGAGGCTGAGGCAGAAAGATTGCAAGCTCAAGGCCAGCTTCAGCAATTTAGCAAGGCCCTAAGCAACTTAGTGAAACCCTGTCTTGAAATATAAAAATACAAAGCAAAGGGCTGGGATGTAGCTCAGTGGTAAAGTATCCCTAGGTTCAATCACTGGTACCAAAAAAGAAAAGAAAGAAAATTTTCTGTGGAAAGGCAGGATTGATGAAAAATGGAATTGCTTCAAGAAAATGGCTAACCCTTCTATAGCCTCATTAGGAAAATTTCAGGCATAAAGAGTGAACTTCCTAGAATTCATCTGAGACCTTCATACAATGTCTTTCACTTTTTTTTTTTTTGGTACTGGAGATTGAACACAGGGGCACTCGAACTCAGGGGCACTGAACCACTGAGCCACATCCCCAGCCCTATTTTGTGGTTTTTGTTTTTTTTTTTAATTTTTTTTTAGTTGTTGATGGATCTTTATTTTATTCATTTATTATTTACATGTGGTGCTGAGGATCGAACCCAGTGCCTCACGCATGCTAGGCAAGCGCACTACCACTGAGCCCCAGCCCCAGCCCCTATTTTGTGTTTTATGTAGAGACAGGGTCTCACTCAGTTGCTTAGCGCCTGGCCGTTGCTGAGGCTGGCTTTGAACTCGTGATTCTCCTGTCTCAGCCTTCCTAAATTGCTGGGATTACAGGCTTGTGCTGCCGTGCCCAGCTCTTTCACATTTTTTAATGGAGGAGGAGGAGTGTAAGAATAACAAAGATATTAGCCGGGTGTGGTGGCACACACCTGTAATCCCAGCACTTTGGGAGGCTGAAACAGGAGAATCACGAGTTCAGAAACAGCCTCAGCAATGGCGAGTTGCTAAGCAACTCAGTGAGATCCTGTCTCTACATAAAACATAAAATAGGGCTGGGGATGTGGCTTAGTGGTCGAGTGTCCCTGAGTTCAATCCTGGGTACCAAAAAAAAAAAAAAGAATAACAAACATATGAATTCATTAGCCAAAATAGAAGGAACATTAGTTGAAATGTTAACTCTCAATTCCTGTAACAACAGATTGATAGATGAGGCATAAAACAAGACCAAATGCTGTGGTTTCCAGGATGCATTTGATTTCCTTTATAACCTGGAGCAATTTTTGCTGTAAGTAGGTCACTTGCTTTGCTCTTATTTACTTAATTCTAGGAAAATGCCCTTGGAATAATTTGGAAAATATTCTGTATTGGTATTTAACATATTAAAAATTAAGATTGCATGAATTATTTCCCTGACCCCCTTTCTCTGTTAGCCAGAATAACTGTAAGCTTGAAGCATAAATGAACAAGAAGAATTTGAGATCTTTTGTTTTCTAAGTACAAGTTCACTTAAAGTCTATGTACATTCTGTCAGCTTCTTTGATTCACTGTGTTTAGCATTGGCATGGTACTTAGTTCACAAAATCATCGTTGGAGTCTGCATTCTATCAGATATGAACTTCTCAAGAAAAGAGGAGCTGGGCATGGTTGCACACCCCTGTAATCCCAGCGGCTTAGGAGGCTGAGACAGGAGGATGGCAAGTTCAAACCCAGCCTCAGCAAATGAGGCACTAAGCAACTCAGTGAGACCTGTCTCTAAATAAAATACAAAATAGGGCTGGGGATGTGGCTCAGAGGTCTAGTGCCCCTGAGTTCAATCCCCAGTACCAAAAAAAGAAAGAAAAGAGGGTGTCTAGGTAGTAATGGGGTTTAATTAATGATTTTTTGTTTGTTTGTTTGTTTATACTGGGGATTTTTTTTTACCAGGGGCACTTTGCCACTGAACTACATCTCTAACCCTTTCTGGTTTTTATTTTATTTTATTTTATTGGTACTGGGGATTTAACCAAGGAGCACTTAACCACTGAGCTACATCCCTAACCTTTCTATTTTTTATTTTGAGACAGACTGTCTCTAAATTGCTTAGAACCTAACTAAGTTGCTGAGGCTGGCTTTGAACTTGTGATCCTCCTGCCTCAGCCTCTGTAAGGAGCACTCTTAGAAACAAGCATTTAGAAGCCGGGCGCGGTGGCGCAAGCCTGTAATCCTAGCACAAGCCTGTAATCCTAGCACTTAGGGAGGCTGAGACAAGAGAATCATGAGTTCAAAGCCACTCTCAGCAACAGTGAGGCGCTAAGCAACTTAGTGAGACCCTGTCTCTCCGTAAAACACAAAATAGGGCTGGGGATGTGGCTCAGTGGTTGAGAGCCCCTGAATTCAATCTCCAGTACCAAAAAAAAAAAAAATGAGCTGACAGCTAATTTGGACACATAACGACCCACCCACCACCTTATCCTTCTGAGGGACTTGCTGGCTGCGTGGAATGGGAATGGTACCATTCTATGTGTGTTCACAGCGTGTTCAATATAACTGCATTTGAAACGCACCTGGCTCTAGCCTATTTCCTCTGACAACGCTACTGACAGCCTTCTAAATTGCTCAAAATTAAATTGCTCCTAAATTGCTGGGATTACAGGCGTGTGCCACTATGCCCAGCCCAGTTTAATTTCTTATTTTGAGACAAGGTCTCACTAAATTGCTAAGACTGACCTAGAACTTGCAATCCTCCTACCTTACCCTTCTAATTTTCTGGAGATTACAGGAATGAACACACCACCATGCTCGCCAGTAAATGTCTTTTTTTTTTTCTTTCTTTCAAATTTAATATTATCTAATAGGTCTTTTCAGACCTTATTGCTATAGTTTTAACTTCAAGGGGGAAGTATGGCGGCGGGGTGGAAGAATGATAAATGGTCCAAAAGTTGGACAGGTAGAGCAAATCATTTTACTGACAGCAATTATTATTGCCCTATCATAACAGGCCTGCTCTTGATGGACATCAGAAACCAAAATCAGGGTGAGACTAGTTATTTACCAGGCTTAAGAACATGGGCTTTACAGATCTGCATTTGAATTTAAAATCTGTTGTTTACTACCTCTATGATTGTGGACTAGTGTTGGGAGCAAAAAGCCCTGAGTCACTTCCTGGTTAAGCAGGAACGCCGAAAAACCCACGGGCGCCAAAGCAGTGAACCTCCCCCTTTTGATACCACCTGTTTGCACTGACCAATCGTCCTGCGACAGCTCCTTCCTTTCCCCTCCCCTCCTGAGCATATATATATATACCATTGTTCTTAAATAAAATTCGGAGGTTTGATCAGAATCCTGTCTTGCCTCCGTTCTTTCGCGCCCCTTGTTTGTTTCATTCTCTTAGGTGGTTCCCGCGTGTCCCCGTTGTTGCCCCGCGGGTCGGGGCAGACTAGATACTGTGCTCTCAAGCCTCAGTTTCCTCATGTTTAATATGAGAACAAGATATCCGGGCGTGGTAGTGCACACCTGTAATCCCAGTGGCTCAGGAGGCTGAGGCAGGAGGATCGCGAGTTCAAAGCCAGCCTCAGCAATGGCGAAGTGCAAAGCAACTCAGTGAGACCCTGTCTCTAAATAAAACACAAAATAGGGCTGGGGATGTGGCTTTGTGGTTGAGTGCCCCTGAGCTCAATCTCCAGTACCCCACCACCACCACCCCTGCAAAAAAAAAAAAGAAAGGGAACAACAGTACACATGCGGTGGATTTGCATTGGGAATGAAATGAGACAATGAATATAAAATGCTGAAATTAATGCCTGGCATTTAGTAGATAATCAATAAACATGCAGGTACAAGACTATAATATGTCTGAAACCGAAAGCTCAGTCCCTGTCCCCAGTGCCAATCAATGCTAATTTAATAATGAGGGTACGGTTTTGAGAAAAAGGAAAAAGAAGGTGTATTGCTTTGCTAGCAAAGGAGAAACACAGGGGACTCCTGTCCCAAAGGCTGGGACTCTCTCGGTCAGGAGGGACAGAGAGGTTTTAAAGGGACTTCAAGGGTTACTTTCCAGGTGTGCTCTGGGAGGGGGTCTCCCGGTGCCCTGATGGCCTTAAGGATTCACTTGTTAATTTGGGAGATACTCACTTCCCAGATCCTCAGCAGGCATCTCCTTCCTGTAGTGGGTGTTCTCAAGGGCTATTAACTAGGGGAAAAAAAGATAACACTGTCTCCCTAATCTTGTTAGGAAGTGGGAGAGAGGAGAAGAGAAAAAAACACTTGGTGAAGGGACCACTGTTACATGTCAGGTGATATTTTCATTAAACTATGTGATATTCTCTCATTCCCAGAAGCCTGTAAGGACAATAAGTCTTCATATTCTTTTGTGTTTTCATGCTGATTTCACCTCTTAAGATGTTCCATGACATCTTGTTTGAAATGTTTATCTTCCATGACTTGTAAAGAGGCCAAGCCTTTCTATCCCTTTGACCTCTTGGTTCTCTCATTCTCAAATTTAATACACCCCTGTGACTAAGTCTTACTGATCAGAAGTCTATATACCATTTATGATAGTTGCATAAAACCTTTAAGGCTTGATCTTTATGACCCCAACATAATTAAGTTTTAAATATTGATCTATATCCATGAAAATATCTATGTGAATATTTCTCATTTCACTGAAGACCATCATTAATGTTGGCTGTTATTCCCATCTGTCTAATAACAGTCATTTATTGAACTTACAGTCCTTATTGTGATGGAGTTCTAAAGACTAAAACATCTTATAAGGAATATAAGTCTTCATAGAGCTGTTGATTTTTTTAAGCTAGAAGTTTGTCCCATATTTGATCCTCATTCATAAATAACTTGGGGAAAACTTTCTTACTTAGGTTGCTAAGTGGGTTTTATACAAGAAAAAGAAATTAGTTCAGTAGATAAAAGTGAGGTGCTTAACCAGACTTCAGATTTTAGAAGTCAATACCTTGCATGTCTTATCTTTTCTCTGAAAACCACAACCTTCTTTTATCCTCAGAGATAATCATAGCATCAGAATTGTTCATCTCCATATAAAATTTAATTCATTTGAGCACAGCATATTTACAAAAATGTTAAATGCGTACTATGTACAACTGATGGACACTTTCCCCAAACTTAGGGAGATTTCCTGAGCAAAAACAAATGATATTTCCTGTCCAGAAATTGAATGAACTTCTTCCTAAGGCAAAGGTGAGGGCAAAGCCGGCTGATACTAGGTGCTTAAGAGGGGAGTATCTGTTAGGCCTTTCCTTTCACCTATAGGGAACCAGTAATAGTGCACTGGACACAGTGGCGTCCTCCTGTAATCCCAGCGGCTCAGGAGGCTGAGGCAGGGGGATCAGGAGTTTAATGCCAGCCTCAGCAACAGGGAGGCGCTTAGCAACTCAGTGAAACCTTGTCTCTAAATAAAATACAAAATAGGGCTGGGGAAGTGGCTCAGTGATCGAGTGCCCCTAAATTCAATCCCCAGTATCCCCCACCACACACAAAAAATCTCCCCTTCCCACCAGGTGTGGTGGGCACACCTGTAGTCCCAGCAGCTCCATAGGCTGAAGCAGGAGGATCACAAGTTCAAAGCCAGCCTCAGCAACTTAGTGAGGCCCTAAGCAATTTAGCAAGAACTTGTCTCAAAATAAAACATAAAAAGGGCTGGGATGTGGCTCAGTGGTTAAGCAGTTAAGCACCCTGGGTTTAATCCTCGGTACAAACAAACAAACAAAAACTCTCCTTCCCTTCCACCCCCCTTTTTTTTGTCATTGATTCTGGAACCAGGAAAACAAAATAAAGGGATGGATGAGGGTGGGAGCCAAGGAGCAAACCTGTAATTTGAGTTACAGAACTGCAGGAAACAAACTTGAGTGCACTAAGTTGAGGGGCTGAAATTGCCATTCCCCTTCAGAAGAGTAAACCAGATAGAGTTTCAGAACTCTTTCTACATTCTAGCCTGCTTAAGTTTAAATACCAGCACCTTTCTGAGAGCTTTGAATACCCTAGTAAGGCCCAAAGCCAAAGCATGCCCACACCCACCTCTTTGTGTCTTCTGAGTTCTTATGTTAATGAGGGATCACAAAGGGGGATGGTAAGACAAAGGAGATGGAAGGCTTGACTCCTCAATAGTGTTTTATTCCCCCACGGTGTTTTGTGACAGGCAGAAGAGATGCTAATAACTCCTAACAAGCTAAAAACAGCTTTAGAATTCTGTCTAGATATCCTTTAACCTCTGGGTGGATTGTGTCCCACCTTCCACATTCCATTTCCTTCATCACCTAATCCAATTTACAGTGAGTAAACTGGGTTTCCGTAGTCTGTGTTCCTGCTGTCCTTACTGACCAATTGTCAAGAAGCCACTTATCCCCTTCCCTGGCCCTTCTTTGGGACTGTTGGAAATAAATAGGTAAAAAGATTAATTGAATGGTGTCTAAAGCCATGAAATACAATGACTGATTTGTTTTGTTTTGAGTGAATCGTAAGTGAATATAAAAAGGATCTGGGGAAGTGACTCAGTGGTTGAGCTTCTCTTTGTTTAATCCCTGGTACCAAAGGGTGGGGGGGAGGTAAAACACGTGCCATCTTTTTCCTTTAGAAAAACCACTGTTCTACTGTTGTAGAAATAGGAAAGATATAGACATGTATCTAGGAGGACAAAAGTTCAACAAATCACAGATTCTCAGAATTAAAAGGAATACTAAATATTGAATTTTCAGCCAAAGGTAAGGTGGAATGGTAGTAAGAATGTTTGCTGGCTGGCATGGTAGTGCATGCTTGTAATCTCAGGGACTGGGGAGGCTGAGGCAGGAGAATCAAAAGTTCAAGGGCAGTCTCAGCAACTTAGACCTTATCTTGAAATAAATAAAAGAAAGGGCTATGGAAGTGGCTTAGTGGGACAGTGACCTCAGGAAAGGAAGGAAGGAAGGAAGGAAGGAAGGAAGGAAGGAAGGGAGGGAGGGAGGGAGGGAGGAAGACAGGCAGGCAGGCTATGGAATTAGAGTACCTGGATTAAATCACACTTTGGTCTCTTTATATGTTTTGGGAGATTTATTTAACCTCTCTGAGCCTTTATTTCCTCATCTATAAAATGGGGATAGTGGGGCTGGGGTTATGGCGCAGTGGTAGCGTGCTCGCTTAGCATGCGGGAGGCACTGGGTTCGATCCTCAGCACCACATAAAAATAAAATAAAGCTATTGTGTCCACCTACAACTAAAAAATAATAAAAAAAAAAAATGGGGATAGTATCTACTTTATAGGGTTGGTGGTAAGATTTAAGATAATGTATGTAATAGAACTGGATCAGATATTAAACATGTAGGAAATGATTGTGATTGTGATCATTTTTGTCCCAACAAGTGGTCATTGAATTTATCTGAACATTCCTAATGGTGTGGAATTCACTAACTGCTCTGACAACCCATCTGATGTTCAGAGGACTCCATCTGTTTCACTGAGCCTAAGTCTTTTCCCCTAGAACCTTTATTCACTGTTTTCATTCTCACCAGTGAGATTGCATACAGATTGTTATGACTAGATTGTGAATCCAGAATGGAATATATGCTTTAAGAGTGATGTGATCTCTTGGAGTGGTGTGTTCCTCCTGCTAAGGCAGGAGGTTGGCAAGTTCCAGGCCAGCCTCAGAAACTCAGTGAGACCCTCAGCAACTTAGGGAGATCCTGTCTCAAAATGAAGAAATAAAAAGGTCTGGGGCTATAGCTCAGTGCTAAAACACTCCTGGGCTCAATCCCCAGTACCAAAAATATATAAAAATAAATAAAAATACATGGACCATTATGGCTTCTTAAAGGCAAGAAAAACATAAGGAATTAGTGCTGTTGAATCCACAACCTCTATAGAAGCACAATTAAAGAATATCTTTTAGCCGGGCACGGTGGCTCAAGCCTGTAATCTCAGCACTTAGGGAGGCTGAGACAGGAGAATCGTGAGTTCAAAGCCAGCCTCAGCAAAGGCGAGGCACTAAGCAACTCAGTGAGACCCTGTTTCTACATAAAACACAAAATAGGGCTGGAGATGTGGCTCAGTGGTCGAGTACCCCTGAGTTCAATCCCCAGTACCAAAAAAAAAAAAAAAAAGAGAATATCTTTGAGTGCTATGGATGTCATTTATGAGAATACAAAATGTTGACTAGAAATAATATCTAACTCCAATTTAAGCAAGCCTAGGCTTTGAATACTGTTACATTTTATATTTCAACAGTATAGTTGAGAAAGAATTAATGAATGCCACCCAGTTGTGATCTGTTGATGCATACTTATTCTGATAAAAAAAATTTTCAAATTTTAAGACAGCAACACTTTGCATTTTAATTTTATTTTCAAATTAGCAACGAGTAAAATGGACTATGTATAAGTATGTACAGTTCTGTGAATTTTATTTGTTATTTAATTTTTGATTCCGGAGATTGAACCCAGGGGCACTTAACACTGAGCCACATCCCAGCCTTTTTTTTTTGGTACTGGGGATTGAACTGAGGGGTACTTGACCACTGAGCCACATCCTCAGCCCTATTTTGTGTTTTATTTAGAGACAGGGTCTCACTGAGTTGCTTAGCCCCTCGCCATTGCTGAGGCTGGCTTTGAACTCGTGATTCTCCTGTCTCAGCCTCCCAAAGTGCTGGGATTACAGGTGTGCACCACCATGCCCAGCTAGCCAGTTTTATTTTGAGATAAGGTCTTGCTAAATTGCTGAGGCTGGCTTTGAATTTACGATCCTCCTGCCTCAGTCTCCTGAGCATCTGGTATTATAAGCATGTGCCACTGTGCCTGGCCAGTTCTGCGAATTTATTTTTATTTTTGTGTGGTGTTGAGAATCGAACACAGGATCTTATGCATGCCAGGCAAGCACTATACAACGGAGCCAAATTCCCAGCCCCAGTTCTGTGAATTTTAATACAAGAATAGATTCATATAAACACAACTACAATTGGAATACAAAATGGTTCTATTACTCTAAAAAACTCCATGTGTTATCCCTTTGTGATTATTCTTTCTCCTCCACACCAACACCTAGCAAACACTGATTTATTCTCTGATCTCTTCCTGTGCCCTAGTACCAATTCTGAGGATCTGAATTTCAAACTGTCTGATATCTAAACCAGGGGATTATAGTGGGGGGAAAACAAAAACAGAAAACTCACTGCTGCTAGTTCAGTAGTACTTTGAATTCTGGTCTTCCTCTCCAGTCCACCTGCTTCTTTTTATCCTTCACAGTCCTCAGGTAGCTGTTCCATGAGTTCTGTCTAGATTTTATAGCTTCATTCAATGAAAAAGACAGGGTGGGATATGTTACTCCTAAACCTTACCCAGAATGGGATAGTACATCTTTTTTATTTTTAATACGAAGAATTGAACCCAGGGGTGCTTAACCACTGAACCACATCCTCAGCCCTTTTAAAAAATACTTTGAGACAAGGTCTTGCTAGGTTGCTTAGGGCCTCTCTAAATCGCTGAGGCTGGCTTTTAACTTGCAATTCTCTTGCCTCAGTCTCCCGGGCTGCTGGGATTACGGGATAGCACCACTGCACCCAGCTATATCATGTTTAAATTGCTCTTATGGACTGAATGTTTGAATCCTCTCAAAATTCTTAAGTTGAAGCCCGAGTCCCCCAACTTAATGATCTTGGAGATGGACCTTTGAGAAGTAATTCAGGTTAGATACGAGAGTGGGTCTCTCATGATGGGTTTGATGCCCTTTTAAGACACCAAAGAGCTTGTTTGTTCTCTGCCTGTCTTTCTTTATGAGGACACATTATGGCCATCTGCAAGCCAGAAAGAGAGCCCTCAACAGGAACCAAATCAGCTGGCATCCTGATCCTAGATTACCCAAGCTCTAAAACTGTGAGAAAATAGGTTTCTATTGTCTAAGCTAGTCTATGATATTTTGTTATAACCTTCTGAGCAAAGACAATTACCAAAATATTTGTGAAAAAAATCCAAGCACTACATATTGGGTCAATTTTCCCAATTCAATCACTACTTTTCCTCATTTTTTTTTCTTTTTTTTGGTACTAAGGGTTGAACTCAGGGGTACTTGACCACGGAGCCACATCCCCAGCCCTATTTTATGTGTTTTACCTAGAGACAGGGTCTCACTGAGTTGCTTAGTGCCTCACTGTTGCTGAGGCTGGCTTTGAACTCACAATTCTCCTGTCTCAGCCTCCCAAAGTGCTGGGATTACAGGTGTGTGCCACTGTGCCCGACTTGTTTTGTTCTACTTTTGGTACTGGGGATTGAACCCAGGGATACTTTACCAATAAGCTGTATCTCTGGCTCTTTTTATTTTGTATTTTGAGACAGGGTCTAGCTAAATTGCTGAGGCTGGTTTAGGATTCGCAATCCTCTTGCCTCAGCCTCCCGAGTAGCTGGGATTACAAGCACTGTGTACCACTATGCTGGATTCCTCATAATTGTACCTGAACATGTTTTGTGAAAGATTTCTTAATATATTATTATTATTATTATTATTATTATTTTGGTACTGGAGATTGAACTCAGGAGCACTCGACCACTGAGCCACATCCCCAGCCCTATTTTGTGTTTTATGTAGAGACAGAGTCTCACTGAGTTGCTTAGTGCCTCGCCATTGCTGAGGCTGGCTTTGAACTCACGATTCTCCTGTCTCAGCCTCCCTAAGCGCTGGGATTACAGGCTTGTGCCACCGCGCCCTGCTCTTAATGTATTATTCTTAGTTGATTTCTAGGCAGAAAAAGAAACAACCCCTCCAAACAAGACTAGTAGTTTTTTTTGTTGTTGTTTACTTATAATTCCTCTAATATATATTTTGACATGTCTTTTTTGAATTTACTACCAGTTTGTGTTGGTCTGCCTGGTTAATTAATTAACATTAATTTGGTTAATGTTTTACTGTAAGTGAAGGTTAAATAACTTAGGTCATGTTTGAACCAATTCTTTTTATTTTTTATGTCTTTGAGAAGCTTGCTTCAAAGAGAACATGTGATTAGGAGCCCACAGTCCATTTCTTTCACAGATAGGCCATTAGTATATGAGAAATGAAGGTAGTGTTGAATACATAAAATTATGGAGAAGGGAGCCGGGTGCAGTGACGCACTTCTATAATCCCAGCCACTGGGGAGGCTAAGGCAGGAGAACTGCAAGATCAAAGCCAATCTTGCAATTTAGTGAGGCCCTAAGCAAACTTAGTGAGATCCTGTCTCACAATAAAAAATAAAAAGGAGTCAGGCGCAGTGGTGCAAGCCTGTAATCCCAATGGCTCTGGAAGCTGAGGCAAGAGAATAGCAAGTTCAAAGCCAGTCTCAGCAACTTATCAAGGCCCTAAGAACTTAGTGATAACCCTGTATCAAAATAAAAAATGAAAAAGGGCGCTGGTCACGGTGGCACACACCTGTAATCCCAGTGGCTCGGGAGGCTGAGACAGGAGGATTGCGAGTTCAAATCCAGCCTCAGCTAAAAGTGAGATGCTGTCAGCAACTCAGTGAGACCCTGTCTCTAAATAAAATACAAAATAGGGCTGGGGATGTGGCTCAGTGGTTGAATTCCCCTGAGTTCAATCCCTGGTACCAAAACAAAAAACAAAAAAACCCTGAGGATGTAGCTTAGTGGTTAAGCTCCCCAGGGTTAAATTCCCAGTATCAAAAAACAAACAAACAAACAAAAAAAGCTAGTTCACATAATTGGAGTGGAACTGGACTGAATCTAGGCTTTCCTCTCAAGTGGAGAGAGTACTGTTGCATATATCAGTCAGTGAGCTTTGGTACCTGTTATGGTTTGGATGTGAGGTGTCCTCCAAAACTCACATGTGAGTCAATGCAAGAAAGTTTAGAGGAGAAATGATTGGGTTGTGAGAATCTTAACCTAATCAGTGAATTAATTCCCTGATAGGGATTGAGTGGTAACTAAAGTGGTGGGGTGTGGCTAGAGAAAGTGGTTCTTTGGGGGCGTGGCTTTGAGGTATACATTTGTTTCTGGAGAGTGGAGTCTCTCTCTCTGCCTTGTGATCATAATGTGAAATGCTTCCTTCTGCCACTTCCCTCTTCCATGATGTTCAGTTTTACCTCAAGCCCTGAGGAATGGACCCGGCCTTCTATGAACTAAGACTTATGAAACCATGAGCCCTCAGATACATTTTTCTTCCTCTACAGTTGTTCTGGTCAGATCTTTTAGTCATAGCAGCAAAATAGCTGGCTAAAACAGTACCTAAGGTGATCTCATATTATGCCCTAGTGCTCTCCAGCAGATGGACGTAGTCCTCCCACCTCAATCTTTTTTTTTTTTTTTTTGGCACTGGGGATTGAACTCAGGGGACTCGACCACTGAGCCACATCCCAGCCCTATTTTTTTGTGTTTTATGTAGAGACAGGGTTTCACTGAGTTGCTTAGCACCTTGCTGTTGCTGAGGCTGGCTTTGAACTCGTGATTCTCCTGTCTCAGCCTCCCTAAGTGCTGGGATTATAGGCTTGAGCCACCGTGCCCGGCTCTCCTACCTCAATCTTTTCCATCTCATCCCAGCCCTTTTCTTTTTCCCGTCCTGTGTGTACATCTGTGAAGTTGGGGTTGGGTTAATAAGTAAAGTGGGAGATAAAGAAACTGCTAATTCTTTCTTTCTTTTCTTTGGTACTGGGGATTGAACCCAGATGCACTAAACTACTGAGTCACATACCCAGCCCTTTTTAATATTTAGAGAAAGGGTCTCACTGAATTACTTAGGGCCTCACTAAGTTGCTGAGGCTGTCTTTGAACTCGTGATCCTCTTGCTTTAGACTTCGAGCTGCTGGGATTACAGGTGTGCACCACCATGTCCAGCCAGAAACTGCCAATTCTTTTTTTTTGGTACTGGGGATTGAACACAGGGCCACTCGACCACTGAGCCACATCCCCAGCCCTATTTTGTGTTTTATGTAGAGACAGGGTCTCACTGAGTTGCTTGCTTAGCGCCTCGCTGTTGCTGGGGCTGGCTTTGAACTCGCGATTCTCTTGTCTCAACCTCCCTAAGTGCTGGGATTAGAGGCTTGAGCCACCGCGCCCAGCTTAGAAACTGCCAATTGTTAAGGGCACTGCCTTTCTTTTACTCACTTCATTTCTCATCTTTTCCTTGTATTGTCATTCGGGTTCTGCCTCTCCATATTGCCCTTCTCATTGGGATCTTGCTTTTGTTCTGTCACTATTAGCTAGAAAACATGAATTAACTGTTTGGCTCGGGAATAAAAAGGTTATTATCCCAGATCTAGAATAAGTAGTTCTTTTTTCTCACACTAGAGTTTTAATAAAGCTTTCTTTTGTTCCAGAGGTAATAAGGACAATCTTTGAAATTAAACTTCAATTGTGAATTGGCCATTTCCATTCAGAGAAAACTAAAAGAGATAAAATATTAGAAAATAACTCTTATCAGAACTTATTTGAAAGAAAAATGAGCCATATGAACAGAATTGTTTCCACATTCTGAAATTTTTTGTTATTTTATGTGCTGCAACTAAGAAAAAAAATACACTAATTGCTTGGTGTGTAATTAATTAGGGCTCCCTTTTTCCCTTTCAGGGCAGAAAATATTAACGATGCCTGACATTTCCTCTGTTAATGTTCTCTTTGGAAAACAAACGATGGAAATAGTGATTAAGATCTTTTGGGCTGGGCTTGTAGCTCAGTGGTAGAGTGCTTGCCTAGCATGTGTGAGGTCCTGGGTTCGATTCTCAGCACTGCATATAAATTTTTTAAAAAAGGTCCATTGACAACTAAAAAAAAAATTAAAAAAAAAAAAGATCTTTTTGTTTTTGGTACCGAGGATTGAACTCAGGAGCACATGACCACTGAGCCACATCCCCAGCCCCTATTTAGAGACAGGGTCTCACTGAGTTGTTGAGCGCCTCGCTTTTGCTGAAGCTGGCTTTGAACTCATGATCCTCCTGCCTCAGCCTCCCGAGCTGCTGGGATTACAGATGTGCACCACCGTGCCTGGCATGATTAAGATCTATCATCCAAAGCCGGGCGCGGTGGCTCAAACCTGTAATCCCAGCACTTAGGGAGGCTGAGACAGAAGAATTGTGAGTTCAAAAAGACCCTGTCTCTACATAAAACACAAAATAGGGCTGGGATGTGGTTCAGTGGTCAAGTACCCCTGAATTCAATCTCCAGTACCAAAAAAAAAAAGCTGTATCATCCAGGCAACTCAGGAGGCTGAGGCAGGAGGATCATAAGTTTGAGGCCAGCCTCAGCAATGTAGCGAGGCCTTAAGCAATTGAAGTGAGACCCTGACTCAAAATAAAAAAATAAACAAGGGTTGGGGATGTGGTTCAGTGGTTAAGTGCCTCTGGGTTCAATCTCTGGTATTACTACTACTACAAGTACTAAACATCCCATATGAAAGTATAGAAAGAAAAATGTTATACAACATGACATGATAAAGTAACAAATGGATATTATTTCGGTAATACATTAAATTCGGCTGATATGTTATATTTGTGTTTGTATTTGAAGAAACATTTAGTCTTATACCTGTTGAGTTTATAAGTACTTAAATATTTTATCCATTTACCTGCTGTGTAAAATACTGCTAGTGCAAGCCGGGCGCGGTGGCTCACGCTTGTAATCCCAGCACTTTGGGAGGCTGAGACAGGAGAGTCGCGAGTTCAAAGCCAACCTCAGCAACAGCGAGGTGTTAAGCAACTCAGTGAGACCCTGTCTCTACATAAAACACAAAAAATAGGGCTAGGGATGTGGCTCAGTGGTCGAGTACCCCTGAGTTCAATCCCTAGAACCAAAAAAAAAAAAAAAAAAAAAAATACTGCTAGTGCAAAAGTACTAGCAGTGCAAAGTACAAAAGTACAAAAAACAAAAGTTTGCACAATAATTTTTTTTTAACCTCCAGGACACTTCAGTTGAAGTTGGAGCTGCTTCACTGAAATAAAAACTAAGATGTACTTAGGAGTTGTCAGGGTAGAGAGTCTAGATGAAATTTTTATTCTAAATGTTACCGTACCTTTTGACACCTGTGAATAGAACTTGTTCTTGGGGAGATCACGCTGGTTTTTTTTTTGCCCAGGTCAGCTGGAACTAGCATCCTTTTAGTTTGTAGGAGATATATGCCTGGGAGCTATCTGGTCCACAGGGGAGGTGACATCTTTTGAACCTAGCGCCCACATAGAAGTTTGGATGGAAAGAAGAGGTTGGATGCCTTCTTGCTCATGTCACAATGTTATACTTGTGACTTAAGCATGTGACAGGTCAATGTGATTGGTCTGTTCTTACGATACCAAGCCTTGATTCTAGAGTGACTCAGAGGTAAATGCAGCTTATTTATATAAACCTAACTAAAACATTGGTGTGACATAAGATTCCATTAATAAAAGACAAACTATCTTAAAATTTGTATTTTATTGGGAGATATTGAAGGACTAGGGGAATTCTTATTTTTTCATCTCTCATGTAGTACTTGTTGATAGTTATTCATCATTCATTCAGCATTTACTGAAAGCCTTATCATATGTCAAACAATATGCAAGGTGTTAGCAATGGCAGCAAAGACAGTATAATTTTGTAAGATACAGTAACTGCATTCAGTAGCAGCTAATAGTCATACACTGCTTACTATGTGCCAGGCTTCTTCTAGCTTTCTCTCTCCCTCCTGTTTCCTTCCCTCCTTCCTAACAATCCTAGGAGTTAGGTACTATCATCCCCATTTTACAGATGTGGACACTGGGTCACAGAGAGATTTTAAGTAACTTGCCAAAGATGTCACAACTGGTAAGTGTCAGTGCCAAATTCAAAAGCGAACTCTGGTTCCAGAAACTACTTTTAAACTTCCATGCTAAGTAGCCTCCCAAGGAACCTGTGATCTGACTATACATAAGTATTTCCCCTCTCAGGGTAAGGCAGTGGAGAATGGTGAACAAGGAAGCAAAACATGACTCAGTTTGTTTCCTGTACACCAACACTCAAGAGTTTCTGACCTAGTCTGAATTGGAGTAATGGAGAAGTACCAAATGCAACAAGAAGTTGAAGCTGGGCATGGTGAAGCTAGAACAAGCCTGGCACATAGTAAGCAATGTATGAATATTAGCTGTTACTGAATGCAGCTACTGTATCTTACCTGTAATCCTAGTGACTCAGGAGGCTGAAGCAGGAGATTGTAAATTTGAGGCCTGCCTCAGCAACTTAGCAAGGCCCTAAGCAACTTAGTGAGACCCAATCTCAAAATAAAATATAAAAGGGGGTTGGGGATGTCGCTCAGTGGAAGAGCTGGTTCAATCCCCTGTACCAAAAGAAAAGTAAGTTGGAATTCACCAACAGATGGCAATCCAGCTTAATTTTATATCCAGGGCTATAACACTTACTCTACTGAGTCATCTTTTCACCTACACACTGAGGGTTAATGAGTAGTCAATCTGGTATCATTTCCTTTCTCCTTTTTTCCTCTGGTGGAAGTATTTACATGAAGTCTTTATTCACTATTGAGATTTGAACCTGTCCAAGCATGTCTGATGAACTGATAGATGGGTCCAATGGGAGAGTAGTTACAAGATAGTAGAGCCCTGCGCAATGGCGCACACCTATAATTCCAGCACTTTAGGAGGCTGAGACAGGAGAATCGCGAGTTCAAAGCCAGCCTCAGCAAAGGCAGGCACTAAGCAACTCAGTGAGATCTGTCTCTAAATAAGACACAAAATAGGGCTAGGGATATGGCTCAGTGGTCAAGTGCTCCTGAGTTCAATCCCCAGTACAAAAAAAAAAAAAAAAAAAGATACTGGGACCCTTAGATGGAACAATGCAGAAATGACAAGCCTCAGCTGTTATAAGAGAGGGCTTATTTTAATAAATGTGATAGAGAAGCAGTATGTGGTTAAATTATAGGGACTATATGAAAGCTATTTAAGTAGATCATGCCTGTAGAACATTTAGTAGTAGTATGTAATCAATAAATATTTATTACTTCTATGACAGTGCTCAGCCCACACTCTCCTTATAGAAACATGTTTACAGAGACATAGGAGAGAAAATGTAAGCCAGGTGCAGTGGTGCATGCCTGTAATCCTGGGGGTTCAGGAGGCTGAGGCAGGAGGATCTTGAGTTCAAAGCCAGCCTAGGCAACTTAGCAAGGCCCTAAGCAACTCAGTGAGACCCTGTCTCTAAAAATAAAATAAAATAAAGGGCTGGGGATGTGGCTGAGTGAGTAAGCACTCATTGGTTTAATCCCATGGTGAAAAAATGTCACCATGCTAGGCGTCTTCATAAGACAACATATACCCTTTAATAACTCCATACATTTCTAAGTGTATAATAAAAGTTGGTAGTTATTATTGCTCTTATTACCTCCCTATTTTATAGTATTAGTTTTAATGGGATCAATGAGAAAATAAAGCTTAATTTTCAAAGTAATCAAAAGTTTTAGTAGATTAAACAGAGGAATAAAGTTCATATGAATAGTCAAAGAACCTAGTTGTTATTCTTAGGCACTATGGATTTTGCTTTCTTACAAAAAGGAAATCCTAACATGCTTTTATTATTATAGAATAAATTTAATGCTAGGAGTAAGTTTTGCTTATCTCACAACTGGATATTTACTGGATCACTAATATGTCCTCTGCCCATCCTTCCTATATAAGTAAATAAGTACCTTACTTTCTCTTTCCAGGCAAGTAGAGATTCCATATAGATGAGGAGGAAATCCTCCTAATTGATTCTTTGACCCTTTTAATCTTTTCTATGCACACACCAGGGGTAGTCATTAAATTGCCTCAGAAAACTAGGGAGGCTTCAGGATCATAACTGTGATATAATCATTTTCCAGGGCCAAAGTTTAGGTGATACTGCACAGAGATTTTTTGCTTCCTGGACTGGTTTCTCTGTTGTGAGAAGGAAAGGAAATGAGAGAAGGATGATCCCACTTTAATTCTGAGGACCAGATTTAAAATCTGAGATATTTCCATGGTGTTAAATTGATCTAATTTATTCATTTTAATCTGTTGTATAATGTTCTATCATATGAAAATATCACTTTTTTTTTTTTTTGGTACTGGGGATTGAACTCAGGGGCACTCGACCACTGAGCCACATCCCCAGCCCTATTTTGTGTTTTATGTAGAGACAGGGTCTCACTGAGTTGCTTAGTGCCTCGCCTTTGCTGAGGCTGGCTTTGAACTTGGGATTCTCCTGTCTCAGCCTCCCTAAATACTGGGATTACAGGCTTGAACCACCGCTCCCGGCTGAAAATATCACATTTTATTATACACACTGATGGACATCTAAGTTCCTTCTAATTTTTTGCTATTTCAAATACTATATACATGAACAGCCTTATACAGTATATGTTGTTTTTATATACATGTACGGAAGTTTTGCTAGAGCAAATGTCTATAAAGTTTTTTGTTAGCTTACCCTACAAACACTTTGTAAAACCTTTTCCCTCTTTGTACATTTTTAAATTGGAATTAAACATATATGCGTAGTTGCAAAGAAAGTAATTTCCTTTTTTCTGTTTTGGTACTGGGATTGAACCCAGAGGTGCTTTACCATTGAGCCACATCCCCAGCCTTTTTTATTTTTTATTTTGATACAGTCTCACTAAGTTGGTTAGTTGCTGAGGCTGGCCTCAAATTTGTGATTCTCCTTTCTCAGCCTCCAAAACTGCTGGTATTACAGGGGTGCACCACTGTGCAAGGCAGAAGTAATTCCCTCCCTCCCTTCCTCTCTCTCTCTCTTTCTGTCATTTTTTGGTACCAGGGATTGAACCCAAAGGCACTCAACCACTGAGCCACCTCCCCAGCCCTTTTTTTTTTGGTACTGGGGATTGAACTCAGGGGTCTTCAACCATTGAGTCACACACTCAGCCTTATTTTGTGTTTTATGTAGAGACAGGGTCTCACTGAGTTGCTTAGTACCTCATTGTCACTGCCGAGACTGGCTTTGACCTCGAGATTCTCCTGTCTCAGCCTCCTAAAGTGCTTTTATATTTTTTATTTAGACACAAGTTCTTGCTAAGTTCCTTAGGGCCTCCATAAATCGCTGAAGTTGGCTTTGAATTTGCAATCCTCTTGCCTCAGTTTCCTGAGCAGCTGAGATTACAAGTGTGCGCCACTGCGCCCAGGCTCCTGTACCCTTTGACTCATGTCCATATTACTTATGATACCTTGTATAGTGTAAATGCTATGTACATAGATGTACTTGATTGTTTAGGGAATCATGGTAAAAAAAAAAAAAAAGAAGAAGAAGAAGTCAGCACATGTTTAGTACAGGTGCATTTTAAAATTTTTCAATTTTTATTTTTTTACATATTAAGTATAGTTTTTAATGGGTTTAGACAAATTTATACACTCAATCACTGCCATAATAAAGATACAGAACAAACTAAAAAGCTTTTTCTCAGCAAAGGAAACAATAATGTGAAGAGAGAGCCTACACAATGGGTGAAAATCTTTACCATACACAGGTGCATTTTTCTCCCCAATTTTTCCTTCACCTTTGTTTGGATCCACAGGGCTGACCACATTGTTTTACTGTTCAGATGCCTTTTTCTTTTTAAATGCGAAAGTTGTTGTGAAAGGGGAGATAGGTATTAGGAACCAATAGAGTCACTTAACCATACTGGTTCTCAGGTAGATTAGCTTTAGGAGAGAAGATATGTGTCAGTTAAAGATCTGGAATTGATTCTCTCTTTTTTTTTCTTTTTTAAACTCAGAGGCACTCGACCATTGAGCCATAATCCCAGTCCTTGTAAAATATTTTTTTTATTTAGAGACAGGGTCTCATTGAGTTGCTTAGGGCCTCACTAACTTGCTGAGGCTGGCTTTGAACTTGCGATCCTCCTGCCTCTGTCTCCAGAGCCACTGGGAGTACAGGTATGTGTTACTGTGCCGGTCTGGAATTGATTCTCTTAAAACCAAGTGTTTTGGCCAGGCACAGTGACACAAGCCTGTAATCCTCGTGGCTCTGGAGGCTGAGGCAGGAGGACCATGGGAGCTCAAAGCCAGCCTCAGCAATTTAGTGAGGCCTGAAGCAACTCAGTGAGACCCTGTCTCAAAATAAAGAAATGGTGTAAACAAATACAAAAATTAAGTAACTCAGGTCTCTAGTTTGAAGACCAGTACTCTGTTGTTCATACTCATAAATAGAAATGCTGGTGTTATTGTGGCTTAAGCTGTGTGACTGATTGACTGAAGCACATTACTGAGGACATTGTCATGCTTCTTAAGGACTTGGAAACATTCCCTCTGAATATCCACATATGTAAGTTAAGTGTCTTTTAACTTTAGGATTTTTTTTTTTTTTTTTTTTTAAGACAGGGTCTTGGAAGTCTGAGGCAGGAGGACTGCAAGTTGAAAGCCACTAATTTCAGCAACTTAGCAAGATCCTGTCTCAAATTAAAAAATAAAAAGGGTGAGTTCAAAGCTAGCCTCAGCAACGGTGAGGTGCTAACCAACTCAGTGAGACCCTGTCTTTACATAAAACACAAAATAGGGCTGGAGATGTGGCTCAGTGGTCAAGTACTCCTGAGTTCAATCCCTGGCAGCCCCTCACTGTCCCCCTCCCCCCAAAAAAAGGAAAGACAGTGTCTTGCTAAACTCCCCAGACTGGCCTTGGATTTGAGATCCTCCTGCTTTAGCCTCTTGAGTAGCTGGGATTACAGATGTGAGCTAACTTGACAGAAATCTTATGAAAAATTTATTCAGATAAGTGGTCACCAATGAGTAGTAACCCATTGTAATTCTGTGAGATACTTGATTTCTTCTATAATTTGTGATGACTTCTGGATATATTTTTATTCATGAGTTCCACATTTCTTTCCTTAAAGGTGTGGTCTACATCAACTAAGATGGTACAAAGACAGCACTGTAATTCATTACATTTTGTGCCCTGAAGCACAAATGCTTTTAAGCTTTCTTTGCCCTCTGTTAATTGCAAAACAGATGTCTAGTGGAGAAATTTTCAGAAATATTCTGTACAGTTTGGGAAAGCTAGAGATCAGGGTTGCTTGACTTAGCTTCTGATAACAAACCCAAACTAAGTAAGCTACCAAAAGAGCTGACTCAGGGCAAACATTTTTTGGTTTGCATATTTCTGAATATAGTTGAAAAGGACAGAGAATTTTTTAAAAATCGCATAATGGCCTCTCATGAAGGACAGTTTAATTCCACTTTAAGAACAGAAAATTGATGTGCCAAATTCAAGTTATAAGGCAAAGCTGACCAGTTGATAGAATAAATTGTAACAACATTGTAAAATAAACAGGGTTTGAGATGTAGACATTAGTAGTAAAGCATATTTTAAATCAAGGCCTCCCTCCTATTTGCTTCAGCAGGTGATATAGAAGAGTGATCTCAGGAGCTCTAGAAGCCAGTGATCTGGGGCTACATTCTGGTAGGTAACCAAGACAAGAGTTTGTGTCCAGAAAAGAAATTTCAGGTAAGACTTATGGCTCAGAGTCACATAAATGAGGGATTTGTTTTCTTTGAAAATGTACTGTTTCCATCCATTAGCTTTCTCTCAGTCCCCTGACTTCATGAAATTTATTTTAAGGATTTGAAATACAGTATTCCCAAATTAATTTTTAAGTGCCATGACCTTTGTTTACACACTTCCTTTTCCTTTAGAGTTTCCTGTAATGTAAAACTGCATCTTATAGGAAATGCAACACATGTAGTAAAATGAAGTATCCAAAAGCCACAAAAGAGTACTGTTCTTCTATTGTATCTAGAAAAGATGAAATTTTCCTTCTAAGGTAGGTTTGATAGCATTAGGTTTTTCTACAGAATTCTTTATGAGGTTTCTATAAGGACAAACCTAAACCACAATAGGAGTACTTTATCATACAAACTTATTCTGCTGATTCTAAAATATTGTTTTCATAAGAAATTTTCATAAGAACTGCTTTATCATTTCATATAATCATGGAATTAAACAGTAGTCTGTTAAGGTCAAGTTCAAAAAAGTAAATATAGCCAGGTGTGGTGGCCTACACCTGTAATACCAAAGGCTGGGGAGGCTGAGGCAGGAGGATTCAGTTTCTCATATATTAATAAGGGGAATCTTGAAATCTAAAGGTCAGGAGGAGGAAATGAGGGTAGGAAGAAAGAAAATGATGGGAGAGAGGGCTGGAGGCAGGAGAGTGGAAAGATGAATGAAAGAAAAAAAGGGCTCTATAAAAGGACCATCAGTTTTCTCTTAGCCTTCCCTTGCAGTGTCCTATGTGTGTATATGAATATTTGTATATGAACAGAAGAAGAAGAAATGGTAAGAGCAAAAGTGGATAAAACAGATTTATCTGGGGAAGGGAATTTTTAACAGTAGTATTGCTTTCTCTTCTCCTATCACTCAATACAACTCTCAATACAACTAAGTATATTCTAGTATTTTGAGATTTAGGTTTTGGGAGAAAATTCAAAGCTCATAGGCATAAATATTTGCAGAAGGAAAGGGAGTAATGATGCAGGTACCTTATGCCAGAAACAAGATAACCTTTCTCCAACACAAATTGGCCTGATGAAATCCAGAATTAAACTTTTATACTCAGACTGGCCTCAGACTGACCTTGAATTTGAGTTCCTCCTGCCTCCTGAGTTGCTGGGATTACAGGCTTGTGCCACCTCTGGCTCTGTTAACTGATTTTGAACCCTGATAAAGGGGCGTCTTTAATTCTGTGTGGCAGCACTTTCATTGACTCCAATTCTTCAGCAGGTGGCAGCGTTTCCCTTGTTCCTGCTGTTTTCTTCTTTCAAAGGAGTCGGGTCTTTACAGTACTACAGTTCTTTTCTGATTTTCAGTCCTCATATAACATATAACAGCCGTCTCCTTTATATACTTGTTTGAAAGGTACTTTTCCAAGGTACAGAGGATATAGAAGTAAACTTAAAACACAAAGCAATTTATGTTTTTGACTTTTTTTCTTTTTTTTGCAGTACCAGGGATTGAACCCAGGGGCGCTCTACCACTGAGCTATACCCCCAGCTTTTTAAATTTTTATTTTGATATGGGGCCTCACTAAATTGGCCAGCCTGGCTTTGAACTTGCAATTCTTCTGCCTCAGTTTCCTGAGTCACTGAAATTACAGCCGTGTGCCACCAGGCCTGGCGTTGTTTGACTCTTAAGGTCCTTATCCTCATGGTCTAATTTTAGACTTAAGGACAGAGAGTGACCATCAGTAATGATATTGTTCACTTATCCCCACCTTTCCCTATTCCCAACCTTATTTATCATGTCTACTTAGGCAGACTTTTTGTTCCCTTTGTTCACTCCTGTGCAAGGCTTGAAAATGTCATTAAAAGTCATCTCTAGTCCACTTTCTCTCCAATTAACTTGTTCAGGTTTCTGTGAAAGCTAGGTTTTCTTCCCTTCTTTACTCATGAATGTGGTATAAGGAAATTTCCCAGGCTCCGGTTAAGGATCTCTCACTGAGTTTTATGTAATCTAGGCATGTAAACCCTTAGACCTCAGTATCTTCATTTATAAAATAGGATTGGTAAATTAGGGGGTCTTTTTAAAAATATATATTTTTTATTTGTAGATGGACACAATATCTTTATTTTATTTATTTTTATGTGGTGCTGAGGATCAAACCCAGTGCCTCACGCTTAGCAAGGCAAGCGCTCTACCACTGAGCCACAATCCCAGCCCCAACTAGGGGGTCTTTGAGGTTTCTTCTAGCTCTTAGATCATAAGAATGATCTTGGATCATAAGAATCCTTGGATGCAGTGGTGCACTCCTGTAATCCCAGCAGCTCTGGAGATTGAGACAGGAGGATTCCAAGTTCAAGGCCAGCCTGGGAAATTTAGCAAGACCTAGTCTCAAGCAGACACAAACAGACCTTTAGACCTAAATGCTGGAAAGTCCTTAGTGTGCTCAATTATTTAAAAATGGAATTAGAGTTGAGCTTCCTCCCTGGTTATTTGATATTCTTTTGATAACAGACATTTATTTTATGCCTTAACTTTTTTTGGATAAAAATCAATTTTGGGGAATGGGGATATAGCTCAGCTGGTAGAGTGCTTGTCTCGCATGCACAACGTTCTGGGTTCAATCCTCAGCACCACAAATGAACGAACAAACAAACAAACAAACAAAAAAAGACTGAGGATGTAGCTCAGTGGTAAAGCACCCCTGGGTTCAATTCCCAGTGCCCAGCCCCCACCAAATCACTTCTTTGCTGTATGAAATAGATGATGATTGTAAAGAACCTTCAAACCATAAAGCAATAAATGAAAAGAAAAATTCTTCCTGTGAAGTGTTTGTCTCTATACTTCCTTGAGATACCCAATGTTGTCCTTTTATTCTTCCAGATATTTTTCATGTATTTACGTGCACACATATATGCATGTATTATCATTTTTGTTTTATTTCATTGAATTTGAATGAATATTTTGAGAAATATGTTAATCATAGAGTTATCCATTTAAAATAAATGAATGAGCAAATTAAGAAATTATAAGATTAAGTAACAATATAGAAAACAACTGAAAATATTCAGTTGCTAATTAAATTGTGAATATTCTTATTTTTTTTATGGTACTGGGGATTGAACCCACGGGCACTGTGCCCTGAGTTACATTCCCAGGCTGTGTGGTGTGTGTATGTTTATGCTTGAGATAATGTCTTGCTAAATTTCTCAGGCTGGGCTTGAACTTGCAATCCTCCTATCTCAGTCTCCAGAGTTGCTGGGATTACAGGAGTGTGCCACTGCTTCCAAAATTGTAAGGATTTTTAGATGATGGGATTCTAGGCAGAATTGACCTAAGAGAAGGACCATGAAAAATTGTGTTTCTGGAGCCAGGTGCGGTGGCACAAGCCTGTAATCCTAGCACTTAGGGAGGCTGAGACAGGAGAATAGCGAGTTCAAAGCCAGCCTCAGCAACGGCGAGGCTCTAAGCAACTCAGTGAGACCCTGTCTCTACATAAAACACAAAATAGGGCTGGGGATGTGGCTCACTGGTCAAGTACCCCTGAGTTCAATCTCCAGTACCAAAAAAAAAAAAATTGTTTCTGGGAGTCATTTATAGGGAAAGAGCTATGAGCATTGTAATAGATTAGCACCAACATCCATCTCTCCATCCCTCTACATGCACACTCTCCTCCGAAGGTGGAATTTGTTTCTCCTCTGCTTTGAATCTTCACCCAATTACTGCTTTGGCTAGTAGAATGAAGCAAAAATGATACTATTAATAGTTCTGGGCTTAGGCCTTCCAACTTAGTTTTGCTCTCTTGAAAGATAATCATAATGTGAAGAAATCTGACTTCCCTGCTGAAGAGGGGTATACTCCCTGGATAGAAAGTGACTATGGAAAAAGAGAGAGAGTAAGCTAGACTTTTGCTATTCCAGCTACTCTAATGGAGGCAATAGATATGTAATTGAAACCATCTTGGATATTCCAGTCCCAGTAAAGCCAACCCAGCCAACATCACATGAAGTAGAGATCAACCTGTCAACACTTATTCACAGAATAATGGTCACTGCCATTTTATGCTACTGCATTTTGGGGTGGTATGCTATATACAGTATTGATAACAGAAATTGGTGTCTGAAAGTTGGGTTATAGTATAATAAAAACCTTAAGGTATGGGCTTTGGACTCAGGCATTGGGTGGATATTGGAAAGATGATGAGAAATCCTTTAGTAACAAATTAATTTGGTTTTGAAAATTTTTATTTTGAGACAATTTTAGACTTTCAGAAATGTTGCAAAAATGGTACATGTTCATGTATATTCTTCATCCAGTAGCCCAAATATTAATAACTTACATAACCATAGAAAATGGTTGAAACCAGAAAATGAACATAAGGTACAGACCTTATGTGAAATGTGAAATGCACCAGATTTTCTAGTGATATCCTTTTTCTATCCCAGAATCTAATCCAGGATCCCACATTTGCACTCTTTTGATACTGGAGATTGAACTCAGGGGCACTCATCCACTGAGCCACATCCCCAGCCCTATTTTTGTGTTTTATGTAGAGACAGGGTCTCACTGAGTTGTTTAGCAAGCCTTGCTGTTGCTGAGGCTGGCTTTGAACTCGCAATTCTCCTGTCTCAGCCTCCCTAAGTGCTGGGATTACAGGCTTGTGCCACCGTGCCTGGCTCCACATTGGCCCTCTTAATGGAGGTCATAAAAGTAGTGAGGAAATTGCTATTGGAGGTTGGAGAAAGGGTGTTAGGGCTGGTAAAATGTTTGGTTGCAATTGTGTGCAGTAAAACATAGATGATAGAAAATGTACCTAAATGAACCTGCAGATCTGGCAAAGGACATGTTCAGGCTCCCTATTCAAAGTGTCATTTGGATTGTTTTAGTTATGTGTATGGTACATGAGCAATGTATAATGGTATCATTAGAGAGAGATGTATTTTAAAAGGAAATATTCAGTCTTTCAAGCTGAATGTAGAGAATATATACAAGGCCTAGAAGGCTCTCCTTAGCCAGCAAGTCTCAAAGTAGGAAGTGACTTCAGAGACCACCTATACAATGTGGTCTCAAGGTAAAGACCCAGTCAATGCTGTGATAAGATACTACTTCTCAGCTAGACAAAAGGGTTTCTAAGAATCTGAAGGACTTGTCCTACAATAGTCACCCAAAATAGAGATGTTTGCTTTTGAAAAAATTATAGATGTTACTTTATGGGCAAGGAGAGAACCCCAATAAGAATAATAGAAAACTTATAAAATTTGAAAGAGAATTCAATGGATAGAAGTGCCACCAGTGTGGACTAAAGAGACAGTTAAAAGTGAGCAAAAGCTTTTGGGTCCCCTACTTTCTATGGGTAGGAAGTGGGGAAGGCAGTTTCTTATGGAAAAGGAAAATTGATCCAAAGGTCCTAGCCTGGACCCTAGAGAATGAAGCCAACAACTAATGAGTAACCACCACATGAAGAGAGGCCCCCAGCCATCTCTGCTAGTCTCCTTGAGGTGCCAGACATGTGAGTAGAGTTTTCTTGAACATTCCAGACCCTGTAAAACTCACAGCTGATGAACCATGTGTCTGTATCTAGCTGATATCTCTGGAGAACTGAAGAATTCCTGGGCTTTGCCCCCTACCCTGTCCCCACCCCAATGGTGGTGGTTGTCGCTAAGTTCTAAAGTGATTAATTATGAAGCAATAAATCATTGAAGCAGTTATCAAATGTCAGGATATTTTCTTTTCTTTTTTTTGGTACTGGGGATTGAACTCAAAGGTACTCAACTACTGAGCCACATAACCAGCCCTATTTAGAGACAGGGTCTCACTGAGTTGCTTAGCGCCTTGGCATTGCTGAGGCTGGCTTTAAACTCGCAATTCTCCTATCTCAGCCTCCTAAAGTGCTGGGATTACAGGTGTGTGCCACTGCACCCAGCAAATGTCAGGGCATTTTCTATTGCTTTAACTTAACTCTGTGGGCTATAAAGAGGTTGTAATGGTGTCAGCCAAATAATCAAATTCTCAAGGCAGACTACATTCCAAAAAGGCAGACCCTATATGCCATAGTCATTGTTCTACTATGTACACAGTACTGGCACATAATAGATTCCTGAATATTTGTTGATTGAATTATTAAATAAATGAGTAGAGGTATGATTCTCTACCATCAAGAGGACAAAAAAAGATACTTTAAACAGATTTTGTCCTATGTATTTTTCTTTCAAAAAGAATACTCTTTGTTGTCAGAAAAACTGATGTCCCAGAGGCCAGCAGGACTTCTGAAATGAAAGATTTGTAAGAGTGAGGCAATGGTCAACTTTAATTCTTTCTCAATGTTCCTTCTATATCTAGTCCAATGTGGGATACTCAATGAAGCACCTGGTAGATGTCCCAATATCTGCCTATATTGGGATTATCTTTTTCTATTATTGGAAGTACTAAAAGGCAAAATGAGTTCATAGGACTAGAATTAGAGTTAGTATTAAGACCAGCGTACAAGCTGGGCACGGTGGCACAAGCCTGTAATCCCAGCATTTAGGGAGGCTGAGACAGGAGAATCGCAAGTTCAAAGCCAGCCTCAGCAACGGCGAGGCACTAAGCAACTCAGTGAGACCCTGTCTCTACATAAAACACAAAATAGGGCTGGGGATGTGGTTCAGTGGATGAGTGCCCCTGAGTTCAATCCCTAGTACCAAAAAAACCCCAAAAAAACAAAAAAACAAACAAACAAACAAAACACAAACGACCAGTGTACAGTACCCAATAGTTAGCTTGGAGACCAAAACAAAGTGTTTTGTCATGTTAGGTCTTTTTTTTGGTACTAGGGATTGAACTCAGGGGTATTCAACCACCAAGCCACATCTCCAGCCCTATTTTGTGTTTTATGTAGAGACTGGGTCTCAGTGAGTTGCTTAGCGCCTGTCTCAGTGCATCTTAGTGCTTCTCCTGTCTCAGCCTCCCAAAGTGCTGGGATTACAGGTATGTGCCACCGTGCCTGGCTTAGATCTTTTCTTAATAGAAATTGATTCAAAGGTCTAATTCCCAGGGACTAATTCCCTGGTTCCAGGCATGATTTCTGAATGTCATTTGGACATAGCTAATAGCTGATCTGCTCTGTGGTTTCCCAAAGAGCACCTAGGCCAACTCCTACTTCTCCTAATGAGAATTTCATATAGTGCACCTCCTTGAGATGTGAAAGGTGAGAGATCTGAATGGCTACAGGAGAGATTTAGGACATGGAAAGCTTATAGACAATAATAGGAAATTTTCTTTTAGAAAATAGTTACTTGTATGACCTACAGCAGTGCCTTCTGGAGAACGTCTTAGGCAAACCATTTTTATTTAAATAACAATAAAATTTATTACTAGGATAAATGAAAAAAGGAAAAAGCTTTCTGAACCTTGGAAGAATGAGGCAGTTTAAATTCAAACCAATAGTTATATTTTTTCTATTCTATTATTTAGAAAATACTAGTTAAACATAAAACATAAGAGATCGCTTAAACATTAAAGACATTGATGTAGGTGTCTTCTTGAAAGGTCAGTGTGTAGGAGATGAGAAAGATTCTATAGCCACAGAATTCATACACAGTATTTTAGCATCAGAACCTCCAAAGAGCACATCGACTATTTATATTACCCACATCAAGTACCTGGTCAGTTCACTTATCAGAGAAACTAAGAAAGGAATTTTCTTTGGACCTTCTTTGGATATAGTAACAATATAGTTTTGGAATCAGCTGTTAGAAACCATAATTAAAGCTGGTTTATCATGCTCACTAACTATTCTATGTAGTTAGTCTCCCTCAAGCTGAGAATTCTCCCTTTGTTACAAGCTTGTTTTTCCCTAGGGCATTCTGCAACCAGACAGGTAAGGAAATGAAGTCCTTGGAAATCAGTGGATTGTAATTTTTGTACAGCTAAGCAGATATTTTCATTTGAACTTAAAAAAATATTAAAACATTTTTTTCTGTGCATTAAATGGTGCTAGCCCATTAGAGGTTTCAGCTCTACCACACAAGTAAGGACATCCCTGAGTAGAAGAAAAAAGTGAAGAAAAGTAAAGACTGGAAAAAACTGTATTAGTATTTTTTTCAGGAATATAATTAACACCAGAAAGGGGAGGAGGTTTTTATGCAAGAACTCCCAACAACAATCTGATGTTGTTGTCAGCCTGGCTGATTATCGGCCAACATTGGTGATCCTTTCATTCACCACTAGAGAGAAGCAGAGGGACCTGATGTTCAGAGAAACAGCAAAAAACTCATTTCCCGTTTGCTTCTGTCAGATGGAAGTGCTTGTGGGTTGGTCTCATATTCCCGCACTTCAGTGCTTGTGATGCACTTCTTTTGTGTTCCAGAGTAACTGTGCCAAGGAAATCAAAAGAATCCTCTCACTTCAAGCCCAACACCCAAAAAGGACAGGAATGAACCCTGTCATTTTCTTCCAAGGAGGCAGTTCAGAGCTTCTCACATGCTTTGAGACTAAATGAGGGGAGAGGCAGAGTAAGGCAGTGCTAACAACAGGGACTCTGGGGACAGATCCTCAACCTGAGAAACAAATATGGGATATTTTATCCCCTCCAGTCTTTCCTTGATCTAACTTCATTTCCAGTTTCCCCACCAAGCAGTAGTAAACACTGAACTGAGCACAGTAGGGTTTTTACCATGCAGTCTAGAACACCTAAACATTAGGGAAACCTTATCCTTGGTTATTTGTAAAATAAAGAAATCTCTCTCATACGAGGCTGTGTGGGCAGGATTTGCATCCTTGGAAACCAAATAGAAGACTTTTTCCTACTGTTTCCAGATTGTTCTCTATTTCCTTTCCTATGTATGGTCCCTGCCTCTTTCAAGGGACCAGAACCATGCAGAAAATCAGCCTCCAATAAATATCAACACTGAAGCTTCAGAAGGTTGCTAATTCCTGCAGAGCTTTCTTAAAAGGATGTCATACATAAATGCAAGGTTTAAGTAGCTTCATAGATCTTTAAGAACACTGTAAACATCCCTGGCTTAATTAGTAGTCATAGAGCTAAGTAATGGCCTGTGGCTTTCTGAGTGAGGCCTCTTGAGGTTGCTAGTCTTCAGGGGCTGCTGGCAACTGTGATTTACACATATACAGTTGTCTTTCTTATAGACTTCATAAATCCTCTTTAGACCTTACCAGGCGTCTACTCATAATTATTGCAATACATTTTAATTGATTCCTTTTTTTTCCGCAATTTTCTAAGATGACCCAGTGCCTCAACCTAGGTCTCAAGTTAGATACTTTTGGACTCCAAATTATTGCCTTGAATTCCACTTCCCCAGGGAAAGGAAAAAAAAAAAAAAAGGAGAAGAAGAAATTCTAAGGTTGGTGTTGATGCCCTTTATTTTCAAGCAGAAGGTGGGCTACTACTTTGTAGCTGGTTGTTGGAGGTCTGGGCTCCAGTTCTCAGTATTTCTGAACTAGCTTTCTCAAGAGGATAGGTCAACCAATCCCGGCTGCAAGCAAACTTAACAGGTTTGTTCTGGGCTGACGGCCATTGCCTAGGTTCTCCAACCTGATAAGGCACTATGGCTGAGTCTACTGTAGACGAAGTGCACTCACCAGCTCAGAGGTAGTGATTGGGTAGTTTGTTGCAACATCGGCAAATCCAAGCAGCGGGCTGCGGTAAAAGATGCCCTTTTGCTCCACGAACTCAGAAACCAGAGGGTTCACCCTAATCAGTGAGAGAGATGCGTCAGAACTTTGGGGCTCAGCCCTTCTCCCACGGTGGGGATCATGCAGTTGATAGAGGGCAAGGAGTCTCAGGTTTCAGCCCCTTGGCTTGCTCTGTGGGTGGCAGGTGAGGAGTAGGAATGGGGACTCTCCACAGTGGTGTTTGGACGTGGGTGCTTGTGTAACTGGTTCTTCAGACGCTCCTGCGGCAAGCTGGTCTGTGCCCCTTTTTCCACTACAACCTGGGGGAAATTCGGGGTCTGCTGCCCATGCGGGGCGGGAGCACCTAGAGCAAAGGTAGCAAAGCACTTGCCTCTGGAGGTACCAGAGGGGAATGGGAATTTGGAAAGTTCCCCAACTAGGAACACACGTGACCTCCTCCAGAAAGTAGTTCCGACTGTCGCTCGTGTATCCTTCCACTTCCTTTTGAACCCTCCTAGGCCTTCTCGCCCCGCCTACTCGCAGGGCTGCAGCTTCCTACCGTTCTGTACTTCGCACTTGGACCCAGTAACTCGGTCCTGGAGCGTGCACTGTCCGGCCGTGAGAGCGCAGAACCTGGCCCCGGGCGATCCGGCTTACCAGGTTTTCACGGCAGCCGAAAAGGGGCGGGGCGAGGCGGCTCTTGAGGAGTGAGCTTGAGTTCGACGCGGTGACCTGACCTGGAGCTGGAGGGATGGGATGTTAGGGTCTCCAGGAGGCAATGGAGGGCAGTAGGGTGCGTCCCACTCACCAAAATTCACTTTTAGTTCACTTAGACACCTGTCCTTTGGATTCTGGAAATTGTGGGGAGATGTGTTTGTGTCCATATCGGCGTGCACATAAGCGCGCTCGGCCGGGAGCTTTCGTTTTAGGGCTAATGAACCGAGTTGCCTGGGAAGCGAAAGGTGGGGCAATGAATGGGAGCTGGATGAGGTGATACACGGCTGGAGACACAATAGGGGGTTGTTCTTTGTGCTAAGACTGACACCTTGAGGACACGGAGCGGGGAGAGGGGGGATATCTAGGTAAAGGCTGACACAGTTAAATTACTGCCAGTGACTGATCAGACTAGTGCAAAGCGAATGAGAATGCAGGCCATATCGGAGAAACGTAGGGGACGGTGTTCTCGCTTTTCTATACACTGACCAGAGCGCTCATCTGGTCGTTGCCACCTGTGAGCACAGGTAACCTCAACCCGAAAATGAGTGACACTTCTCAGCGAACTCAGCTCGTCTTTCACCATCTCTCCCCCGCCGCCACCCTCACTCCGTCACAGCCTACCCAGCCTCGGCTAGGTTTCTGGGCAGAGGCGGAGGCTCAGCTTGTTCCCACTCCCCCGCCTCGCACTGCTGCAGAAACAGCCGCGGCAAGTGCAGTTCTTAGCGGGCGTCTCGGAACAAGCCTGAGCGAGGCCCTGGCAATCACACTGGGCATGCTCAGTAGCGCCTGCAGGTTGGGGGCTCCGCGCTCGCCCCGGGAGCTATTGCTCCCGCCCCCTCCTCCAGTCCCTGCGCTTTCCTGGCTTCCCCTGGTTTGCCTCCCCCTCCCCTCGGGCTCCCGAGGCGCTCAGGCTCCCGGCGGGTGGCGGAGGGGGCGGGCAGTCCGGCGGACGGTGATGTGGCGGGACTCTTTGTGCACTGCGGCAGGATACGCGTTCGGACGCTGGGACGCGGCTGCGCTCAGTTCTCTCCTCTCGGAAGCTGCAGCCATGATGGAAGTTTGAGAGTTGAGCCGCTGTGAGGCTAGGCCCGGCTCAGGCGAGGGAGATGAGAGACGGCGGCGGCCGCGGCTCAGAGCCCCTCTCAGCGCCTGTGAGCAGCCGCGGGGGCAGTGCCCTCTGGGAGCCGGCCGGCCTGCGGCGGCGGCAGCGGCGGCGTTCCTCGCCTCCTCTTGGTCTTTTCTAACCGTGCAGCCTCTTCCTCGGCTTCTCCTGAAAGAGAAGGTGGAAGCCGTGGGCTCGGGCGGGAGCCGGCTGAGGCTCGGCGGCGGCACCTCCCGCTCCTGGAGCGGGGGGGAGAAGCGGCAGCGGCCGCGGCCGCAGCTCCGGGAAGGGGGTCGGAGTCGCCTGTCACCATTTCCAGGGCTGGGAACGCCGGAGAGTTGGTCTCTCCCCTTCTACTGCCTCCAACACGGCGGCGGCGGCGGCGGCACATCCAGGGACCCGGGCCGGTTTTAAACCTCCCCTCCGCCGCCGCCGCACCCCCCCTGGCCCGGGCTCCGGAGGCCGCTGGAGGAGGCAGCCGTTCCGAGGATTATTCATCTTCTCCCCATTCCGCTGCCACCGCTGCCAGGCCCCTGGCTGCTGAGGAGAGGCAGGCCCAGTCTCTGCAACCATCCAGCACCCGCCGCAGCAGCCATTACCCGGCTGCGGTCCAGAGCCAAGCGGCAGCAGAGCGAGGGGCATCAGCGACCGCCAAGTCCAGAGCCATTTCCATCCTGCAGAAGAAGCCCCGCCACCAGCAGCTTCTGCCATCTCTCTCCTCCTTTTTCTTCAGCCACAGGCTCCCAGACATGACAGCCATCATCAAAGAGATCGTTAGCAGAAACAAAAGGAGATATCAAGAGGATGGGTTCGACTTAGACTTGACCTGTATCCATTTCTGAGGCTGCTACTCTTTGCTTTTCTGTCACTGTTTTATAACGTGGGAGTAGACGGATGCGAAAAATTTCCGTAGTTTGGGTGACTGTAACGTTTCCCATGGTCATATTTCTGTATTATATATTTTGTGTCTCTTCAATGCATTCAACCTAGGGTGTGTTCGGCTAGACGGAACTCTTGCCTGGTTGCAAGTGTCAAGGCACATAGTGGTTTCTCAGTCTATGTGGTCTCTTCCTAAGGGCTATTGTCCGTTAATACAGAATACTGTACGCTGTTAGTGGATTAGTGAGCTCGGTAATCCGGTCTCCTAAATGAACAAAAAAAAGTAGACGCTTTGAGGTTGAGCATATTTCGATTAAATCTTGGCTTAGGCCCTAGATCAAGGGTATAGATTAGATTAAAATGAAAATTTGTGTGGCACGTACGCATATTGCATCAGAATCTTGCAGTGATTGTTTTTAGTTTCCTGGGTTGCATTGGTAGATTCTTTTAAAATGTGAAGTGTGGACTGATTTGCATAACTTTAGAAGCAGAATCATTTTCAACATATATGGTGCGCATCTGAGGACAAAGTAGGTTTGTATGTTTAAACTAAGTTAATAACTGTAGAAGTTTTGTAGTTTGAAAGCAAGAGCCATAATATGACTTATAAGGGACTCTTATTAGACTTTTGTTAAATTAGCCTTTTTCTTTTCTGATGAGATGATGGGATGATGTAGGCTGGGCCATGAAATTTACATTTCAGTAGCATTTTATGTTCACTGGTCTTGGCACACTCTATTGAACGGAGATTGAGTAGTTTTTGATCCCAGATGATAACGTATATGTTCAAGGGTACTGAACGTAGCAAATGATGATTGTAGAGGTTGAACTTAAGCTCTTACTTGAATTTGAAGTATCGTGAACTAGAATTGCTACTTACTTTTTTTGCTCTTTTCTTAGATTTCAGGTGCTCTAACACCTTTTGGGTATACATTAGTTTTATTCAGATTTGGTCCAATGTCCAGTATATATTACCAGCTAATATCCAGAAATGCTGGCATGATTGGACTCCAGCTTCAGATTGTAGGTGTGTTAGTTTTTTGCATGCAGTGGATTAAATTTACTGAGTCAGCTTGTTGAATAAGACAGAAACCCAGTAGTTTTAATGGTGTATAGTTTTGTCTAAAAGTTTTAGGCCTTTGTTAGTGGTTATCAAAAAGCATTAATCTTTGCAGTTTTAGGTTTTGATAACTGGTTTTGATAAGGAATGGGGATAGAACCCTCCTTTTTGCAGAATGGAATGTATTGACAGGAATTGAGAGCTATTGGTATATAAGATGTGTGCAAACAGAATTGTTATTGGTCCAAAGTGACTGAAGAATTTAAGATTTCTCAAGGCCCCTGTTAAAATCTAAAATTTGGTGCTGTGAATTGTAGCAGTGGACAAAATTTAGTTAAAATTATGTAACTGTATAAGGTTAATTTTTTTTTAATTGCTGGAATTAGAACCTAGGGCGAGTACTCAACCACTAAGCTACATACCCACAATAAAAAGAATAACCTTTATTCTGAATAAAAATTATTTCTTAGCAGATATTAATTAGTAAGCATTCAAAGGTAGAATGGCATGAAAGTGTTTATATGTCCTGCTAATAATTGAGGGAAGTATTTTTTAAGAAAATGTTTTATTTCGGAAGAGGTTTTATTCTTTTGGGTTATAATAGCTACATATAAATGTGCACAGATAATTTTGCCCAAGTTTCTGTTTTGAAATGAAATGTACTGAACAAATAGCTTCACAAAATTTAAGTTTTCTTTTAAGTTAAAAATAATACTTTAAAGGAGTATTTGAAAACTTTGGAGTCTGCCTTAATTGAAAAACTACTAAGGCTGAACTTGACCACCTTGCCCAAAAGGTTACTGGGGAAAAATTCTGCTTTGTGACTTCAAAAGCAGTTTACTACTGGTGTGAATTAACAGTCATCTAGATATATAAGAACGAATTAGATTTCTGTTTACCTTTTAAAAGCCCTCATGCAAAGGAATTATTAGAATGCTGTGTCTGGTAGATTTCTTTTAGCTTTCACAGTATGATTATGCTATTTTTGCTTTTTCCTCTTGATTTAAAATTGTCAGGGTTATAAGACCTTAAAATTTTGCTAATTTCTTAGGTGAGCAGAGGTGATGGGCAATTTCTCCTTTGATTTCAAAGTTTGTGGGCCTCTAAACATGAAATTTATGTGACTTAAAACTTTCTCTTAAACTGTACTTTTAGTTATGGTATGTGTAGAAAGCAGTATCAAATATTGTTTTAAATGAATAATAACTCTTTAATTTCTAGAGTTGTGGTTTTATTGAGCCAATGTTGATATGAGAAAAAGCCAGTAAGGAAATGTTAATGAAATTCTTGCGCTTTTGATAGTTGCACTCCCAATAATTTTGATACACCAAAGAAATTTGATTTGCCTGGTTGCACTTTTAGTGTTTTATGCTGGGAACTGGAATTAAGATGGTCATTGAAGACTGGCAGTTTGTAGTGTCTATTTCAGCAGCTAGCCTGGTAAAAGTTAAATTCTTTTATAAAAGTAGTGAATGGAGTAATTGTATTTGCTAAAGAAAGGTTAATAATTGATTTCTCAGAGGAAAGTTGAAAATGATAATTCGATTTAAGATATTTTTCAAAATTGAATTATTTTAAGAATTTTTTAGTAGGGTTTTATTCATTAGTCTGAAAAGTAGTGACCAATGTGAGACTAAAAGATTTAGTGTCTTTAGAATTTAGAATGCATGGAAACTTTAGGCTTCTCTTGGATTATTGTTGTTTGATAGATTTGCATATTTTCAAATGCTGATGTTCATGGGAAGTATTTTTAAGTTGTAGGGGGTACAGTGTGTAAAGTTAGCTTTTTTTTCAGGTAAGTGATTATTGAGATTAATTTTAATATTTTTAAAAAGATTTTATTCATGATCTTTATCTACTAAACTGTATTTCCTGAAATACAACTGGATGACCTAATTGCTATATCATAATTTACAAGCTTCATTTTGTGAAGCTTGTTCAAGAGCAAAATTAATCCAAAAGGAGTAATTTACAACTTAAATAACCCAGTATAAGTAAAAAAGAATTTTATTGTCAATTGCACAAGAATACAGTCATCAATGTAGATTTATGTTGCTTACAATATATTAAATACTAAATGATTAAAAATAAATATGGTGAGATATAGCCACTTATTTGTAGACATTGTTTTAGAAAGAGAGTGATGCATAGTATTATCTTAAAATGTTAATAAATGAGAAAGGCAAACTACTGTTATTTTTGTGCAGAATAGTTTATCTGCTTTCTCATAATAACTGTATAAAATGCATAAACTTCTTGGGGTTGTGAAGTGGCTCACTTTTTGGAAGTGAAGTCTTCAATTCTTATTTTTCAAATGTTTCATTTTGAAATTTGCCCTCACTTGCTATTTTTTTTATTCGGTAATAGCTTAATACCTTTAAAGAATTTCTAAACTACTTCTAAAGTAATCACTGCCGTGATTTTTTTTTCATATTTTAAAACTTTATTATTAGTTTTATATATATGCAATTATTATTTGCAGTGATTTTTAATTGGAGAATTACTCATTACAGGAAATCAATTCAGAAAGTTTCCGCATTAATTCAACTTTTAGTAAACATTTAGTTTCAAAATTTTTACCTTGGTATCTTATGTAAGGCAAAAGTGTAGGAAATGTTTTTATATTGATAATGTGTGTGGATTTCATTTGTAAGGAGAAATTTAGAAGTGTGTGTACACATATGACAGTTTTTCATGTATTTGAAATGTTAGGCCTCTGCCATACTGTAAGGATTTAACTTCCAGAAGGTATGTTATTAATGTAGTTTAAGGAATGCATTTGGTACTGTTTCTTTTTCTATAGAAACCATTGGCTTGAAAAAACAGTTTTGAACTGGATTACTCTTCACCCTTGTTTCCTTCTTTTTTTGTTTCCCTTAAACAAACTTGATTTTCAGAGTTAGCATTGGAGATTTGAGATTATGGTCAGAAAATTATTTTGTACTTGCTGATGTACCTCTGTAATTCTAGAGGCTCTCTGTAATTCTAGAGGCTCTCGGAAGGCAGAGGCAAGAGGATCCCAAGTTCAAAGTTAGCCTCAGCAATTTAGTGAGGCCCTAAGCAACTCAGCAAGACCCTGTTTCAAAATAAAAAGGACTGGGGATGTGGTTCAGTTGTTAAGTGCCCCTGGCTTCACTCCCCGGTAAGGAGGGGGAAAAAAAAGATTTTGCAAATATTTAGTTCTGTTTTACAGTTGCTTTCTGTCTGATAGCTTTGAAATTACCTGATAGCTTCTTAAGGTTGTGAGGATTTGTGGAGCAAACTGTTATCCTTAATTCTTTTTCATAGGCCATGTTGCTTCCACTTCTGTTTCTTGCTAGATGTGGTTGGAAGTGTTTTGGTCAGTGAATAATGCTTGTCTTTTTAAGTATTTAGCATATGCATTCATCACTGCAAATATATTTGTAATGAAAGGTGAAATTAGTATATTGGATTTGACTCTTCACCTTGCCTCCAATTTCCGATTTTTTTCATTGGTTGAAGAAGAGGTGTTAGTAATTTCATCCTTTTAAAGTAATTTGCAGTAGAATCATCTTAGTAGATGTAATTGAGGGATGAATTAATTTTGGCTGGAATGTCTTAATTTAGTTCAGAATAATTAAGGCAGCCTCCATATTTGCCAGGGTTGACATTAGGGCATCCATGGAGTCCTTAAGACATTAGGTATACACCTGTTGATAGTGGTTAAACTATGGAGCGATGACATTGTGGCTAACTTGCTAGTAAAAGAATGCTCTTGACTTGTGTATAGTATAGAAAAGAAGACTTTGAATTATTTTTTAAACCATTGTGCATTTGGTTATCAGTAGGCATCACATTGAATATGAACAGTGAATCAAACTTATTGATGTTTGAATTCTCTAAGTTTGTAAATACAAAATTTGGAGACTCTTCTTAATATTTCTGAAAAATGAGTGATTTTTTTTTTTGGTACCTGGGATTGAACTCAGCGGTACTCAGCCAGTGAGCCACATCCCCAGCCCTGTTTTGTGTTTTATTTAGAGACTAGGTCTCACTTAGTTGCTTAGCGCCTGCCTGTGCTGAGGCTGGCTTTGAACTTGCAATTTTCCTGGCTCAGCCTCCCAAAGTGCTGGGATTACAGTTGTGTGTCACTGCACCCAGCTAAAAATGAATTTTCTTTAAATAAGACATTAGCTTGGAAGATACTATTTTTTATAATTCTTTTTTTTTTGGTACTGGGGATTGAACTCAGGGGTACTCGACCACTGAGCCACATCCCCAGCCCTATTTTGTGTTTTATGTAGAGACAGGGTCTCACTGAGTTGCTTAGCACCTTGCCGTTGCTGAGGCTGGCTTTGAACTTGCGATTCTCCTGTCTCAACCTCCCTAAGTGCTGGGATTACAGGCTTGAGCCACCACGCCCGGCTATAATTCTTAAACAAGTTAAATCTATTCAATCTACATGAAAATATTGACCATTTTATCTACTCTTTAAGTGTTTATATTGTTTCATTTTAGATTTTTAGGCTGGTGTGGACTCTGGAGCCAGACTGGCTATGTTGTAATTCTGACTCATTACTTAGTAGCTGGATAACTTTGAGTAAGTTATTTAACTTATTTCAGTCTATTTTATCTGTAAAATGGTAATGATATTGATACCTACCACATAAAATATGTCTTGAATAAATGAGATAATATAAGTAATTCATTTAACATATATTGTACCTGCCTTGTTGTAAATACTTAAATAGTAGCTGCTGCTCTTTAAAAAATATTATAATTTCATTACTTGGGAGGTTAAGGCAGGAGGATCACAAGTTCTAGGCCAGCCTGGGCTGTGAGACTGTCTCCAAAAATTAAAAAGGGGGCTGGGGATGTAGCTCAGTGGTAAAACAGCTCTGGGTTTAATCCCCATTACCAAAAATAGGGGAATTAGGGCTGAGGATGTAGCTGAGTGGTAAACCTCTAGTCTGTTATTTGCAAGGCCCTGGGTTCTATCCCCAGTACCACTTAAAGAAAACAACAACAAAATAGGTAAATTCTTTTAAGCTGACAGTGTAATGTCTGTGATTTTGCTCTTTTACCACAGTGTAAAACTCTGCTCACTCATGCTGTTGACTAAAGAAAACGTAGTCATACTAATCAAAAAGCATTTGTTTTAAAATACTAAGGTGAGATGAAAACTTCCTTTATAGCATAATGAAATAGAATTTTTAAAATAATAATTTGTTACAAAGTTAAATTTTTAGTGTTAAAGATAGGTCAGCTTTATTCATGTCTTTATTCACGAAAAGTAATCTCATGCCTCAGATGAAGTAAAACTTTGAATCTATAATACAAGAGACAGTAGACTTTTTTTGGGATCAAACTCAGTACTGGACCACTGAGCCACGTCACCAGCCCCATTTTGTAGAGACAGGGTCTCCCTGAGTTGCTTAGCGCCTTGCTATTGCTGAGGCTGGCTTTGAACTTGAGATTCTCCTGTCTCAGCCCTTCAAAGAGCTGAGATTACGGACTTGCGCCACCATGCCTGACTGATAATAAACTTTTTGTCAGTAAAAATATATTTCTTAGATCTTTCTTATCTATCTATCTATCTATCTATCTATCTATCTATCTATCTATCTATTTATTTATTTATTTAGTGCTGGGGACTGAACCTATGGTGCTTAACCACTGAGTCATATCCCCAGCCCTTTTTATTTTTTGAGACAGGGTCTCACCAAGTTGCTTTTTTTTCTTTGTGTACTCTTTTTGTCAAGTACAAGGATGAATGGACTAAACTTAAGATCTTCCCAGTAAAGTCATTACATGTGCATAGGGATCAGTAGTTTTTCCTTTGCCTGTACTATTTCGCATCTCTCATAGCATCCTCAGTTGCAAAGCACTTCATAGCCGGGCATGGGGGCACACGCCTGTAATCCCAGCAGTTTGGGAGGCTGAGGTAGGAGGATCCCAAGTTGGAGGCCAGCCTCAGCAATTTAGTGAGAACTTGTCTTGAAATAAAGAATAAAAAAAGGACTAGGGATGTAGTTCAGTGCTAAAGTACTCCTAGGTTCAGTCCCCAGGATGAAAAAAAAAAAAAAGGAAGTACTTCGTTTCCAGTGAGTTTTTTGATTGTTTATTTTGTATCGCTGAATGAATGATACTAATTATTCACTGACTGTGATTTTTTTAAACATATTTTGTTAAGAGTTTTATAATAGGGGCTGGGGTTGTGGCTCAGTGGTAGAGCGCTTGCCTAGCATGCATGAGGCACTGGGTTCGATCCTCAGCACCGTATATAAATAAATGAATAAAATAAAGGTCCATCAACAACTAAAAAAAATTTTTAAAAAGTTTTATAATATAGCTACATTTTTGATATAAGTCTAGGTTGTAGAATCAAGTTGTGCATTCTGACATTTGAGCACAGCTGAGTTGTGTCAATCGATGTCTTTCTCTAGTATACTTATTTTTTGCTTTATGTTATTTCCCAGAACTTAATGTTTAGCATCATAAGAACCGTTCAGAATAATTTTGACTTTTTTTTTTTTTTTCTGGTACTGGAGATTGAACTCAGGGGTACTCAACCACTGAGCCACATCCCCAGCCCTATTTTGTGTTTTATGTAGAGACAGGGTCTCATTGAGTTGCTTAGCTCCTCACCGTTGCTGAGGCTGGCTTTGAACTCGTGATTCTCCTGTCTCAGCCTCCCTAAGTGCTGGGATCTCAGGCTTGCGCCACCACGCCTGGCTTTAATTTTGACTTTTATTTCTTTTTATTTTGTAGGTTTTCAGGCTGAAGTACAGTAAAGTTCTTTTTTATTAGTGATTGCAAAGATTATATTCTGCTAATTTTATAGTCTTTTGAAGAGTTTGGGATTATTTTAGGTATTATGAAATGCTCTGTGGTTTGAGTCTGGTATCTTTAAATGAGATGTATTCTTGAAGTTATTCATAAATATAGTATACTCTTATAAAGTTAGAAACCATTTTTGCTTTTAAGTAAATGTAGTATCCCTTCTCCCCCATTTAAAATTCTCTCACTATCTTGAACTAGTGAGACTTTCTACCACTGAGCTATATTCCCAATCTTTTTGAGACGGGATCTTGCTAGGTTGCCAGGATGACCTTGAATTGTGATTCTCCTGCTTCAGCCTCCCTGCAGCTGGGATTGTAGGCCTGTACCACCTCACCCAGGAGATAATTCTTTTTAAGTATTCTGGTTGTTTCTATTTTAGAATGACATTTGGGGATGTTACCATTTGTATTTCCAGTGCTGGGGATTGAACCCAGGGCCTTACACATAATAGGCATTCCCATCCCTTGAGGATGTTGTGCATTCCCATCCCTTGAGCTTGATTTTAGTTGTTTCATTTTTAAATGTGTAATTATGAATTTACTTTTAGTCTGTCAGAGATAAAGTGGAATGCCTGAGCTTCTCTCCTCCCCCAACAATGTGAAAACTGTGTTTTGGTAGGTTTAATTTGACCATGTTATAAAATTTTTTCAACATTTTGGCAATCAATTATGAAAGATATTGTGGACATGATTCAAAATATTTTTCTTTTAATTAATGTCATTGAATTAGCATATACTGTGACAGTGTCTTATTTAATACATTTTGATTAGCAAAGCCATTTCTTTTTCTTTTTTTTTTGGTACTGGAGATTGAACTCAGCGGCACTTGACCACTGAGCCACATCCCCAGCCCTATTTTGTGTTTTATGTAGAGACAGGGTCTCACTGAGTTACTTAGCGCCTCGCCATTGCTGAGGCTGGTTTTGAACTTGCGATTCTCCTGTCTCAGCCTCCCTAAGTGCTGGGATTACAGGCTTGCGCCACCGTGCCCAGCTGCAAAGCCATTTCTTAATCATTAGCTCATTTGATTTTGTGAAGAAAAACAGAAGCAACCTAAGAGGCAGACAAAGAAGGCATTATTTTACTTGTTTTCTTGCATTTTAAGAATTATAGCTTTGATAGAATCAGTAACTTGTTAAGGGATAGTGGAAAATTGAGTCCAGAGAAGGATGCAGGGTGTTTGGAGCACCTGTTAACAGTATTTTTACCATTACATCAGTGGTTCTCAAACTTTATAGTGTCTGTCAGAATAACCTAGAGAAGCCAGGCACACACACCTGTAATCCCAGCACTTTGGGAGGCTGAGACAGGAGGATTGCGAATTCAAAGCTAGCCTCAGCAGCAATGGCGAGGCGCTAAGCAACTCAGTGAGACCCTGTCTCTACATAAAACACAAAATAGGGCTGGGGATGTGGCTTAGTGGTTGAGTGTCCTTGAGTTCAATCCCCAGTACCACACACACACACACAAAAGAATAACTTAGAGGGTTGTACTAAACCATAGTTTCTTGCTCCACCGCTAGAAAATCTGATTCAGTAGGTCTTGGTTGAGTTCTGAACATTTCTAAGTTTTCAGGTGATGCTGATGCTGATGGTTTGGGAATCACACTTTGTAAGAACTATGTTATATTATCTTCCACCAAGCAGACCCTTAATATGTTAATCCTTAATCTCTTCAATAGAATTGACACATGGATTATCTCATTTGATCTGTGAACCTTAAATAGCTTGGAATAGAAAATATCCTAATTTTATAGATGATGCAAAATGAGTTTAGAAAGGCTGCATGATATAATGCAAGGACTATAGGTTTGGAGGCAGTTAGACCCAAATTCTACCTTAAATTCCTGTCCAGTCACTTTCAGTTGTGTATTGAAAGACTTGCTACTTAACCTTGGTGAACCCAATTTCCATAGATTTTTTTATTTTTCATTTTTAGGTATGTTAGAAGTATAAGGTATTTTCAGAGTATTAGTGTCAACTGAGGATGATCCCTTCCTACTTCATCTGGGACTTTTGGCAGTCACAGATATTTAGGTGGTCACAACTAGGGTGAGACGGTATTAATGGCTGCTAGTGGTTTGAGGCCAAGGATGCTGCTGTTCATCCTACAATGCATAGGACCCCTCCTTTCCATGTCCAACAAAGAATTATCTAGACCCAAATGTGGTATGAAGTGTCTGGTATATAGTAAATATGGCATTTTATTAAAGTACCTTTACCTTTAAGTTGTATGCTAATAAAGGATGGAGCAAGGCCTAACATCTAGATTTTCTGACTACTGGTAAGCCAATTTTTTTTTTTTTTTTTATGGTATCAGGGCTTGAACCCAAAGGCGGTTAACCACTGAGCTAATCCCCAACCCTTTTTATTTTTTATTTTGAGACAGGGTTTCACTGAGTTGCTGAGGGTCTCACTAAGTTGCTGAGGCTGGCTATTAACTTGCAATCCTCCTGCCTCAGTCTTGCTAGCCGCTGGGTAGGCCCATATTCATTCTAACAACTTTGTCCACAAAAGGCATCCCTAAGTAACCAAAAAAGATTTATTTGAAGAGAGCTCATGTTTTCTTTGGCTGATGTGAAAGTGTGTTGAACCTCTGCTAGAAAAGGTTGGAGATGTTTTCAGTCAACATTTGTAAGTATGAAGCACTGTATGCTGTATTCAAAAAAGAATGTTACATAGAACTGCAACAGGATGGATATACTTTATCAGAAGAAAGCAAGTAAAAATTCTAAAAAATATTCCAGTAGTTTTTTAGTAAACTTGCCTTTAATTATGTAATTGTTAAGTGTAGGGAGTTACTTTGTTCCAGAATACTTTTTTTTAATCTGTAGTTTTTAATGTTTTCTTTAGTTTTGTAGTAACGTTAAATGTACTCATGTAAAATGGCAAATTTCTGACAAGTTCTAAAAACTTAGCAACTCAGATAAAGAAAAGAGAGCTGACTTGACTCTAAGGTTCTCTGATGCATATTTTGCATTCTTTTCTAGGCCCTAAGTTTGCCGTCAGACTGTTGAATTAAACTTGCATTAAAGTGGAGTTTTTAGAAGAAAATCGGATGAGGTTTTAGATTAGTCCAGAAATGGAAAGATGTCAAGGGAGTACCTTTAATGGGTTCTGAATTTTTTGGTTTTGTTTTGTTTTTAGGGCACATAACATAATTATGAAAGGATTCTAGGAGTACATTGATTGCTGTTAGGATAAAATATCAAGGCCTTATTTTTAACGTCTTTTTTAATTAATGGAATTTTTTTTTTTTTTTTTTGGAGGGGTACTAGAGATTGAACTCAGGAGCACTCGACCACAGAGCCACATCCCCATCCCTATTTTGTGTTTTCTGTAGAGACAGAGTCTCACTGAGTTGCTTAGTGCCTTGCCGTTGCTGAGGCTGGGTTTGAACTCGTGATTCTCCTACCTCAGCCTCCCTAAATGCTGGGATTACAGGCTTGCGCCACCGTGCTCGGCTTAATGGAATGTTTTGAGGTACTCAAATATTTTGAAACCAGAATGACTATTTGTATGATAGCTTCAGATTTACTGTGAAAAACAATACTCGTTGCTATAATTTAATTGGATAAGGTTTATTTTGTTTTTCATATATAAATAAACTCCATTTGCTTACTGAAGAAAATTTCTTTTATAAAAATATGACTATCAACCATTGTCTTCTCTAAAGCTTCATGTTTTCATTTGTTTTTAAAAATCTAATTCATAGTAAGTTCAAAAGAATGTGTTTTTTATTTTATACAATTTCCATAGCACTTCATAATTGCCGCAGTTATTTTAAATCATGAAACAATCAAATATTTATTTACCTATTATTGTACTTTAAGCTTGTTTCCATTTTTGGCTATTTTCTGACATTAATTTAAGATAACAAATAATAGGGAAGATTTTCATTTTATAAAATCTCAATCTGTAAGTATTGGAGTCTTCAAACTGTTTTCCTAAATTACTTTTAGGAAATTATTGCATATTAAATACTTAATGCATGTTTTACTTAAGTGAAAAAAAATAAAATTTAGCTACTTTTTTATCTAAAATGCATTAAAATACCTTGATTTGTTAATTTCCTTTTCTGATTATAAGAATATTGTATTGAAATTAAAGTGAAATGAAGTAATTTGAATAAATTATCATTTTTAAAAAATTTAAATTGATTACAACTATTGTTTTCATTTTGTTAATCAGAAGGGATATTGGTTTGCAGTGATGTTATTATTCCCTGAAGCATTGTTTCAGCAGTATGGTTTATATTTGCATAGTCACCTAAGTAATTGGTGTGATGCTAATTGATCGAAGTTTATTATCAGTGATGCCGTTTTTTTATGGTGAAAAATGACATTTATTAGTTCTGTCACATTTTGTCAGGATACTTAGATGGAAATAATCTTAAACTTATTAGTTAAATTTTAATTTTTTTCAATGAAGTATATTTATTCATATAGTTAAAGCTAAAAAAATATTGAGGTAGAAATAAAATTTTCTCTTTTTAAAAACAAAATTACTTGTTAGAATTGTATTTTTAAACAAGACAAAATTTTTTCAACTCTTAAGGTAATTTTGATATAGGTATGGTGTATACCTTCTTGGGTGCTAATGAAAATGTAGTGATGGCAAAAATATTTTGTATGCGTGTGCATTTATACTTTTTTGGCAACATGACAAAGCAGCCTAGCATCTGAATAACCTACTTGGACAAGATTGGAGGATATCTGTTAAATGGCAGTACACTAAAAGGTGTGTACTGAAATACAGTTTTTCATGGCTAGGATGTGGTCAAGATTATGTGTAATACTGTAAAATATGCCAAGGTGCTGGTTATTAAGACTGGATTCTTTTTAATACTTTAAAGGTCACACAGATTGTGATTATTGCTTAGTATCCAAGAACTAAAGCCTGCCATCTGTTAACTTAAATATAGGCTCACGTTAAGATAATTTAGTGATACAAGTAGTTTTGACATCTATTTTTGGAATTATTTACTATTTAGAATATTTTAAGACTCAGACCAACTTTTAGGCTTTTTCAAAAATGAAACAATAGTTATGCCAGTGTTTATATTTTTCTATTAAACTACAAAGGTTCTGGTTAGGAACCAAAGATTATGTAATGACAGCCTGGCTTTTAGTCATTTGCTTTTACTAGATTGTTTGGATGTCTAAGTGGATGCATTGTGTTTTAACTTGAGATATTAAATTTTACAAGATTGTGCCTTTTTTAAACTGTAGTGTTCCCAAGAAGTTGAGAAATGCCGGAATTGATTTTTATAGAACTCAATCACAAAACAGTTAATAAGCATTCCTTAAAGATTTGCTTAAGTATTTTTTATATTCTCTTCTTTTTTCTCCACAAATTAGCTTCCTGATTTAAAATTTTGCTGTTGCCTTTTATGCCATTATAGAAATAGTTTCTGATTTTATTTCCCAAGAACTTCATCTTACCACGTTGTATTAAAAGTTGCCTTTAAAAATTGTCTAGTCGGTGGGGGTGGGGTTGTGTCTCAGTGGTAGAGCGCTTGCCTAGCACGCATGGGGCACTGGGTTCGATCCTCAGAACCACAGAAGGATGGATAAATAAATAAATAAAAAGGTAGTGTGTCCATCTACAACTAAATATTTAAAAAATTGTCTACTTGGTTTAATAGAATTAGAATAATTTTAATCTGTTGACATTTTTATTTTCTTGAGTTTTTTTGTCATGCCACATGATTAATATGATTGAAACATTTAACTTTAGATATTTTGAATTTTAACTCTCAAATGCACCTTTGTGTCTGAGGCCTATATTTTTGGTGTAAGAAACTTCTTGCCCTCTTTTTAGATTAATATCTGTGAGGAAAGTAAGTTGTTTTATTAGCATTAGTTTTGTCAAGACTGCATTGTAGGCCACGTGAAAATGATAGATACTGTTTTGGACCTTTTTGAACAGATAATGTGTAAGTTATAAGATAAGTTATCTTGTACATTAAGAGAGACACATAAGGGGCTGGGATTGTAGCTCAGTGGTAGAGTGCTTGCCTCACATGCGTGAGGCCCTGGGTTCGATCCTCAGCACCACATACAAAGCAATAAAATAAAGACATTGTGTCCATCTACAACTAAAAGAATATTTAAAAAAAAAAAAAAAAGAGAGAGACACATAAGGGCTGGGGTTGTAGCTCAGTGGCAGAGCACTTGCCTAGCATGTGTGAGGCACTAGGTTTGATCCTTAGCACCACATAAAAATAAATAAATAAAACAAAGGTATTTATCCATCTACAACTAAAAATATTTAAAGAAAGAGAGAGAGAGACACATAAATTGGTGAAATTTTTATCCAAATACTAAAAGTTTAAAAGTCTTTACTTATTCTGTTTACGAAGTAGTAATTTAAGTGGTGCCAAGTGTTAAGAGTTCCTGACTCTTGTTTTCATTTCTATTTTTCCCTTTCAACTGTTGGTATTTTTGTCTTTATGTGTGTTAAACTATATGCTTTAAAATCTAAAATTTTATTTGCTAGTTGAAAAGTTTAATTTCCCTTAATGAGTTTTTTCTTTTAAATTTCAGCTTAACTAGTTTGTATGGTTTTTTAATATGTTCTTTGAATGTGAAAATTCTGCATCTGATCTTGGACCAGTAATTGCTCCCACCACAATATTGAATTCTTTTTTTAAATTCTGATTAGTTATACATGACAGTAGAATGCTTACATCATACATAAATAGAGTATAACTTCTCATTCTTCTGGTTGTACATGATGTAGGATCACACCATTCATGTAGTCAAATATACACATAAGGTGTTAATGATTGATTCATTCTACTATCCTTTCTACCCCCACACCCCCTCGAATTCTTACCAAAATGCTATCCATTTTAAAAAGCATTTATAGGTAGCTTGCTAAAATTAAGAACATTATGTGTTCAAACCAGGATCTATTAGTATATTTTAAGATTTCATATTAAAATTGCATATTATTCCATTCTAAAATACGAGTTTTGACTAGCATTTTAGTGTATGTGATTTCAAATTTTTTAAAAATATTTTTTATTTATAGATGGATGCAATACTATTTATTTATTTATTTTTATTTGGTTCTGAGGATCAAACCCACTGCCTCACACGTGTGAGGCAGGTGCTCTACTGCTGAGCTTTAACCCTAGCCCCTCAAATTTTTTTTGATAATTTGCTACACAAGTGAGCATAAAGTTGGTTTAATGATTCAACTACCTTCAGTGGGAATAAGAATCATTTTACTAAATTAGAACAAGGCAATTATAAAATCAGTAATATTCTTTTTAATGTAGTAACAAATGAACATGTATGCCTTCATATCTTAAAATACACATTATCGCCATGGTGCACATCTGTAATCCTAGCAGCTCAGGAGGCCAACACAGGAGGATCAAAGCCAGCCTCAGCAAAAATGAGACGTGAAGCAACCCTGTCTCTAAATAAAACACAAAATAGGGCTGAGGGTGTGGCTTGGTGGTCGAGTACCCCTGAGTACAATCCATGGTACCAAAAAAAACAAAAACAAAAAAACTCCCACATTATTTCTAGTTCACATTTTTCCTAAGACTAAAATACTACAATTAGGCAAACTTGTGTTTGCCAGTTGGAAACGAATAGTCATTTCTAAATGATATTCTGGCTTGTAGTACAGGTTAAAGAAATTTGATTTATTAAAGTCAAGTATAAAATGAAATAGTCTAGTGTAACTTTTTGGATTTTAAAAAATTTTTTTTTAGTTATACATGGACACAGGATTGAACTCGGGGCACTAAAGCCACATCCTCAGCCCTATTTTGTATTTAGAGACAGGATCTTACTGAGTTGCTTGGTGCCTCATTTTTGCTGAGGCTGGCTTTGAACTCATGATCCTCCTGCTTCAGCCTCCCAAGCTGCTGGGATGACAGGTGTGTGCCACGGCACCTGGCTCTTAAAATACTTCTAAATTAACATTATCTTTTATCTTCGAAAGATAAATTTTGTGAGAATCAATTTAAAAAGTTGTGGCTAAATAATTAGGAAAAACAAACCCCCTAGCTAGAGACGTTTGTATTAGAATGTGTTTTCTTAGTTCCTTGTGTATAGTAGGTTTCAAATATTTATAAATTAGTTCATGATTTCATCTGCAAGATCATTACAGATGGCAATTTTGGAATGTTATTTTTTTTTGTCAGAATGCCCCTAATATTGAGTAAATTGGCACTAAATATTACTAGGTCTTTTAGTTTTTATTTTCCTTTTCAGTACTGGGGGTTAAACCCAGGGGCACTTTATCTTAGTACTTTTTATATTTTAAATTTAAGTAAATTAATTTTATATTTTAATACTAGTGATTGAACCCAGGAGTGCTTAACCACTGGGCCACATCCCAGCCTTTCTTATTTTGAGACAAGGTCTTGCTAAGTTAAGCAACTTCCAAAGCTGGCCTCGAACTTGCAATTTTCCTGCCTCAGTTTATGAGCTGCTGGGATTACAGGCCCCACCATCCCTGGCCCTTTTTATTTTTTTATTTCGAGACAGAGTCTCACTAAGTTACTGAGGGTGTCTTTGTACTCTGCAATCCTCCTGCCTCAGACTTCCCAGTCAGTGGGATTAAAGGCAGCTATTGCTAGGTCTTTATTCTCAAATTACTCATCCCTTGGCATCTTACCTGTTTGAATAACAATTTGAACCTATTTGAATAACAAGCTTTATGTCTTGTTGCAGACAGTAGTCAAAACCTAGTGTTTTGGGGTAGTCCTTTCTGGTGAAATAAATGATAAGTACATATCGTTTACAAGCAAAATGATATAGAAACAACTTAGAAATCTAGCATTGAATATAAATATTAGAGCATTAAAGATATGAACTTTATGGTAACGTAACACTGGATCATCGTTAATTTTTACAGTCTTTCATGTGTGTTAGTGTGCTTTTGGTGTAGAAAAAAAAATTCGGGGCCAGTGCTTTGCCTTTTTTTTTTTTTTCCTCTGCTGTAGAAAAGTAAGATCATTTAGCTTCGATCATATGTATAATGCTCTTGAATTATGTCTAATAAGTGTTGTTAAAATGATAATCTTTCCCAGTACTGTGGGAGGCTGAGACTGGAGAAGCGCCAGTTCAAAGCCAGCTTCAGCAACAGTGAGGTGTTAAGCAACTCAGTGAGACCCTGTCTCTACATAAAAAAATACAAAATAGGGCTGGGGATGTGGCTCAGTGGTCAAGTACCCCTGTTCAAATCCCTGGTACCCTCCCCCCAAAATGATAATCTTTTTGAAAACTATTATTATTATGTTATGTCCATATTTAGTTTGATGTGTTATTAGTGGTCAATCCTAGATGTGTTTTAGTGGGAACAGAACCATAGAAAGGGGTGTGTGTGTGTTAACAGCAGCAGAGTTCTAAAACAGGAAACCATTCTTATCATATTCATCCAGAGACCTAGGAAGAAGGTACTTGTTTGGTATACTCGTTAAAACCAGTTAGTTGGGCAACTTAACTTTTTAGAGGTTTACAAATGTAGGCTTGAGCAGTTGTAGGTACATTATTTCATAATTAACAACTGCTGTGGAAAAAGTGGATTAAATTAGTTAAGAGGATTAATAAGCCCTCAACACATTGAGTAAATTATGTTTTGGATTTTAGAGTTGCTAATATTGTTAGTGTCTTGATAAGGTATTTTGTGAGGTTTAACTTGCTTAAATTTAAATAACTTAAGTACAGAGTGCTTTGTTCCTTTAAAAATTAATTTTTTAAAAACAGTGTAATATTAATGTATATGTCTTGAATTATTTTAAGAATGATTCTTTAAGGAATTCTCTACTTGGGAAAAAGTTAATTCTATTTCAGATGTTTGTAACTGGAAATTATCTTCCTGTTGATGTATATATGCATATTATTACATAGTTGTAATCAATGTTTTTATACTGTTGATTTGTTTTTTCACAAATGTTTTATTTGTCAGCATACTTATTTTTAAAGCTGTGTAGGTACAATTTCATCAGACTGTGCTAAATATCATGGTTTACTTACTGTACCTTGTTAGGATTATTTCCATTTTTTTTCTTTCATAACACCCTTGTGAATATCTTTTTTTTTTGGTTTATTAGAGTATATTACTAGACTTCTAGATGAAAAAGCATTAACAGTTTTATAGTTGTTTTTTACAGGTTGCATATTTTTTGCCAAATGAGCTAATTTATAATACCGTTACTAAGTAGAATAATAACTAGCAATTCTTAATATTCACTCTTGAAGAGTTAAAAATGAGATCTAAATTTCTACTTTAAAGCAAAAATTCATACAAACTTATTAGTCATCATAAGTCATATGCTATAAAAACATTAAAGAAAAATATGAGGTCAGGTTTATTTGGAGAAGTAGAAAACTTTAATAGAGTTCTTAGATTATTTGGCAGTCTGTTTTCCTTTCTGGTTTGGCATTGCTAGCAGATATGGAAAGGAACCTTAAATTTATGCTGACGTGAATTTAAAATTAATTAGTATATCAGAATTCCTTTTACTATTTGTTTATAAAAACACCACATTGAGTTGCTTTGTATTTATCCTTTATCTAAATAACAGGACATTTTAAACTCATGTAACTTTAAATATTAATAAACTTACTATATATATATTTTTTTATAGTTGTAGATGGACAGAATACCTTTATTTTTTATGTGATGCAAAGGATCAAACTCAGTGCCTCACACATGCTAGGCAAGCGCTCAGCCACTGAGCTACAGCCCCAGTGCCGTTAATAAACTTATTTACAATTACAGAGCCCTTTGCAGTCTTAACAAATTTAAAAATACTTTTAGATATCTTATTTGGTCTTTGAAACAATAGTGAAGAAGTTGAAACAAGTGGTATTATTTTACAGAAGAACAAAACAAAAAAATTTTTTAGTTGTTGGTAGACCTTTATTTTATTTATTTATATGTGGTGCGGAGAATCGAACCCAGTGCCTCACACATGCTAGGCAAGCGCTCTACCACTGAGCCACAACCCCAGCTCCAAAACAAAAATATTTTAAAAAATTTTTTTGTAGTTAGAGATGGACAGAATGCCTTTAGTTGTTTATTTTTATGTGGTGCTAAGTATCAAACCCAGTGCTTCATGCATGTGAGGCAAGTGCTGTGCCACTGAGCTACAGCCCTAGCCTCAAAACAAAAATATTTGAGGCCCAGAGATAAGCATAAGTGATAAGAGTAAGTGATTTATGAAGTGATAGGATTTAAGTTGGAAGTTGGAATTGGAATCTTCTATATTAAATGACAACATTCTTTAAGTGCTTATTAGCACAGGGCCTGACACCTAGTAAATGTTTCTTGAAATCTCATATTTTTGAAGTACTCTTCCTCTTAACATTTTTTTTTAAAATAAACATTTAAAAAACATTTTTTTTTCTTAAATAAGAACACTTAGCACTTTATCAGTGGGAAAAATCAAGTTAACTGCTATTTCTGCTTTCCTCTTTTTTTTTTTTGTGGTGCTGGGGATTGAACCCATGGCCTTGTGCATGCGAGGCAAGCACTCTACCAACTGAGCTAAATCCCCAGCCCCTTTCCTGTCAATATGCATCTTCAGTTTACAAACTAGAGCCTATAATCAACATTTAGCATACTTAATAGGGAAAGGTTAAATCTATTAAGAAATAAAAAATTTTTCACCAGGTAAGAAAGTCATAGAAATCCATCAGAATGGAATTTAAGGCATAATTTGATGAGAGAGATGTATTAATATAATATAACTGTGACACACTTGGAAAGTATTTGTTGAATTTAAACTTGTTAAAATTTATTGAAAGAAATGTAAGCCTGTAAATAGAACTTGTGAAGCAGTGGCTGAATTTCCTTTTCTTTCACATAAACCTTAACTGTCTCTTGGTTAAAAGCACTGGCAGAAAGCAGAAAAACAACAAAAATTCCTAGGAAATATAATGAAATCTTACTCTTTATTCCTCTTACCTTCTGTTATTAGTCTGTTATTAGAAGTTAAGTTTCTTCACTTCTACCAGTTTAGCTGTGTGATCCTCTTTCTTTCTTTTTTTCTTTTCTTTCTTTCTTTCGGTACTGGGGATTGAATTCAGGGACACTGGACCATTGAGCCACATCCCCAGCCCTATTTTGTATTGAGACAGGGTCTCACTGAGTCGCTTAGTGCCTCGCTTTTGCTGAGGCTGACTTTGAACTCAGGATCCTCCTGCCTCAGGTCTCCCCAGCTGCTGGGATTGTGTGATTCTTTTGTGAGCCAGGCAGCTTTAGGTTTGGTTTTGGTGTTTCTGGTTCACTACTTCTCTAAAGGTGTATATTGCTTTCCATTTTGCTATAGCTTCATATTGTTATTGCAGTGTTTAGTGACTTATCTGTGATCTGTAGAAATAATTTTCCTTAATTATGTAAGAAAAAATAGTTATTGGTTTGTACAAAATACTGCATTTTAGTTTCAGAGTTGTTTAGAGATAAGCATATCTATGTATTTTAGTCAATACTACAAAGAAATTTTGCAACTGCTTTATCTTTAATACTTATCCTACATAAAAATAATAGTCAGTATTATGTCAGGAGTACATTTCTATAAGGCTTAAGGAGCTGCTTTTGGTTATTATACCCTATTTGAGAACTGTAGTTAAATTTCTTGTGTAAACCCCATTATTTTGGGTGCAAATGCAAATTTGAGATAAGACAGACACTTCATTTAGGTCTCAACTTGGAAATTGTTTAATTTTGTTAATTAGGTGAAACTTGGAAAATATTTCTGGTGTTTTAAGTCATGATTAAATGCTTAGAACAGCCAATAACAATTTATTTAGCTTATAAAATAGCCCTGAAATACTTGACTTCCTTTAGTGACCTAGTTAGTATAATTCTTTATGCTTAAATTCTTACAAGTCATTATTTCATATTACTTGTTACTTATTCAAAAGATTGTCCACTGTGTTAGGTTAAGGCTGTTTTGTATTAGAAATCCAAACATACATAGAGTTGTTCCTTGGTATTTGTGGGGATATGTTTCAGAAACCCCTATACCAAAATTCACGAATGCTTAAGTCCTTCATATAAAAGGGTGTAGTATTTGCATGTAATTTATGTGCATCCTCCTATTTATTTTAAATCTTCTCTAGATTTTTTATAATACCTAATATAATGTAAATGCTATATTATACCATGTAGTTTAGGGAATAATGATGAGAAAAGTGGTATTTAGATACCATTTCTTTTTTATATTTTCAGTCTGTGGGTTGTTGACTTGGTAGATGTAGAACCAAAGATAGAGAGGGCTGTGTGTGTGCACAAGCATATATATGTTTGTGTGTATGTGCTAGTTCCTTAGTTCTTTTGTGGTTAAATAAAGTATATTATCAAAATTATATTGTGTGGAGAAGTGAAAACATATTAGAAACATTTTGTTTGTTGGTATAATTACTGTCATAGAACTATTTGCTTCAAGATTCAGTACTTATTTAGGTAGTAATCAATTTTGTAAAAAACACTTTTTAATATTCAGCTTTTAGAAATTTTTCACTTTTAATATTAATTTTATTTGAACTGGTTGTCTTTTTGAAATTTTTTAAAAAAGTTTTATTTGGAAATACAAAATTCTTTGTCTCCTTTGAGGCAGTATGGTATCAAAAGCTTGGATACTGGAGTTATGTATTTAACTTGGGTTTGAATTATAATGTACTTCTTATTATCTTTGGGACCTTGGACAGAACTCAGTCTTTTTGACCCTTAAATTCTTCATGCATGAAATAGTAATGTTACTTGTTAGGATTAAATGAGAATGTATTTGGCATACTGACATGTGATATCGAACAGATACTAGTTCACTAGTTTTCTACATCTTTCAAACTTGTGATGGGTGTTAAAATCTTGGGTAAAATCTCTTAACAGTATAAATGAGAAAAGTAGGAATCTAGAGAAAATGAAACCCTAAAAAGTCTGCATTCCTGAACTTTTTTGGGGGGGGCTGGAGGGAGTAAGGTATTGGGGATTGAACCCAGGGCCTTGTGCCTGCTAGGCAAGCCCTCTACCACAGAGCTATATTCCCAGCTCTTTGAACTCCTTTTTAAAAGAAGAAAAGGGCCACAATCAGGGTCTTTGCTTTGCAAAGAACTCTCATGTTAATTGTAGCTTTTGACTCCTTGAATCTGATTAAATTGAACTTCCTGCCCTGGTATCCTTACAACTGATGCTAATGTCAGCCCCACCTTCTTTTCCATGCATCTTTGTGTATGAGCTCTCCTGGGCTTATTTTTCCTGAATATTTCGTGTATTTTCATATTTCTAGCCTCTGTTTGGGATGTTGACTGCTTTTCTTTCTTTGTGTACTGATGTCTGACTTACATCTTCTTTTTATTTATTTATTTCTGTGGTTTGGGGGATGAAACCTAGGAGTGCTCTACCTTTGCTACATTCTGACCCTTTTATAGCTTTTTATTTTGAGAGGAGGTCTCAACATAGTTGCCTAAGCTGCCTTAGAATTTGAGATCCTCCTGCCTCAGCCTCCTGGATTACTGGGATTACAGGCTTGTGACACCACTCTGATTTACCTTTTAAGCTTTATCTAATATATGACCTACTTGGTGAAGCTTTATTTGTGCCCGCTGCAGAATCAGTTTCTTGCTTTTTAGCTCTTAAAATATCTTGATCTTTTATATAATAGAACCTTTGGTACCATTTTGTGTCTCTGTATGTATGTCTTTTGAGGGCGGTAGTTTTTGCTTGCTTAATGCCTTGGATTCTCCTGTGCTCCTTGCATAGAATGTTCAATTTGTGGTTGAATAATTATGTGAAGAAGGGGGCCAGCTGTTTAATGAGTGTTTAACATCCATTTATGTGTAGTTAATTGGTAAGTTAACCAAATCCTTTGCCAGTTTATTTGCTTCATTAATTAGTATTTGTAGCACAGGGATACATTTGAGCTTAGTCCTAGTGTGACCACATTTTAAGGGCCTTTATACTTCTATGCTTTTCTAGGAGAAAGTTAGTTTTAGATAACTTTGTTAATGGTAACAAGTATTCTTTAGTAAAACAATTTTTTGTTGCATTGTTCAGGAAATCTTAGATCATTTCAATTTATATTTTTTGACCAAAATGTATTTATAACATTTTAGGTAGTAATTCTAGACTGGTGATAGTTGTCACTGTTTTAGGTTCTCTTCGGCTGCTCTTGGGGCCTTATTTTTTCCTCTATTTTCCATTTTCTTATGTTTATGCTTCAAGGTAGAGTTAAAAAGTAAAGATTCTTCAGTTCAAGAATTACATTGCAGCCGGGCACGGTGGTGCAAGCCTGTAATCCCAGCACTTTGGGAGGCTGAGACAGGAGAATCGCGAGTTCAAAGCCCGCCTCAGCAACTCAGTGAGACCTTGTCTCTATATAAAACACAAAATAGGACTGGGGATGTGGCTCAGTAGTTGAGTGCCCCTGAGTTCAATCTCCAGTACCAAAAAGAATTATGTTGCTTTAGGCTTGATTGAACCTTTGCTCTCTTCTGCATATTTCCCTCATTACTGAATATAATGTACCAAAACATTTTCATAATTAAAAAGCTACAGTTTTAGATGAAGCTACTTTGTTATTTGAGAATAATGGATGATAGCTAATATTTGTGATGTTAGCAATGGTAATCATAATGGTTTTTTCTTTTTCTTTTTTTTAATGTTTTAGTTGTAGACGGACACAATACTTTTATTTGTTTGTTTGTTTATTTTTTATGTGGTCCTGAGGATTGAACTACAACTCCAGCCCCTAGTGGTTTTCTTTTGGAGTCTTTCAAATAAGAACTCTTTAGAACTCTTTAAGGTTGGAGGTGAACATTTTAATAAAATAAATGTTATTTAAGTCTGATACTTTTGTTAACACTTTTTTAATAAAAATTAAGCCTTTTAGAAAAACAATACGCAGCATTGGTGCACGCCTATAATCCCAGCACTTTGGGAGACTGAGACAGGATAATCACGAGTTCAAAGCCAGCCTCAGCAACGATGAGGCACTAAGCAACTCAGTGACAGCCTATTTCTAAATAAAATACAAAATAGGGCTGGGGATGTGGCTCAGTGCTCGAGTACCCCTGAGTTCAATCCCTGGTATCAATAAATAAATAAATAAATAAATAAATAAATAAATAAATAAATAAATAAAACCACACACATATGTGCATGAACTGACTCTAGATCATAAAAATTCTCACTACCTAGAGATGATTGCTTTTTTTTAAAAAATATATTTTAGCTGTCAATGGACATTTATTTTACTTATTTATATATGTGGTGCTGAGAATCGAACCCAGTGCCTCACAAATGCTAGGCGAGCGCTCTACCACTGAGCCACAACCCCAGCCCTAGAGATGATTACTTTTAGTACCTTAGCTTGTAATTTTTTTTTGGTCTACATAGCTATGTATATATATGTCTTTTCTCAAAGTGGTGTCACACTGTACATTCTATTTTGAAACCTGCCTTTCGTAGTCAATTAGTCTACTTTTCCACTTCAATAAATTTTCATTTCATCTAATGCTCAGAATATATTAAAGGTTTCTTTGTTTGGCTTTAAAATGTTCTTTATGACTAGTTTGTCTAAAATAATATTTGGACCAACATTGCACTGGTAACATTGGCCATTAGGAACCTAAAAATTTTATAAATCAAGGGCAGCCACCTGTTTCCCTCTCTTAAAAAAAAAAAAAAGATACTGACTTGTTGAAGAGAGACTGGGTCATGCCCTCTAGACCTTTTGATTTGTATGGTTTACTTTCTCAGTGTCATTTAGCTTGTTCTGTGTATTTCTGTAAATTAAACTTTTTATCTAAAAAGTGAATTTAAGTACAAGATGCTTGGTGATCAGAGATGATGCTCAGTCCTTTATATTACATTTTATCAAGTTATTTGATCTCTGACTCTTGGTGATGCTGAGATTGGCCACTGACAATTTTTTCCACCATTGTTCATTTATGTTTGTCTCCTTACTTTAGAAAGTATTTTGCGTAGTATTGTTTTGACTCTGTTAAGAAAGCCTAGTTCCCCTTCAGCCTCTTGACTTGGTTTAGTATTATTTATCTTCACCTATATCAGTAAATCAATAACGCTTCCAAAATGTGACTACTTTTCTTTCTTCCTCCTTTCCTTTCTTTTCTTTTCCTTTGATTTCCTTTCTCCTTTCCTTTCTCCTTTCTTTGGTACTGGGGACCAAACCTTGGGCTCTACGGTAGGCAAGTTGCTGTGTCACTGAGCCACATCCCCAGCCATTTTATATATATTTATTTTATTTTATTTTTTGGTTCTGGGGATTGAACCCAGGGGTACTTAACCACTGAGCCACATTCCTAGACGTATTTATTTATCTATTTATTTATTTTATTTTATTTTATTTTTTATTTTTTATTTTTTTGGTACCAGGGATTGAACTCAAGGGCACTCGACCCCTGAGCCACATCCTCAGCCCTGTTTTGTGTTTTATGTAGAGACAGGGTCTCACTGAGTTGCTTAGCGCCTCGCCGTTGCTGAGGCTGGCTTTGAACTCGCGATTCTCCTGTCTCAGCCTCCCTAAGTGCTGGGATTACAGGCTTGAGCCACCGCGCCCGGCTTATTTATTTATTTTTAAACAGGATTTAAAAATTTTAAAAAATTTTTAGTTGTGGATGGACACATTACCTTCATTTTATTTATTTATGTGGTGCCGAGGATTGAACCTAGTGCCCCATGCATGCGAGGCAAGTGCTCTACCACTGAGCCACAACCCCAGCCCACCTTTTTTTTTTTTCTCAGACAATGTCTTGCTAAATTGTTTAGGGCCTCACTAAGTTGCTAAGGCTGGTCTTGCACTTGGATCCTCCTACCTCAGCCTCCTGAGTCGCTGGGACTCAACATGTCCACCACCACATCCAGCAAAATAATGTCTTCTATTTCTGTCCTTTTTATGTCTATCATTTTCTGTTTTTTCATCAAGCAGAATTTATGAAGGGGACTGTATTATTGTACTGATAGATATTTCTTATAGAAAAAGCAAGTTAAATACTTGAATCCCCTACCTTTGCCAATTTTCAAAGTGAAGAAAAATTCTAATAGCCATCTCAAAAGGTGAGAGATGAAAAGGGTTTTTGTTGTAGTTTTAACTTCTTAATTGTTTTGAGTATCTTTATAGACTTAGGAACTTTCATTTTATTCAGGGTTTTTTTTTTTTTTTTTTTTTTTGGTGGTGGTGCTGGGATTGAACCCAAGTTCTTGTGCATGCTAGGAAAGTACTCTACCATCTGAGCCATATCCCTAGCCCTCAGGTTGTTTTAATTTACTCATTTATTATTGTTGTTTACAATATTTTTTAGTTGTAGATGGATGCAATACTTTTATTTATTTATTTTTATGTGGTGCTGAGGATCGAACCCAGTGCTTCATCCATGCGAGGCGAGCACTCTACCACTGAGCCACAACCCCAGCGCTTATTCATTTAAATTTTTTCTCTGATGCTCAGATATTCATAATCATTGAGACCTCCTTTATGCCAACTCGAATGCCATTTAATATTTATTTCTGGTTTCCTTCCTTGCTCTCAGCCTCTGGAAAGTATGCTCACCTGAACTTTCCTGCCCCAGATCTGGCATCAGCTCTCTTCCCAAGAAGTTAGTACCTTTTAGTGTGTCCTTAAAGGCAAAAATCTGAGCTTTCAGAGTGTTAACTGCTGCTTGTGTGACACTGCTTATAAGCTATTTCAGTAAAAAGATCTAGAAAATACAGGCTTTTATAAACATGATTTTTTTTTTTAAAGAGTGTTAGGGATATTCACAGCCTCACAGTCTCACATGTACTAGGCTAGTACTGTGCCCACAGAGCTATGCCCGCAGTCCCTGTATGGGATGTTTTGAAAAGTTGTTAATGGTTTAAAGGTGAAAATTTGGATTGGGTTTTTACGCTCAATGATAGAGCGCATGCTTAGCAAGTGCAAGACCCTGAGTTCATTCTGGCACTGCTCTCCCTTCCCCCAGAACACATACACACACAATAAAACAAAAAGTTCAAAATTATTCAAAGATATAGACAGTGTCTTACTTCTACCTGTTCTTCCTAGGCTTCTCTCTTCCCTTCCCATTCTCTATGAAGCAACCAATTTTATAAGTTTCTCATTTATTTGTGTCTGTAAGTTCAAATTTAAGCAATGTATGTGTAAACAGTGTTCAGGAAAATATGTAGTGAACCAAAAAATGTATACCAAAAGATGGTTTAGTTGGACTTACATATTTTTTGCTTAAAGTAGTTTGTAAATTTCTTCTGTAGTTACCTTATATAACATATAATTCTCAGATGATCTTTTATAATATTAAAATGAAACCTTTTGGTACCTTTTGTAAATTATTTTTGGATTAAAAATAATGTTGAGAGCCAGGAATGTGGCTTGGGGATGTGAATGCTCACCTAGCATTCTTGAGGCCCTAGCTTTATTCCCAGCACTGAAGAAAAAAAGAAGGAGAAAATAACATAATAACATTGAAATCAATACTATAAGGGCTTTTAGGACTAAATTTAAAAGATACAGAGAAGGGCACTGGATTAGGTGGATTTTGAATTGTATTTGGAAGGTAAATGGATCCAAAAGTAATGTAGGCAGAGATCTTTAGTGATATTCTTTAAAGGGAGTTTTCAGCCAAATTAGCTTGGTTGGTATGAAAGATCTGTATCAGAAAATCATGAGATGAGAGAAGATTGATGAAGTAAGAGCAAATAAAAGCTGGTGTGATGGACAAGAATGAGGAATGTAGATTGTTGGTGATTTTTGTAGGTAGTTGGGAATACTTTGAGTATAGAAGTTTGTTTTCATGCCAACTATAGTGTGTAGCATAATTGAATATAATGAGCATGCTAAATATTGACTATATAGGTTAGAAGTGACAATAATAAAATTTCAACCTGAGTTTGATGTATCAATTCATAGCCAGGACTAGAAAGGACTTTTAAGAGGTTATCTTTTTGAACATAATCATCATGTAAATGGGAAATTGATGTTTAGAAAGTTTAAGGGACTTTTCCAAATTATATAAGTAGTTAGAGGCCTAGCCAGCTCTTAAATCTAACCCTCTGGAACTCACCTACTTTTTACACAATAGTGCCTTTTCAAACATGCAAAATTAGAAGTTGTACTGTTAAGTCTTTTCAGGCAGGTGCAGATTTTTTGTATTTATCCCCACATATATTCTAGAATTTACAAAATCTTGTTTTTGCTCTTCTCTTATACATAAATACTATAAATGTGGAAATTACCTTTTACTTTAGGTGAATTTTCAGTGTACTAAGTAGGGGGGTTTAAACATAATTTTACTATAAAATTGTGTTGATCTTTTTTGTAATTAATATATTTACCAATATTTCTTAATTATGTATCATAGGTTACAGATATATTTCACACACTTTTATAACTTGCTATAGTGGGGAGACTCTTTTTATAATTACCCAATGTTTTAAAATGTGTGCATATTTGCGTTGTTGCATGTTTCAAATGTTTCCTTAATTTAAATACTCAGATATTTATCCAAACATTATTGCTATGGGATTTCCTGCAGAAAGACTTGAAGGCGTATACAGGAACAATATTGATGATGTAGTAAGGTAAGAACTGTTTTGATTTTTCTATCTCAAATATTGATGTATCATATTCATGTTATCTTTTCACGTAGAGATTTCCAAAACACAAAAAAAGATAAACATTGTGATGTAGGCTTTATTATGTTCTGTAACTCCTTTTTTGAATTTAATGTACCTAATGTACCTCAGTGGAGTACAACTTGCTTGATGAGAACTGGCTTTGTACCTAATTAAGTACTTAGATGATGTGATTCCTTGGATTACGTAAAATGCTTCTCACTAGGTTAGTGCCTGGATTCCATTACAATATGATTTTTGTCTTTTTGTTTTTCCACATTTGGAGATTAGGCTGAAAATCCTTGGGTAGATTAAATACCATGTAGTTTTTTGTAGAGCAGCTTTTAATGGGGCACACCTGTACCAAGAATCTGAAAAAGTGTTTGGCACAATGGTTAAGGAAAGGAATTGCTTGGCATTCCAAGCCTAAATTAATCATTTAACACTTTTGCATAATTTTCTAAGTATAATTATTCAGTTCAGAACAATGTTTTTCTCAAGGCCCACTTAAATATTACTTTTTAAAACATTTATGACCCAAGACTACATGGGAATTTGTCTGCTGTGCATAGTCTTAATATTTTTTCTGATTTCAGAGCAAAAATATATGTGCATGAGTAAACTAATATTAAATTCTCAATACAAACTTTAATGACTTAAAAGTGGTTAACAAGTTAAAATTCTTGATTTCATTTATATTCTTTCATAAATGTCCTTCTCTAGACTTTTAATTTAAATACTTACTGATTGTGAGAATTAAATTTTAGAATGGGTGGGAAAGCACTTTCTAAGTTATAAAGTATCATACAAATGTAGAATCCTTTTATAACATTATTATAATCCTTTTATAAGTATATGACTACTTAAGCCCTTTTTCGAACTGGGTATAAGTTGCTTTTCTAAGTGGTTAATTTTTAGCAACTTGTTTTGAAGTACAGTCTATTTACACTTTTGCAGTACTGAGTTGCGATTAAGTTGAATTTTTGTATTATATTGTGTTCAGAATTAAATTTCAGTATCTACAAAAACAAACTCCCCAATCTCTTTGTAGCTTCTATTAAATTTATAGGTGGTACATGGGAGTGTCAGAGGTAATGTTAAACACTTGAAAATAAGAAAATGATTTTGCCTTCCCATAATTAGGCAAGACACAGTGCAAGGATACTTAACATTGTAGGCCCATGGAAGCTTGATACAGCTGTCAGTGATAATCACACACCTAAAGAAAATGGAATAGGCCGTAAGAAAAAAAAATGAGGAAGGTAAATTTCGATTCATAAGAGGTGGCAAATCTATGACATGAGTAGTACTATTGATCACTAGACATGTATTTTCAGTTGTGATGCAGAAATGTTTATCAGACTCTTCATGGTCTGAATGAAATATCTCATGATGACTTAATTCATTGGGCTTTGTGGTGCACACCTGAAATCCTAGTGACTCTAGAGGCTGAGGCAGGAGGGTGGAAAGTTGTAGGTTAGCCTCAGCAATTTAGCAAGGTCCTCAACAACTTAGTGAGATCCTGTCTCAAAGTAAAAAGGTCTGGGGATGTAGCTGAGTGGTAGAGTGCCTCTGGGTTTAACCCCCAGTTTAAAAAAAAAAAAGATTTACTTGACATTACTGTAATCCTATACTCAATCAAGTACTAATTCAATCAAGCCAGATTATTCCTGTAGTTACAATGAAAAAGTGTAAGTATTCTGAAGAGATGGCAAGTTTTCTGATGACTATAAGGCTCTCATGGTAAACTAATCTGGCATGCTAATTTTTGTATTCTCTTCTAGTGTGAATAAGTAACTGAGGGTGGCTGATAATCTTTTAGGTTATCAATGAAGTCCAGTTTTTAGAGCTCTACACCTTTTCAAAAAAAATTCTGTGTTGGAAACTATTTTGGTCCCTCATCTTCTGATTTCATAACTCATGTCTTTATGCTTTTGAATTAAAAGATTCACACTTTTACTTTACAAAGTAAAGTAACCAGAGTTGAAATTTTATTCTGTGTAGCTTTAATCTATTTAGATTGTTTTATTTAGGCTTACTTTTTTCCCCCCTCATCTGTTTTTCCTAAAAAATGTTTTGTATCTGGATTGTTATTTAGCCAGTGGTTCCTTTAGCGATCTGATCTTGTCACCCATTATAATACTGGTATTAGTATATCAACAATAAAGAATTAACAGCTGAATAATAAAGTATGCTGTCTTTGCTTGTTTTTTTTTTTTTATACCAGGGATTGAACCCAGGGGTGCTGAACCATGGAGTCACATCCCTAGCCCTTTTTAATTTTTTAATTTTGAGACCTCTGAGGCTGCCTTTGAACTTCTGATCCTCCTGTCTCAACTTCCCAAGCCACTGGTATTACACCCAGCCTTTGTTTTGTTTTTTGATTGGTGGATAAATGGCTGGTAAGACATGGACAGCTTCTGTTGCTCAGTCTCCTCCCCTTTTATAACCAAAAGGATGAACGATGATCAGGAAGGAATATGTAGTTTTTTCTATAAACTAAAATGAAAGCATAATTCCTAAGTAATATTCCTGTTAGGATTGACCTCTATAAGGCATCAGTTGTATCCAGTGCCTAAATAACTGTTTGACTTGGTTGGTTCACACTGTCTTAAAATTATTTTCAGTTGGATTTTTTCTTTGCCTTCCCTTCCCTGTTAGGATGTCCAAAGGGTATTTAAAATTATTCCTTTTTCTCTAATTCCATTTCTTTGAGTAAAATAAACTTAAATTTCAAATATCTTCATGCTTAAACTATCTAGTATTATTTAATTATATATTTGTAATTATCCAGTATTATTATTGATGGGGGGGGCATAGTTTGTTATGGCAATGTGAAAATTTACATTTGAGATACTCAAAGTATTTTTGAGACAAATATTTATAAATATTTAACTTCTCCATTTGAGATTACCATAAAGAATCAGGAATTAATGTGAAAAAGAGGAAAGGGGGAAAGTGAACCAAACTGATTTGTTTTTAACTGTCTTAACTGCAAATGTTTTGCTTCATACGCAGTCAGAACTGAAAGAGTAGGACAGGCATCTTATAGAAGGGAAATTAAGGAGCTAACTTTCAAAATTTTCTTTTCCTCTTAACTACTATCTTTTTTCCTCCTCATTTCTTGCCTCTAACTTCTTGCCTTTGCTTGGTGGTAATATGGAAGTTTTATTCAGATAATTGGATTATTTTTTGATATGTGTCTTAAACTTGGGCTAATATTGAAATTATCTAATATATGTTATTTGGTATAAATCTAAGCAGAGTTTAACAAATTGGTGCTTCATGTGTTTAAGAGGCATAGTTTGAGAACTGTTCAGTCCCTAATAAATCAAAATGTAAGCTGAATAAAGGTGAACTGCCTTTCTTACTGTAGAACCTTTGCTATGCATTGTCAATCTTCACAAGAGTGAGATTGTAGTATGCAACTTTTCTTTTTCCTTTTCATTGCTTTTCTCTCTACCTTGTCTTCTCTCCTTTTTGTGGTACATTAAATATTTTTCTAAACTGTGTCATGGAGCATAATTTGGGAAATGTTGAAAATGAAAAAAAATACTTTCTTCATTTCTGGATCTATAGGAAATTATTCACTTCCTTTTTTATTGGAAAGTTTTTAGTGGGAAGATTCTTAAAGTTATTAAAAGGAAATATTTGAAGCTCAGTCTTCTGATATGTAATAATTTTTAAAAAAAGAATTATCCATTGTCTTATATGCTGAACTTCTTTACCCATTATATGTAATTGTATTATACATTTAAGAATCAATCCATATTCTTCCATAATGGTCTATTATATACATTTTCTTTCTAAAGAAACTTTTTAAATGTTTTATTAATTATATGTTCATTTCTTGAATTTAATCTTAGGTTGGTTTTCTTTCTACTTCTTTCTTTTCTTTTCTTTCTTTTTTTGGTGGGGGGATCAAGCCCAGGGGTTTGTGCATGCAGGCAAGCTCTATACCACTGAGCTATGCTTGTACCCCATAAGCTGATTTTCACTAACAAGGAAATGTTTTGCCCTAAACATTATCATTATTGGCTATTCTCTTAAAAAGAGAGTTTGAAAAGAGATTAGAATCAGACTTCAAAATAATTTAGAGAAAGGAATATCAGGTCCATTTTACCTTTCTAACAATTTCTGACTTTCCCCCCTTATATTTTCTCCCTGTTTCCCGCTTTTTTCCCTTTCATTGTGGTGAAGTTCACATAACAAAAATACTTATTTTACAGTGTACAATTTCTGTGACATTTAGTACCTTCACAATACAACTACCACCTCTGTCAAATGGCAGAACATTTTTTTTTTTCAGGTTTTACAAACCAAACTGGAATTTTTATTAGAATTTAGTTTTGTAGGTAAATTTTTTTTAAATTTATATATTTATTCTATTTAGATTTACATGATAGCAGAGTGAATTTTGATTCATTGTACACAGATGGAGCACAACTTTTCATTTCTTTGGTTGTATATGATGTAGAATCACAACATACATGTGGTCATACATAAAGCTAGGGCTATGATGTCCATCATATTCCACCATCTTTACTGTCCCCCTGCCCCCTCCCCACTCCCCACAAAGTTCCTCCATTCTTCCCATGTCTTCTCCCACATCATGGATCAGCATCCATTTATCAAAGAGAACATTTGGCATTTGGTTTTCTGAGATTGGCTTACTTCACTTAGCATGGTATTCTCCAACTCCATCCATTTACCTGCAAATGCCATAATTTTATTCTTTTATTGCTGAGTAATATTCCATTGTGTATATATACCACAGTTTCTTTATCCATTCATCTACTGAAGGGCATCTAGGTTGGTTCCACAGTTTAGCTATTGTGAATTGAGCTGCTATAAACATTGAAGTGGCTGCAACACCGTAGTACTCTGTTTTTAAGTCTTCTGGGTATAGACCTAGGAGTGGGATAGCAGGCTCAAATGGTGGTTCCATTTCAAGTTTTCTAAGGAATCTCCATACTGCTTTCCAGATTGATTGTACCAATTTGCACTCCAACCAGCAATGTATGAGCATGCCTTTTTCCCCACAACCTCGCCAACACTTACTGTTGTTTGTATTCTTGATAGTTGCCATTCTGATTGGCGTGAGATGAAATCTTAGGGTAGTTTTGATTTGCATTTCTCTGGTTGCTAGAGATGTTGAACATTTTTTCATATGTCTGTGGATCAATTGTATATCTTCTTCTGTGAAGTTTCTGTTCAGCTCCTTGGCCCATTTATTGATTGGGTTGTGGGTTTTTTGGTTTTAAGTTTTTTGAGTTCTTTATATACCCTGGAGATGAGTGCTCTGTTGGATGTGTGTGTGGCAAAGATTTGTTCCCAGAATGTCAGCTCTCTGTTCACTTCATTAATTGTTTCTTTTGCTGAGAAGAAGCTTTTTAGTTTGAATCCATCCCATTTATTGATCCTTGATTTAACTTCTTGCGCTATAGGAGTCTTGTTAAGGAAGTATGGTCCTAATCTGACATGATGAAGCTTTGGGCCTATTTTTTCCTGCTATTAGGCGTTGGGTTTCTGGTCTGATTCCCAGGTCCTTGATCCACTTTGAGTTGAATTTTGTGCATGGTGAGAGATAGGGGTTTAGTTTCATTTTTCTGTGTATGGATTTCCAGTTTTCCCAGCCCCGTTTGTTGAATAGGCTATCTTTTTTCCAGTGTACATGTTTGGCTCCTTTGTCTAGTATAAGATAACTGTATTTAAGTGGGTTTGTCTCTGTGTCTTCTATTCTATACCATTGGTCTACATGTCTATTTTGGTGCTAGTACCATGCCGTTTTTGTTACTATAGCTTTGTAGTATAATCTGAGATCAGGTATTGTGATGCCTCCTGCTTCACTCTTCTTGCTAAGGATTACTTTGGCAATTCTGGATCTCTTATTCTTCCAAATGGATTTCATGATTGCCTTTTCTATTTCTATAAGGAATGATGTTGAGATTTTAATTGGAATCGCATTGAATCTGTATAGTGCTTTGGGAAGTATGGCCATTTTGACAATATTGATTCAAATGGCAGAACATTTTTTATCACTCCAAAAGAAGGCCCTGTTTCCATTGACTGCCTCGTTCTCCTCCCTTCCCCCCACTCCTTTTCACCACCCCCCATAAGGACCTCAGTGGATTAGACAATTTATATTTATTTCGGGCACCAATTCAGTTTTGGTATTTTAATAATATTTTTCATGCATTTATTTACATATTATTTACATGTATAACTTGTATAAGTAGTTTACATGTGCCATTATATTAAATCTCTACAGTACATCTATCCCTATTAAAAGAAGTTTAAGTTCCTCAAGTGCCACAGTGGTAAGGTTGAAAGTTTGAGTCCGAGTCTGTTAGATTGCAAAGCTGATTTCTTTAATAATCATATTAGTTCATATACCAGAGGAGAAAACCTATAAACTCTTGGGCTAGTCTAGCCTATTCGTATCTATTGGTTTAATACAGTGTTGGTCCACACATAGTGTTAAAATTGAAATTTATTGTCTATATTTAAAAATTGGGAAGGCTCATGTAAAAAGCTATATTTCTAATTTCTTTTAAAAAGTTGAAGGATCTGCCAAAACTGTGTTTACATGGCATTTGAGATTGTAATGTTGATTCTATATAAATTCATAGAATCAGTAATTCAATCTATGTGTATGAGCTTTTGCTTTGTTCATACATATATAGCTTGCTTTAGATACTCAGAGTATTGTAGAATATTATTTGTGAATTGTACCATTTAAGAATGTACTATAAGCTGGGTGTGGTGGTGCACCCCTGTAATACCAGCACTTTGGGAGGCTGAGATAGAAGAATTGTGAGTTCAAAGCCAGCCTCAGCAATGACGAGGCACTAAGCAACTCAGTGAAATCTTGTCTCTACATAAAACACAAAATAGAGCTGGGGATGTGGCTCAGTGGTCGAGTACCCCTGAGTTCAAACCCTGGTGCCAAAGAATGTACTGTAGAGTCATTGTGCAGAGGTCTAATTTTAGTCCATAGGCTTCATCAAGAGAAAAAAAAAGAAGAGCCCAGCAGGATGGCACACACCAGTAATCCCAACAATCTGAGAGGTTGAGACATGAGGATCATGAGTTGGAGGCCAACCTCAGTAGATTAGTGAGGCTTTCAACAACTTGGACCCTGTTTCAAAAAAAAAAAAAACAAAAAACCCCAGAACACTGGGGATATAGCTCAGTGGTAAAGTGCCCCTGGGTTCAATCCCTAGTATAAAACAAAACAAAACAAAATAACAACTACCAAGGAAGGGAGATCATGAAATAACTAATACTGGAAAATTTATTTAATATTCAAGGTTCTAGATAGAAAGTACCTGCATAGTATCAAGCAAAATAAATGGAAAAAAGGCCCAGGCTAGGCAAGTATGAAATTTGTTTTAAAACACTAGAAGTAGCCGGGCGTGGTGGCTCAAGCCTGTAATCCCAGCACTCAGGGAGGCTGAGACATGAGAATCGCGAGTTCAAAGCCAGCCTCAGCAACGGCAAGGCGCTAAGCAACTCAGTGAGACCCTGTCTCTACATAACACACAAAAAAATAGGGCTGGGGATGTGGCTCAGTGGTCTAGTGCCCCTGAGTTCAATCCCCGGTACCAAAAAAAAAAAAAAAAAAACACTAGAAGTAAAGAGACCATCTGCTGGACGTGGTGGTGCACACCTGTAATCCCAGCACTTTTGGGAGGCTGAGACAGAAGAATCATGAGTTCAGAGCCAGCCTCAGAAATGGCGAGGTGCTAAGCAACTCAGTGAGACCCTAAAACAAAAAATAAGGCTGAGGATATGGCTCGGTGGGCAAGTACCCTTGAGTTCAATCCCCGGTACCAAAAAAACAAACAAAAAAACCAAAAGACCATCTTAAAAGTTTAAGCGTTCATTAGGAGGATTTGGAACATGATTGTCATCTAACTTCATGGTAGGAGAATTAAAGGATGAAGATGGTGGCACACTACCACAAAAATTCTGTTGTTGGCCTAGAATTCTGTATCCAGTAAAACCATCCAGAATGGGAGAAAATACTCATGAATTTAAAACGATGTGATCAAAAGACTCAACAAGAACAATGTAGTTCTTGGTTTAGGCTCATGGTTTGAGAGGCCTCAGTCCATAGATAGCTGACTCCATAGCGTGAGCCTGAGGTGAGACAGAACATAATGGCAGAGGGGTGTGGCAGAGGAAAGCAGCTTAGGACATGGCAACAAGGCAGCAGAGAGTAATGATTACAAGGGACAAAATATAGATCCCAAAGGCATTCCCTCAGTGACTCACCTTCTCCAGTCACACCCCACCTGCCTACAGTCACCACCAGTCAATCTATATCAGGAGATTAATTTATTGATTAGGTTACAGCTTTGATAATCTACTCACTTCACCTCTGAACATTCCTGCATTGTCTTACACCTGAACTTTTTGGAGATTGAACTGAGGGACACTCGACCACTGAGCCACATCCCCAGCCCTATTTTGTGTTTTATGTAGAGACAGGGTCTCATTGAGTTGCTTAATGCCTCGCCGTTGCTGAGGCTGGCTTTGAACTCGGGATTCTCCTGTCTCAGCCTCCCTAAGTGCTGGGATTACAGGCTTGTGCCACCACACCCGCCTACACCTGAACTTTTGAGGGACACCTTCATATCTAAACCATAACAAACATTTCTTAGGTGATTTTTAGAAGATGTGCTGCAGCAAAACAAGGGAATCAACTAAGGAAGGGAGAAGGATCAGAAGCAATAAAGGAAAGCCCAAAGATGACAACTGTGCTATAAGCTAAAGAGCTATTATCTCTGTTTGGAACAGGGGGCTGGAAGACTTCAGGAAAGAAAATTGAACTGATACGTGAATGTTGGAATATTTAGGGGGAAAATGAAGATTCTTATAAAACGGAACAGATTAGAAAAAGGTATCAATTAGCTGGGCGTGGCAGTCCACACCTGTAATCCTGGCAGCTTGGAGGCTGAGGCAGGAGGATTGCAGTGCAAAGCAAACCTCAGCAATTTAGTGAGACCCTGTCTCAGAGAAAAACAAAAAGGGTCGGAGATGTGTTAAACACCCCTGGGTTTAATCTCTGGCGCTAAAAAAACCCCACAAAAAACAAAAAACCCAACCAATTAGTGTTCCTTGATTTAACCCCAAATTGTGATACTGCTATTAGTCATATTTTAAAAAGTGAAATGTATGGGGGTACAACTAGTTTTGCAAGCCAGCTGTACCATGGTAGGAAATATGTAGATAATAAATCTATAGCAAACAATATGATGAATAGTGTTTAGAAATACTGAAATAAGTATGCCTGGGGAGAAGCAAATAAAAATTTGATTATGAATAGGGCCAGAGGTGAGTAATTTTTTATTATAGTAATATATATTTTTATATATAAAAAGATAAAATTTGCCATTTAGATGTTTTTGAGTTTACACTCAAGTGGCATTAAGTACATTCACATTGTTTTGCAACTGTTACCAGTATCTCTAGAATTTTTTCATCAACCCATACTGAAACACCAAGTTCATTAAAAACTACACCTATCTCCCCCACTACTCAGTTACTAGTAAACATTGTTCTACTTTCTATGTCTTTGACTTTTCTACAAATGGAATCATGCAATATTTGTCTTTTTGTGACTGACTTATTTTACTTAGCATGTGTCTAAGATTCATCTGTTTTGTAGCATGTGTTAGAATTAACTTTTAAAAGCTGAACAATGAATATCTCATTGTTTGTGTATCCCACATTTTGTTTGTCCTTTAATCCATTGATGGACACTTGGGTTCCACCTTTTGGTTGTGAATAATGCTAAGTATATCTGCTTTCGGTTCTTTTGGATATATACCCTAAAAAATGCTAGGTTAAATGGTGATTTGTTAAAATTTTTGAGAAACTGCCATACTGTTTCTTATAGTGACTGTACCATTTTACATTTCTTTCTTTGTGTTTTCTGGTGATGGAACCCTAGGCCTTGCACATGCCATGCAAGCGCTCTACCACTGAGCTACATCTCTAGCCCACCATTTTACATTTCTGCTAGTGGGGCAGAATGATTTCAATTTCTCAATATCCTCACCACCTCTTACTTTTATTTTATTTTAAAATGAATAGCCATCCTCGCAAGTGTGAAGTGGTGTCACTATGGTTTTGATTTTCATTTCCTTAATAATTGGTGATGTTGAACATTTTGGTGTACTTACTGTTCATTTGTATATCATCTTTGGAGAAATGTCTGTTCAAATCCTTCACCTATTTATAAATTGGGTAGTTTGGTATTTTTGTTGTTTATTTTAGGAGCTCTTTATATGTTCTGGATATGAATCCCTTATCAGATACCTGATGTAGTTATATTTTCTTCCATCTGTGAGTTGCTCTTTTGCTTTGTTAGTTGTTTCCTTTGCTATGCAGAAGCTTTTTAGTTTCTTAAAGTATAATTTGTCTGTTTTCTTGGATGTGCTTTTAGTGTCACATCCAAGAAATCATCTCCAAATTCATATCATGAAACATGAATACTCCTGTTTTTGTCTAAGAGTTCTATAATTTTAGCTTTTATATTTAGTTAAATATTGTGTATGGTATGAAGTACGGGTCCAGTTTCACAGTTTTGCGTATGGATATCTAGTTTTCCCAGCACCATATGTTGCTGTTCTTTCCATTGAATTAATTGGACATCCTTGTAGATAAATGAAGGACTGACTTTTGAGCGCTCTTTTGTATTTCATTGGTCTCTTTGTCTGCCCTTATGCCAAGACCACATTATTTTCATTACTGTTGTAAATTTTTAAAATCAGAGAGTGTACTTCCTCCAACTCTGTTCTTGCATTTAAAGAGGTTTTTTTTTTGGAGGGGGGCTGTTCAGGGCACTTTATGAATTTTAGATTGGATTTTTCTATGTCCACAAAAAACATTGTTGGGATTTTGGTAGGGATTGCATTAATCTGTAGATTGCTTTGGGTAGTATTAACATCTTAATGATATTAATCTTTTAATCCATGAATAAGGAATGTCTTTGCATTTATTTGTGTCCTTCATTTCTTAGTACTGCTTTTGCTGTATCCCTTTAGTATGTTGCATTTTTGTTTTTATTCCTGTTTTCTAAGTTCCTGTATGATAGTGTTTCTTAATATCCACATATTTTTGAATTTTCTATTTTTTTCTTGTTCTTGATTTCTAATGTCATTCTACTGCAATAGTTGGGCATAGTGTTCTGAATGTATCCTGTTAGATCTAGAATATATCTGTTAAGTCCTGTTTCCTTAAATGTCTTCCTGTCTGGTTCTTCTGTTATTGAGAGTACAGTGTTGAAGTGTTCAATTCTTGTTTTAGAACTATTTCTCCTTTCAATTTTGTCAATTTTTGTTTCATATATTTAGATAGTCCTCTTATTAGGTGTCTAAATGCTTATAGTTGTTATATCCTCTTATAGTTGTTATATCCTAACACTTTTTATTAATACATAATTTGGTTTGGTCTCATAACTTTTTATTTTTTCCAATATTAATGCAGCCATTCTCATTCTCTGTTGGTTATTACTTGCATAGAATATCATTTTCTATCCTGTCTCCTCCTACCTATTAGTGTCTTTAGATCTAAAACCAGTCTCTTTATATTTTTCATATGCATTCTGACAGTCTCTCTCTTTTGATTGGAGCATTTAATCCATTCACACATAGGTTTTTAACTGATATAGAGGGGATTAACTTTTGCCTCTTTAGCATTTTTTTTCCTGTATGCCTTATGGCTTTTCTGTCCCCCATTTTCTGCCTGTCTTTTGTGTTCTTTTAATAGTTTGTAATGAAATGTTTTAGTTCTCTTGTCATTTCCTTTTTCTTTATATTCTGTAGCTCTTTTCTTTGTGGACTGTATTTAACATCTAAAAGTTATAATACTAATTTGAGTTTATACCAGTTTGCTTTCAGTAGCATATCAAAATTTATCTCCTGTTCAGCTCCATTTCTTGTTCCTTTCAGCCTTTGATATCACAGAATTACATCCCTATATATTATGTATGAAGCTTAATCATTTTTTAATGCATTAGTGTCTTAAGTCATATAGAAAACAAACACTGGAGTTACAAAGCTACTTATAATAATTCTATCTTTGATAATTATTTTTATACTTAACCATTTAGCAGAGATCTTTCTCTCTTCCTCTTCCTCCTCTTCTTTTGTACTGGGGATTGAACCCACAGGTGCTTTCCTTTACCGCTGAGCTTATATCTATCCCTAGTCTTATTTTTAATTTTGAGACAGGGTCTTTCTTTTTTTTATTTTTTTATTTTTTTTATTTAAATGCATTTCAAGTCATAGTACATAACCAGATCTCTGTTTTTCCATTTCTCTGATTGCAAACCAAATAAATTCACACCATTAGAGTCTTCATAGATGTGCCAGGGGTAGTAAAGACCATCTCAAATAACCATCATTACTATGCCCATTTCCCTTTCCTTCCTCCTCCCTCCCCCAACCACGTTTAGAGTTCCTGCATTTCTCCTATGTTTCCCGTTCCCACCCCCCCTTATGTATTCTTATCCACTAATCAGAGAGAACATTCGGCATTTAGTTTTTTGGGATTGGCTTACTTCACTAAGCATAGTGTTCTCCAATTCCATCCATTTGCCTACAAATGCCATAATTTTATTCTCTCTTATTGCT
>CM053404.1:61859976-61932097 GCA_028644305.1 Xerus rutilus | reverse complement strand
GACAGGGTCTTTCTAAGTTGGCGAGGATCTTGCCAAATTTGATGAGACGGGCCTCTAACTTGTGATCTTCCTGCCTTCGCCTCTGGAATTGCTGGGATTACTGGCATGTGCTACCATGCCTGGATCTTTATTTTTTTTAATGTGGCTGTAAGTTAATATTATCTCTTTTTATTTGTGCTTTTGCTTTCTGAGGTTTTAGTTAATCAGGGATCAACCATGGCCTGGAAATAATTAATATTTGTCTTTACTTTTTCAAGAGAGAGACCATATTTATATAACTTGTAGTATATTTTATAATTCTATTTTATTAATATTTCACTGTGCCTAATTTATAAATTAAATTCCATCATAGATATGTATGTTTAAAAATGAAGACAATGTTTGTTCTCATCTCTAAGTAATTCAGATTTTTGTGTATTGCAACTTTTTGAAGTACAATATAGTTACATGGAAAGATGTATTTTAGATAACCAGGTTTTGGGAGTATTGCCTTTCTGCTTTTAGGCTCTACTTTCCAACTATCTATAGGCAAAATTTCCCATTTCCCTTTGGAAAGTGCTATTTTCTTGCTTTTTTAGCCCCTCTATTGTGTTAGACCTTCAAGACAATGAGCCAACTGTGGGTGTGAAATCTTTGGGAGGAGAGAGGAGGAAGTGGGAGGGACAGCCATGATGAATGTTTCCCTAAGTAATATTCAAGTTCCTTGAAAGAATGTAAACTCTCACCCCCCTACTTTTTAAAATGCTGTACCATTTTCTTTTAACTAGATTGTTTATTCTGCTATCGGTGCCCATGGCTGAAGCTAAGAAATCATGAAGTTCAGTTATTAAGGAGGCATATAAAAAGTATGATTTTAATAACCCTCACTCAAGCTCTAGGAAAATAATGGGGGCAAAAAATGAAGGTTGGGTTCTTGGGTTGAAAACGATAGAAAGGGACTAATTAAACTTAGTCAGAAAGGAATTTTCTTGAAAAGTACCAAGCAGCTCACAGCTTGAGAACCTGGCTTGGAAGACAGAGCTCAGGGAAGCAAAATAGGACCAGCAGGTTGTAACAAGGTTAGTTTGCTTAGACCATTGCTGCTTGGACACTTGCTGAATCTCAGGTACTGCTGCCGTGACTGTATACTGGTTACTGTACTCATGAACTCTTGGCAACACTGGTCATGTCTGTGAAGAATCTCTGATGCCTACCTGTTGCCCTCACTAGAATTCAGTGTCCAAAGCAGAAGGGCCTGATTGGCCTCAGGCCTGTACATGTGATGAAAGATGAAGAAAGAAGTTCTTGCTTCTGATCTCTTCAACTTCTTTCCAGATTGCAACGGTGTTTGATTGTTGAGCAGCCTAAAGATAACTTCCCCTACAGATTTCTCCTACTTTATATTCTCTACCTTCAGACCCTATTCCCAAACATCTACAACTAAAAGTTTTTTTTAAAAAATGGTGTTCTTGAGCAGGGTGTGGTGGCGCTCACCTATAATACCAGCAGCTCAGGAGGCTGAGGCAGAAGAATCCTGAGTTCAAAGCCAGCCTTAGCAACACAGTGAGGCGCTAAGCAACTCAGTGAGACCCTGTCTCTAAATAAAACACAAAATAGGGCTGGGGATGTTGCTCAGTGTTTCTAAGCAACTCAGTGAGACCTTGTCTCTAAATGAAACACAAAATAGGGCTGGGATGTGGCTCAATGATCAAATACCCCTGAGTTCAATCCTGGTACCAAAAAAAAAAAAAGGTATTCATGAACTTTTTAAAAAGAGCAAATGCAAAAATACTATATACTGTTTTATACCTTCTTTTTACATTCAGTGTATCTTTTATATTGACATGGACATTTTTTTTTTATTGACTACCTTTAATCCCATTTTATTATCATATATAAGAAACACTGCCATAAGATGAATATTCGTTTCCTTTTTTTTGCCATTGAGAAAACAGTGCTCTAATAAATATCTTTACACAGATTTTTATCTTGGTGTTCTTTTGCAAATGTATCCTTAAAAGCTGTGGAGTTGCTAGGTCAATTGAGTTCATGATTTAAACTTTTGCCTTCAAAAATGGCATTTTATATTAATGGCAAGATGTTTTGAGTGCTTTCTCCTTTCTTTACAACCTCTGCAGACTGAATATTGTCAGACATTTAATTTTTTGTAATTTGTTGGCAAAGTGTGATTTGATTAAATTTCTTTACTAGTGAGATTAAGTGACTTTTTGCTGTTTTATTGGTGGTATATATTTTTGTTAGGGTATGTTTATGTGTGTACTGACCCTGTCTTCAACTTAGTTTTTTTTTCGAAATTGTTTTTTTCTTGATTGTTGAGCAGCCTAAAGATAACATCCCCTACAGATTTCTCCTACTTTATAGGGGATTTTTTAAAATGAATATGAATATATATGATTTTTTAAAATGAATTCTCTCAAAAATAAGGAAATTAGTTTTAGTCTTTCTGCAGACAGTCTTATAATACCTTGACTATCTTGGCCATTTTAATTCTGTGACTACAAAAATGAGTAGTGAGTTGGGCGCAGTGGTGCATGCCTGTAATCCCAGTGGCTCAGGAGGCTGATGCAGGAGGATTGTGAGTTCAGAGCCAGTCTCAGCAAAAGCAAGGCACTAAGCATCTCGGTGGACCCTGTCTCTAAATAAAATACAAAATAGGGCTGGGGATGTGACTCAGTGGTTGAGTTCAATCCCCGGTACCCCTCCAAAAGTAGTGAGAAATTAGAGAAATTAATGGGTTGTTTGTGTTTTGAATTGATTGCTATCTGCTTTATTAGCGTGTATAATGAGAGCATATCAGAATTTTTTGTTGGTAGCTATTTGTCTAAAAATGCTCTTTTTTTAAAAAAAACACTTGCAGTGCTAGAGAGGGAACCCGGGGCCTCAGATATGCTTGCGAGGCAAGCACTACCACTGAGCTATAGCCTGAGCTTAAAAAATACTCTATAAGAAATAATTTTGCTTAAGTTATCAAGTAGAAAATACTTTTAATCCAGAGGAATTGTCACGTAGCCATTACTCCTGACTTACTGAATCAGAGGAATTTTCTGGACAGAGAAAATAGTGAAGAAGAGAATTTAAGAATTTCCGCCTCCCCACCCCTCTGCCATTTCTAGTAGTGTACAGCTGTCTAACTTTTGAAATTCTAATTTATTTTAATTTCTTTATGGTTCTGTTGGGTCTACCCTCCCCCAGCCTTCTATTTTTATCCCATTTCTATGTTTTTATAAGAATGCTGCTGTTTGTATTCATCTGTAATTATTTTCTCCCATTTTTGGCCATTATAAATGTACCCTTTAACTCTAAGCTCTGTGAGTAAGTTGTCCATAGCTAAATTGGTTGGTCTTCTAAAAAGTTTGTCTTTTTAAAAACTAGAATTGTTTGTAGTTATTTGTACAGAATTTTAGTTGTTAAATCCTCTCTACAGCCTTTTCTTTTAGGTTGAATTATGAATTCATAGCCTGTTATTTAAATGAAGCTTTTGAAATCTGTTTTACTGATCTGTATCATATCTAACTATGCCAGTATTTCCTTCCTTGTCTGACGTGAACTCTAAAATTATATGAACACTTTCTCTCCGTTTCCTGGCATTTCCACTCAAACTTGTTCCTCATTCTTTGTTGGAAATATATTCAGGGTTGTAGTTCCCTTATTTTTATTAGTCAATGATAAAGTAAAATTAACTAAGCATATCAAGAACTTGACAGAAAACTGCATATTGTTAAAAATTGTGAAGTCCCTAATTTTTACTGTATGTTTGTATTTTCCAATTGTAGGCTTTATTTGAAGAATATACATGAAATATACGTTTCATTTCTGTACATGAGTAGGAGGCATGAGTATGGTATTCAGTGGATTTTTAAAGATTGCTGCACCCAATAGACACATGCAGCTATTTATGTTTATACTTAAATGAATTAAAATAAATTGATTCATTCATTTACACTAGCTACATTTCAAGTATGCAGCAGCTACATGTGGCTACATATGTATTTGGACAGTGGCTACATATGTATTGGACAGCACAGTTCTACAACATTTTCATCATTGTGGAAAGTTATATTGGATATCTTCTAGATAATCAGTGCTGTTCTGTTGCTTATTCTAAAAAGTTTTAATCCTTAAGATGATGTACTCCTTCTATTGTTGTCCCCTAGTATTAAAATAAATTTGAGAATTTTTTAAAAAGTAGGTTGCATTTTACCAACTGATATTTGTAAATCAAGCTATTCATGTTACTTTTTATTGCTCAAATTTATTGAGCAGTAAAGTGTACCCTAAAAAGTGTACAGTTCAATCAATTGACATGTAACCATACCTACCCATCCACCCATGTAAATACCACCACAATCAAGATTTAGAACATTTCTATTACAAAAAGTTTCCTTGTACCCATCTATGTCACCTGCTTTCTAGCATTGTAGATAAATTTTGCCTATACTAGAATTTTATATACATATGGTCATACAGTATGCACTCATTCATTTTTTAGCTGGCTTCTTTCTCTTAGAGTAGTATTTTAGAAATTTATCCTTGTTGCTTGTTAACAGTGTAGTCTTCCCTTGGTATCCATGGCATTGGTTCCAGGATCCTCCTGCATATACCAAAATCCTCAAGTCCCTTATATAAAATGGGTAGTATTTGCATATAATCAATGTATATTCTTTTTTAAAAATTTTTTTTAGTTGTTCATGGATCTTTATGTATTTTATTTATTTATATGTGGTGCTGAGAATCGAACCCAGTGCCTCATGCATGCTAGGCACACACTCTACCACTAAGCCACAACCCCCAGCCCTCAATGTATATTCTCTGTATACATTTTTTTTTTTAAAAAGTACTTGTATGGAACTCAGGAGCACTCTACTACTGAGCTAAACCCCAGTTGTTTTTCTTTTGAGACAGGATGTCATTAAGTTGCCAAGACTGGCCTTGAATCTGCAATCCTCCTGCCTCAGCCTCTCAAGTAGCTGGAATTACAGTCATGTGCCTCCTTCCTCAGCTATAATGTATATTTTAAATCATCTCCAGATATTTACAACACAATGTAAATGCTGTATAAATAGCTATTATACTGTATTGATTAGGAAATAATGACAAGGAAAAAGAAGTACAGGTACAACCCTCCCCATCTGCCGTTAGTTGAATCTACTGATGTGAAAACCATGAACATGGAGAGTCGGCTGTCATTTGTTTTTCGTTTTTATTTTTGGTACCAGGGATTGAACCCTGGGGTGCTTAACCACTAAGCTACGGTCCCCAACCCTTTTTTATATTTTATTTAGTGACAGGGTATTGCCGAGTTGCTTAGAGCCTTGCTCATTTGCCAAAGCTGGCTTTGAACTGGCCATCTTCCTTCCTTAGCCTCCAGAGCCACTGGGATTACAGGTGTGCACCACCAGTCCCAGCTTCTGTGATTTGTTTTTATTGCTAATTCATTTTCCATTGTATGGACATGACATAATTTATTTATTTATTTATTTATTTTTAATATTTATTTTTTAGTTGTAAGTAGACAGAATATCTTTATTTTATTTTTATGTGGTGCTGAGGATCGAACCCAGTGCCTCACGCGTGCTAGGCGGGCACGCTACCACTGCGCCATAACCCCAGCCCCGACATAATTTATTTATCCATTCACCTGTGGTGAACATTTGGGTTGTTATCAGGATTTATTATGAGCAAAGTTTCTGTGAGCATTTGTGTACAAGACTTCAGGAACATATATTTTTATTTCTGTTGGTTAAATAAACGGCATAGACTATTCCACAAACTTTTTTTGACAGCGATGCTGAGGTTAATTTGCTAGGGGAAGGATAGTCTCTTAACAAAGGTGCTGGAACAACACAGAAAACGAAATAAACCTTGACATATACATCTCATCATACTTAAAAATTAAAATAGGTTATAGACCAAAACATAAAAGTAAAGTTTTAAACTATAAAACGAACAGATAACAATATGGAAGAAAATTTTTGCAACCTTTGGTTTAGTTGAAGAATTCTTAGATACAAGAAATCTTATATTTGTATTTTTTAGCCATAGAAAACTACATAAGAAAAAGTGGGCAATTGGACTTCATCAACATTAAAAACTTATGCTCTTTGAAAGGCACAATTAAGGAAATGAGAGGGCCAAAGACAGTATTAAAAAATATTTGTAATACATATCTAACAAAGGACTTGAATCTACAACATATGAATATGCACTTAAAATTTCATCATGAGAGGATAACCCATAAAGAAAAGAGGAAAAGATACAAAGTTTACAAAAGGAGATAATATAAATGGTCAATAAACATTTGAAAAGGTATTTCAAATTTGTCATGAGGGAAATGAAAATTAAAACAGTGCTGTTTAATGTTTATTGGAATGGCTAAAACTTAACGGGATTAACAAGGGTTGGCAGGGATGTAGATCATTTGGAACACTCAGGGCTGTTGGTAAAAACACAAAATGGGGTGGAGCAGTAGCTCAGTGGTAGAGCGCTTGCCTACCATGCATGAGGCACTGGGTTCGATCCTCAGCACCACATATAAATAATAAAATAAAGATCCATCAACAACTAAAAAAATATTTAAAAAAAAAACAAAACACAAAATGATTCAACTTCTTTGGAGCAGTGTGTGTTTGGTATTTATGTTGCTTTTGATGGCCAGAATTTCTTTGACGAGTTATAGGTTACTTGTGCTATGGCTTATTCTCCCTTCAGTTTTATACCTCTTTAGAGTAGATTTTCTTGAGCACTAGGAATCACTGTTGTTCAGTCGGAGTATATGGAGCTGTTATTTTGGCTCCTTTGTTATGTATGAGAAAACTACTGTAAAGGTAAGAGTTAAGTTTCACCATCATAGTTGCTTTCTTACTGGATATATGGGAGACAGTAGTTAAGGACTAGAGTGTTTGGAGTTTACCTATGTAAATGGATTAAAACAGGAATTATTTATGTATTTAAAAATGTATTAGTAATAGCTGTAACAATAGTACTTATACTCGGATTCTAAGAGCAAGTGTTGATTAAATGTGAATATAGCAGGGGAAATTATGTATGGTTCCCAAATAACTACAGAAAGATGTAGCAAATAATTTTGCTTTTCCAGATGCTAATTTTTCTGTTTCATCTACTTTAAGATTATTAGGAGGTATCCAATGTCCTTAGGAAGGGAATACCGTGAAAGGGTTCTCCACTGCGTTTCTCAAGCTGTTAGGAGCCTTCATAATTGCAGTTGTCAGTACTTGGAGTTATGTTACTACCGCTTCTGTAGTAGCTCTTGTTCCATAGCAAGTGCTTGACAAATATTTGTTCATTGAAATTTTGGGAAATACAATCTGCCATGCCTTTTTTCTGCTCTCTTAGTCTTCTGTTGAGGCTGTCCAGTAGATTTTTCTTCTTAGATATGGTACTTTTTTGTGTGTGTGTGTGGTACCAGGGATTGAATTCAGGAGTACTTGACCACTGAGCCATATCCCCAGCCCTATTTTTTGTGTTTTATTTAGAGACAGGGTCTCACTGAGTTGCCTAGCACTTCGCCATTGCTGAGCCTGGCTTTGAACTTGGGATTCTCCTGTCTCAGCCTTCCAAAGTGCTGGGATTATAGGCGTGTGCCACCGCGCGCAGCTAGGTATTGTACTTTTGAAGACTGGATCTTCTGTTTTTTATTTTCTGTGTCTTTTTTGAGACTTTTCATCTTTTTACTCATTGTAATCATTTTCCTTTACATCCTTATACATATTTATAGTAACTGCCTTAAAGTCCTTGTCTGCTAATTCTAACATTGGTTTTATCTTGGAGTCTGATTCTGTTGACTGTTTTTTTTTTTCCTCCTCCTTGGTTATGGATCATATTTTTCTGCTCTACCTGTCTAGTACATTTTAATTGGTTCTTGAATGTTGAAGGAATTTGGATTGTTATTTTCTTTAAGAGTACTGAGATTCATTTTGACAGGCATTTAAATAAATGGTTGATCTGATATTGTTAGGCTTGGTTTTTTTTGTTAAGGTAGGCCTATTTCAGATTTATCTTTTGTACAGTCTTATGGGTCTCTACTTCTAAAGTGTGGCCTTTCTGTGGTCTCAGCTGAATATTAAGAGTACTCAGGTCTTTCGTCTCTGGCTGGGCCAGAATTCCAGCTTCTCTCAGTATTGTACTGCCTCTGGTGTCTTCTCATTATACTTTCAGATTCTGCATATATGCAGCCCAGCCCTTTGCCAAAGATCTGAGGTGAAATCCATGCAAACTTCTTTTTCCTTTTTCCTATGCATTATGGCATCTCTGGTACCCTGCTTTAATAGAGTCTAGCTGCCTTACCAACTGCTATCTCTAATTCTCTAATCTCTGCCTTTTCACCTCTGGGAAGCCTTTCATAACCTATCTGTAACAACTGTAGTGTGACATAAAATATGTAACTCTTATTAGTGATAGTTTGAAGTGCTGCTTGTACTACCGTGTAACATGGTTTTTTCACGTTCAAGTTCATGGACTCTTTTTCTCCACCCCATCATACACATTTGTAGACTTCCAGTAGTTATATTGTAGTTTTGGTTATATCAATATTGAGGATTTTTTGTGGTTATTACTAGATAAATGCCATTCATGTTTCAGCAATATAGTGTATTGTGACTTACTTTTTTTCCTGCATGTTTAGTTTTCCCTGGAATTGTAATTGTCTCTTATTTTTTTTTTTTTTTTACTTGTTCAGTTGTCTATGTTCTTAATTTTAATTCATTCACAAATTCACCGTGTTTGAGCACATTTGGTATTCTGTCAGTTTTATCATCTCGATCCTTCTTATTGGCCCTAATCTGGATTAATTGCTCTCAAGACTTGCTATATGGAAGTCTATTTGATGTCCCTTCACCATCATTTTGGGGATTCACCTGTCCTCTCCTGTGAGTTGGATTCTTCAGTTCCTGGAACCTGTCATCATTTTTCATTGTTTCCTACTTTTTTTTTTGCCATCTCTTAGTAACTTCCTGAGAAAATATAGGAAAGTAAAATTATTTTTAGAGTTTGCTTATTTTAAAATATTTTTTATTATATTTGTTTGATTTATAGACTCTGTCTTGGTGTAGAATTCCAGACTGGAAATTTTTCATCAAAATCAGAGGTTTTGCCTAATTTTTTTTTAAAGCTACTAGATACAGTAGTATGTGTCTAATCCCAGTGACTCAGGAGGCTAAGGCAAGAGGATCTCAAGTTTGAGGACAGCCTCAGCAACTTAGAGAGACCCTGTTTCTAAATTAAAAAAAAAAAAAAAATGGATATAGCACAGTGGATATAGCTATGGATATAGCACAGTGGTAGAGTGCCTGCCTCTATGTTGAATGTCTGTTGTTGGCAGGAAAAAAAAGGTCACTGTCATTTTATTCCACTTCTTTTTATGAAAATGTTTCGGGCAGCTTTTTAGGGTCATCTTCTTGTTTCTTCAACATTTAAAATTTCAAAATATTACTGGGTTTTCATGTTCCTTTTTGTTTGAAAACTCATTTTTTAAAAAAAGTCTTCTGTTTAATCCTTTGTCTTTTCTATTTTTTTCTGATAGTTCTTCAGCATTATATTCTTGTAACTCTTGTATTATCTCATAGGGTTGAGGATTAAACAAATTTACATGCATAGAATTCTTAAAATAAGTGTCTGGCATGTGGTAAAGACTTGTGGTACATGTAATTGTTATTGTTTAGTTCTATAATTGTCTTGAGGACATTATCTTTGGTTTTGATTCTTTGACTTACTAGTTTGAGATCTATCTCCTTCCTCTATAACTTGTGAATACGCTATGCTCTCAGATGTTTGTGAGAGGTAAATAAGAATATATATGTGAAAATGCTTAACAATACCTTTTACAGAGTTAATGGTTGCTACTTGAATCTTTCAAATATCAAGCTTTTAGTTTGAAAGAAAATGATGGCTGAATTTTAAGAGTAATAGATTTGTTGTGACTTTCTTGAAGATTTGTATGAGCTAAGTGAACTTGAGTTAAATACTAGTACTGCCTTTTCAATAAATTATTTCATGATAATCTTGTTTTGTTATCCCAAAAAGAGATGAGGAAAATATTCATTCTGTGAAAAGCTCTGGCTTTACTTCAGATTGTATAACTCTATGTAATGTAGTAATTATTTAAGAATGACATGATTATTAGTTTAAAACCCATGGAGGGAATATTTATTTGGGTTATTTATTTATTTTTACTTAAAGGTATTTGAGATTAGGAAAAACAATCTGTCTTTTGGTTCTTCTCAATAGTATTAATGTAATTTCAAATGTTAGCTCATTTTTGTTAATGGTGGCTTTTTGTTTGTTTGTTTTGTTTTAAGGTTTTTGGATTCAAAGCATAAAAACCATTACAAGATATACAATCTGTAAGTATGTTTTCTTATTTGTACGCTTGCAAATATCTTCTAAAATAACTAATAAGTGAAAGTTATTTTCTTGTTAAAGTAGAGTTAAAGATACATTTTATTAGAATTGTATTCCTAAAACAATTAGTTGAAGAAGTCTGAGAACATTGTTAGATCATTTAGAAAGTGTAGTGATGAGGTAAAACAATGTTGGCACAGATTCATGTTACTTGATCTGCTTTAAATGACTTGGCATCCAGCCCATCTTTGAGCCCATAACCATGTGGCGATTTGAAGTGTAATCCTCAGCAGAGCTTCTGTTAAAGCATTAAGATGTCTTCCATGGAGGCATTCTGCAGAGTGGATATGATTTTGTTTATTCTGTGTCTGTTGATCAATTGATGGAAGAAGGTATTAGATTATTTGGTTTGTAACATAATAAGTTATCTAAAATTGTTGAATTGTATGGTATCTATTGCCTTGGGCAGGGTTTTAAGGGTTTGCCTACTTGATAGAGCTAATTGAACTTATCTTTGCCTTTCTACTTTTTCTTTTGACTTTGGGAGTAGAGACATGAAAGGGAAAAAAGGAAGGAAGGGAGGAAAAAAATACATAAATCATTTTGCCATTGAAGTCTGTTTTTTCTTTCCCCAAGTATTAACCATTTTCTAAATTTTGAAAAATAGTACATTGAAAAAATGGTACCTGACCTTTATTTTTCTTATATTTATAAATGATAACTAGAATAAAATTATGTAAAGTTATATATACTTATTCTTGGTCACAATTGTTTTGTAGAGTTATTTATCAAATGTTAGAACAAGATTCTTTTCTGCCTCCAATGGGCATTTAAATCTTTACCAAAAAGAGTAAAAGATTTTTTATGCCTTATTGTTTTGTGATATTTTTGTTCTAATAAAACTCAGAAGTATTGGGTGTGGAGTAGACACCAGTGTTGTTGCCTAGTGAATTTTCACTGAATTCTTCAGATTCATAAAGGTGCAAACATTTAGTGCTTGCCATATGTTAGACATTATTAAACACATTGGGGGAGGTACAGCAATGATAAGACATCATTTCAGTCCTCAGGTAGCTTGTAGTCTGATGTGAAAATTAGACAAAGTATTCTAGAAGAGATAACTCTTGAATAGAAGAGAGCATTGAAGAGAACAGTAGAAATAGTAATTGTGTTCCATAGGAAAGGTTTCATAAAGGAAGGATATTTGAGTTGTAGTGAACAGAATCAGTAGGGACTGACTTGTAGGCCAAGGAAGAAGGAAAATGGCATTGCAAACAAAGCAAATGCCAAGTAAGGAGATTGTTGGCATAATAGTGTTTGGAATATGGCAGATAATTTTGGTCGGATTGTGATGTGTGTATGTGTGCCTGGGAAGTTTCAGTGATAAAATGTGCTTAAGTTTAGGTGAGCCCAGTTTACAAATGATCTGTGCATTTAGGGGTCTTCTTTTCTAGATTAACCTTTCCTATAATGCCTCGTTGTTTCTTTGGAGAAAAATAAAAACCACATAGCTTTGTGCTTTTTGAAGATCTCTATTCAGAAGTTGAATTAAAAAAAAAAGACAAGAACTGTCAAAAGCTGAAATCCATTAAATAGATCTTGTCAGTCTTAGACTCTGAGAATTGGGGATTTAGAGTCTCAAAAGGGAGGTCAAAAGACAAATTCTGCATTTGTCAAAATTTTATTCCAGTTTAGCATATCCAAAGAGAAGTAAATTCTTTTCATTCCTGTATGTAGTGGCTTCCTGCTTTTTAGAATTTAGGATTTAGGCTTGTACCATTGGTGTTGTTGGTCATTTACTACATTGTTATGGTTAAAATTGGCATTGGGGGATATCCTGGGAATGTGAATGCCTGATTTTGTATTTCCAAGCATTGGACTCCTAAGTTAATGAAAAAACTTTATTAGTCTATAGTAGCTTTTAATGCATATCAACTCCCCCTCCTCACATGGAATTGTGGACTTTCAGGACTGGAAAGTACCTACCTGAAAGAGATTTTTTTAGTACAACCTTCTCATTTTACATATGGGCAGTATGAAGCCTAGAGAAATTAAGAGAGTTGACAAAGTCATAAAGTAGCAATCCAGCCATTGTTGATGCCAATGTTCCTTTTGTTTTGTTTTTTGTTTTAACCTCCCCCAATTTTGTTCACTTCAAAAGTTTCTAGAACTGCCAGCCTTTAGCATGGTCCAGCCTTTACCTCCTTTCCACCTCTGCTTATTATATATCTGGTTCTGGATAAGTGAGTCTAGCTATCATTAACAGGTGTTACTATTTTCTCTCTCTCTCTCTCTTTGGATAGTTTCTATTTTATATATATATAGTTTATAAATATAGTGTATATTTTATGTATTTTATATAGTTTCTATTTTATTTCTTTTCATTTTAGGATAGTATATCCTAAAAATGTGATCTCTCTCTCTCTCTCTGGAAATATATAGATAGGAAGATATTAAAATATTTACACTAGGCATACCCACATTTAGTAGCATATTAAACCTTTTATAGAAATTATGACATACATGGATGAAGAAGAGTTCTTAATGGGGACTTTCTAATAATTAGTCTCTAGTTTCTTCAGGCTTTCAATAAGTTAAGAATGGGCAAAATTTAGCCTTATAGAATTATCCAAATTCAAGTATCCTGATACTTGTTAAATTAATCTTTTTTTTTTTTTTAGGGTACAAGTACTTTTCATTTTTGTTTCTTCTTCTGTATAATCTGCACACTGGTAGTGATAGGGAAGGAAGAGAGATAGGAATAAAGGCATATTTGGTTAACCTTAGTGTTCACCAAATGCTAATTTTTGAAAGATTTACATATTTTATTGTATATTTTGCTTGATACACTTAATCCTTTTGTGGTAAACGTTTAGCTAGTATTGATTTTTAGTTGTTTTCTTGTGTAAGATAAAGATAGCTTTATTGTAGAGAGAAAAGAAGAGACTTACCTACTTAGCTAACTCTATAGCAAATATCACTTCTTTGGAAGCTTTTCCTATTCTTATCCCTTTCTTCACTCTGACTACTACCACTTCAGAAAAACTCAGGGCTACTTCATTTCTCTTGTCTCATGTAAAGCTAAGGGTAATGATAAACAATAATGATATCTTTTGAGTTTTAGTTATAAAGAAATTGAAATGATTAAACCCCTAATTGCTTTCTAAGTATCTTTTATTTTAACATGTTGAGATTTATCACTAACATACCACAAAAAAATAAATAAGTAAAAGAAATTTTGTGTGTGGGATGTGTGTGTGTGTGTTCAGGGAGAGCATTTATCAAAGAAAATCCTCAAAGTCTTCATCTTTACCCATGAGCATTTGCACCACCACCAGTCTTAGCTTGTACTTTTCAGGCTCCCATACTTACCTGTAAAGATCATTATAACTTTTTTTCTTGTTTTTCATCATCACTATTTGTTGGCTTTGTATTTTGTGACAAATATTGCTCGTATAGATAGAAAGCTGGCTTTGATTAAAATTAGAATAAAAATTTTTTTTTTTGGTACTGGGGATTGAACTCAGGGGCACTCAACCACTGAGCCACATCCCCACTCATACTTTGTGTTTTATGTAGAGACAGGGTCTCACTGAGTTGCTTAGCGCTGTTGCTGAGGCTGGCTTTGAACTCACCATTGTTCTGTCTCAGCTCCTGGCTTGAATAAAATTTTTTATTGCTTTCATATTTAAAACTTTCAGTATTTTTTATTATAAGTAGAAGTATGGTGCAGTAGTAGAAAATGTTTGAGTTTTGTAACCAGGGATATTGAGCTTGAGTTCTGATTCTTCATTTATATATTGTGATTTGCGGCATGGTTTTAAATGCTCTTCTACATCTTAGCTTTCTCATAAAAATATGAGGCTAATATTAATCATTATTACATGGTTGTGAGGATGAAACAAAAATCATAGAAACTTTTAGAAGGTTTGTACATCTCATAGCATTTAGTAGTTGTTAGGTCTTCTTTCCCTCCATATGTTTATTTTAGAGTACTATGCTGAAGATCAAACCCAGGGCTTCATGTGTGCTAGGCAAGTGCTGTACCATTGAGCTACAACCTTCAGCTCCCAAACCAAACATTTTGAAATCCTGAAAAAGTATGGGAAATTTAGAGAACTGAATCTACTTGAAGCTGGCATTTATTTTCTTTTAAGCTGTTATGAAACTAGCTTCTAGTTTTTTTAATAGCCTCACATCCCACTTCCTAAGCCTTTACACGATTCCTTATAAAATACTGCACTATGTGGATTGTTCACTACTCATTAATCTGCTAAAGAAAGTGTAAAAATTTGATTATTTTCTTGATCATTTCTCTTCTTCCTACTTGTCATGTTTTTCACATTTGTATGAAATTATTTAACAAAGATGCACATGCCATTACTAAATACATTTTCTTTTTAGCAAACTCAGTATTCTAAATTACAATATACTAAAAATAAAAAAAACTTATTTTGTTTTGAGTGGTAATGTGAAAGTCAATTTATTTTAGATTTGACCAGTTAAAAAAACAGTGGGTTTCAGTTTATAAGTCGTTCAATTTTCTTGTGAATTTGATTTTGAAACTTTAGAGGAATTATATAGATGTTTTCCAGAGTTATCAATGTATAATAAAGGATCATAGTAGCTTATTTGAAATTTTGGGAGCTAGTTATTGTCAATATTCTGAATTTTTCAGTTTTCAGAAAGATAATACAGAAGCATACATATACATAAATACCCTGGTGGGATTTCGTATAGAACTCAGAATAAAGTGTTTGATTCTTTACTGTAGGTATATTAATTAAGGACTACAAACAGTCTTATAACCTCAGATCAGGTTCTGCTACAATTGAGATTGCCATAAATTTAAGAGAAAATGTTAGATGTTTTGTAAGTTTAGGATTTTGGCATTGTAGGTTAAGGAGCAGTAGACCTTAATTTGTTCTGAAATGTTAATTTTTTAAAAATAGTTTTAAAAATCTGGTTTGATTAGTAGTTGGAGTTACTGGGATGCTGCTGACCACACTGTCAATTCTGAGTAAGCCCGTACATGATAACAAACATATCACTACTATTAAAAAGACAAATATTTGCATTCTCTGTGAATGCAATGTTAGAATTTTACTATCCTGTATTGATTTTACTTATTCTTTCATTTCAGATATTAAAATTTATAACCTGAGGGATTATTGAGAAAGATGACTTTGGCTTATCTAAAGGGGAAAGATGTGGTTTAAAAAAAATTAGTAAACATTGCGTCCAAATAGATTATCATCATTCAGTTTTGTTTTGTCCTTTTGCTTTTACTATTTTAAACATGTTTTCAAATAATAGAGAATTGTATATGCTCATCTGGTGAGATGACAACATTGGAAACTATTTGTTTACAGGCACTTATGAAATAAAAAATACATTATAATAAGATGTAGAATTTCAGTAGAGTAAATTTGAAGGTATAGATGCAGATGAATTTGTAGGGTTGTATGGTGGTGGCATCGTGTTGATAAGCAAATGTATAAGGTCTGGTTGCATATATTTCACATTTTAAACCTCCACTTCCTTAATCATAAAATGGGGATAATATTCGTACCTACCTCATATAATTCTTGGGATTAAGTGAAATAGTGAATGTAAAACACTTAGCATAGTGCCTGGTTCAAGAAACCTTTTGTTGTTATTAATACTTTCTTTGCCTAAGTGCGAAAGGTGACTTTATGCCACTTTAAATTTTTCTTTTAGATGTGCTGAAAGACATTATGACACCGCCAAATTTAACTGCAGAGGTATGTATAAATGTACTGCAGCATGTTGTATAACTTAAACCAGTAGACTATACTGTACTGTCATAACAGTAATGAGTTATCTAGATTATTAAGTGATATAAATATTTGTCTTGAGGACAAAAACTAATTTTGCTGTTGTGCTTTAGAAAACAAGTATCATACAAACTTCTCTTTTTGTCTGGAAGACTAAAGTGTAGGATGGACAGTCAGGAGAAATTACTAGACTATGTATTATAAGGAGCAGGTTTTCCTACTGTTTGAAGCATTTGATGTCATAATATGCAATTACAGAGAGAAAGCAGAACTTCTTAACTTTTCTGCTTTGAGTAGTAACTTAAAAGACAGGAGCTGAGTGCAGTGGCGCACACCTGTAATCCCAGCAGTTTGGGGGCTGAGACAGGAGAATCGTGAGTTCAAAGCCAGCCTCAGCAACAGTGAGATGCTAAGCAACTCAGTGAGACCCTGTCTCTACATAAAACAAAAAATAGGGCAGAGGATGTGGCTCAGTGGTCAAGTACCCCTGAGTTCAATCCCTGGTACCAAAAAAAAAAGAAGATGGGAAGGATAAAATAATAGGGATAAAGAGGAGCCATATAGGTGAAAGCATGGAACTATTTTTAAAAATTTTTTATTCTAGTTAGTTATACATGACAGCAGAATGCATTTCGATTCATTGTACATGAATGGAGCACAACTTTTAATTTCTGTGGTTGTACACGATGTAGAGTCATATTCATGCAATTATACATGTACCTAGGGTAATGATGTCCATCTCATTCCACCATCTTTTCTATCCCCGTTCTCCCTCCTTTCTCTCCCCTTTGCCCAATCCAAAGTTCCTCCATCCCCCCATCCCCCCATTATGAATCAGCATCCACATATCAGAACATTTGGCCTATGTTTTTTTTTGGATTGACTTACTTTGCTTAGCATGATATTCTCCAGTTCCATCCATTTACCTGCAATTGCCATAATTTTATTCTCTTAATGCTGTGTAGTATTCCATTGTGTATGTATACCATAGTTTCTTTATCCATTTATCTATTGAAGGCCATCTAGTTTGTTCCACAGTTTAACTGTTGTGAATTGAGCTGTTATAAACATTGCTATGGCTGTGTCACTGTAGTATGATTTTAAGTCCCTTGGGTATAGCCCGAGGAGTGGGATAGCTGGGTCAAATGGTGGTTCTGTTCTGAGTTTTCTAAGGAATCTCCATACTGCTTAGTGAACCGTTTTAACTGAATTTTATTCCAGGCATTCGTAAATTCTGTCTCAGAGCCCACAGAAATTTCCACTTGTATTTGTAAAACCCCTTAAACCATGAGAGAACTGGAGAGTTTGAGAAGTTTACAGATGTGAGCTACAGATGGATGTATTTGCCATTTATCCCTCCTGAAAATCTAGAATGGACTTTTAAATAGATGGTTTGAGAATTCTGAAGCACTAATGACTGAGAGTCAGTGTAATTTCACTAAGAATGGTTTTGTAGGGGGGGAGGCTAGGTAGAGTTAGGCTTCTGCTTACTAGGCAAAGCATGCCATTGGTTGAGGTTTCTCTCCCTGCCACTTTTTTTTTGATACCGAGGATTGAACTCAGGGATACTCGACCACTGAGCCACATCCCCAGCCCTATTTTGTGTTTTATTTAGAGACAAGGTCTCACTGAGTTGCTTAGCATCTCACTGTTGCTGAGGCTGGCTTTGAACTCGTGATTCTCCTGTCTCAGTCTCCCAAAGTGCTGAGATTACAGGCGTGTCCCACAGCGCCTGGCTTTCGCTCTCTTTCTTTGGTACCAGAGATTGAACCCAGGGGCACTTTTAGTGTTATCGATACATACATGACTTGAAAAGCATTTACAAAAGAAACTGAAAAAAAAAATTACTTACAAAAAGTATACAATTATAATAAAGTTTTGAAGTTTCAGGTCTTTTCACATGAATTATGACCACTGAGCCACATCCCCAGGTCTTTTAATTTTTCAGTTTAAGACAGGGTCTTGATAAGGTGCTTAGGGTCTTACTTAGGTGCTGAGGCTGGCTTTGAACTTGTGATCCTCCTGTCTCGGCCTTCTGAATGACTGGATTACAGGAGTGTGCCACCATGTCTGGCAAGGTTTATCTCTTTAAATAGACATCTAACAGATTTTCCGAAATGTTTTTGTGTGCCACTTAGGAAATGAAGATGAAGTAATAGTCTAGTTATTCAAATGACTAAGTGAAAGCTGTCCCACCAACTGTATGTAACAGTAGTCATTATCTATCAGAAGAGCTTTCCTGTCGTACCAAAGGATTTAATTGATTGTATTCTCTACTATATTATGACGACTTGAAGATTCAAGACAATAGTGTTCACATATTTAGATGACACAGAATAATTAGTACATTGGTGTCAGTCAGGACATTTAAGGATCTTAGTAGATTGAAACCGGTGCAGAATACTAATATGATAAAAATTTAGTAGTAATATATCTAAAGTTCTATTTCTAGACAAATTTTAAAAAACCTCAGCTGTAACTATAGGAAACAGAAGACTTGGATTCTTAATAATTCATGTGAAAAGACCTGAAACTTCATTTGATAAACTTTACTATTACATACTTTTTGTAAGTAATTGTTTTTCAGTTTCTTTTATAAATACTTTTCAAGTCATGTATAGATAACACTAAAATTTGTACCCACCCCCTTCCTTTGGCACTGGGGATTGAACCCAGAGTTGCATTACTACTGAGGCACATCCTCAGCTCTTTTTTTTTTTTTTTAATGTATTTTTTGGTGCCGGGGATGGAACTCAGGGTACTCAACCACTGAGCCACAACCCCAGCCCTATTTTGTGTTTTATTTAGAGACAAGGTCTTATTGAGTTGCTTAGTACCTTGCCTAATTGTTGCTGAGGCTGGCTTTGACCTTGTGATTCTCCTGTCTCAACCTCACGTGCGCCACCACTCCTGGCTTATTTTTTTATTTTTTGAGACACAGTCTCACTAAATGGCTTAGGGCCTCACTGAGTTGTTGAGGCTGGCTTTGAACTTGCCATCCTCCTGCCTCAGCTTCCTGAATCACTAGGATTACAGGTGTGTGCCACCATGCCCAGCTGTAAGACCATCTTTAAATAAACCACAGCATTTTTATTTTATGAAGTATAAAATACAATCCTTTCCACAGTTGATTCTATTGATAACCTATACTTTCTTTGAAATATCTTTTGTCATGATGCAGTATTATAAATATTGTTATTCCTTTTCTTAGAAAATGCATTGAGAAATCCTTGTGACATTTCATTTTGGATTCAGGTATACCTCTGATGTATTGAGACCTCTGCTCCCAATCTTACAGCACTTTCCTACTTCATGAAGCGAGAAACAGAATTCTTGGCCACCTTGTCTAATGGGTACTTTTAGAAGTTAGCAATAGAGTATGTTTTCTTCAAAAATTAGAAAGTCAATGAGCAATATGTTCTTTGTATTCATTGTTTTTTCAAACATCTAAGTTTATTATGCATTTCTGAAGTTTACCTAAAAAAATCAGAGATTTTTTTTCTTACTCTGAGGTTATCTTTTTACCACAGTTGCACAGTATCCTTTTGAAGATCATAACCCACCACAGTTAGAACTTATCAAACCCTTTTGTGAAGATCTTGACCAATGGCTAAGTGAAGATGACAATCATGTTGCAGCAATTCACTGTAAAGCTGGAAAGGGACGGACTGGTGTAATGATTTGCGCATATTTATTACATCGGGGCAAATTTTTAAAGGCACAAGAGGCCCTAGATTTCTATGGGGAAGTAAGGACCAGAGACAAAAAGGTAAGTTATATTCAATGTTTTCCCTTTCTTTCTCCTAGATCCAAGAATTTATTGGAAGACAGACTTTTTTCTTTTTCTGTTTTTTTTTATTTACCTTTCTAGAGGTATAATTGATAAATAAATATTCAGCATATAATGTGATGTTTTGATATGTGTATATATTCTGAAATGATTACTACAGTCAGTCTACTCTACATATCCCCTCATATAATTATCCTTTTTTCCCCACTGTGGGCCGAGCATTTGAGATCTACTTTTTTAGCAATTTTCTTTTTTTGGTACCAAGGATTGAACCCAGGGGCGCTTAAGCACTTGCCACATCTCCAGCCCCTCCCATATATTTTATTTTGAGATGGTCTAGCTGAGTTGCTTAGGGCCTTGCTAAGTTGATGAGGCTGGCCTTGAACTCACGGTGCTCCTACCTCAGCCTCCTGAGCTGCTGGGATTTCTCTTAGCAATTTTCAAGTATGTAGTACATTATTATTAACTATAGTCACCATGCTGTTTATTTGATCTCCACATCTTATTTATCTGACCTAACTGAAACTTTGTATACTTTGAGTAATATCTCCCCATTCCCGTCTACCCTCTAACCTCTAGAAAACAGATTTTAAAAAGATAGTTGCCAATGCTTAATTTCTTCCAAAATTTTTAAATTAGGTATTGCCCCAACTTCTGTATGAAGACAACTGATTTTATTAAATTTTTCTGATCATGCTGCCCTTTTCATATCATGCTAGCAAATCTTACCCACTAACTATTACAAATTTGGTCTTACAAAAATCCTTATAAAATAGCATTTTAAAAAGTGTATTGCTGGGCATGATGGTGCATGCCTATAATCACAGAAACTTGGGAGGCTGAGGCAGGGGTATCACAAGTTTAAGTCCAGCTTTAGCAATTTAGCAAGGCCCTAAGGAACTTAGTGAGACCTTATCTCAAAAGAAAAAAATAAAATAGGCTGGAAGTGTAGCTCAGTGGTGAAGCACCCCTGGGTTAAATCCCCAGTGTACAAAAAAATCAACCAACCAACCAAAAACACCCCAGAATATCTATCAAAAGTAAAGTTACTGTTGCTGAAGTTTGCTTGAGAATAAAATGTTTTGGGATCATTGCCTGAATATGATTATTACCTAATAAAGTATGATCATAATATAATAAAGTTATATTATGATAAAATTATATTATAATAAAATTCGTTCTTTCATGTGAATAATTATAAATGGAGTTAAAATTAATCAGAGATTCTTCAATTATTTAGAAAACTAAAGAACTTAAAAATCAGCAACAAAATTTAACTTAGTATATTTGAGGACAAAAAATAAAACTCTTGAGAGAGTTTTTACAATGATTTTCAAAGGGTCAGTTTCTTTGGATGCTAAGTACAACAAAACATATTAGCATTTAATACAAAGAGTTTTTTGTATGTTTCTCTAAGTTCGACAAAACCCAAACCTCTCCAGATAGATAGAAAATCTTGTTTAGGAAGGGAGACATCAATCACAATTTTATTCAAAAATTTGTTGTAGTTTTAATAATTTTATAATCAGGCAGCTTTTCCAAGATGAGCCAATTTCTTCTAAATTCAGCTTCAAAACAAATAGAACTTATTATATTCATCATTTTAAGCTGAGTAGTTGCATCAGTTCCTGGTTCCTGTACTTCTTTCTCATCTCTTGTTTTCTAAACATTTGTCTTTGTGACTTTTTGAGTTATATGTAGGGATGCCAACATACCATTGTATTGGTAATAGTTGACAAAATTGGACATTAAAAATCAGAATGTTTTTTGGTAAAATATAAAAGTTGTGTAATGAACAGAATGCTAGATTTAATGAGCTAGGAACTTAAAAAAACTGTTCATGTTATATAGCTTTAAAAAATCTGAAGAGAGCTGGGCATGGTAATGAATACCTGTAACCCCAGCAGCTTGGGAGCTGAGGCAAGAGGATCATGAGTTCAGAGCCAGCCTCAGCAACTTAGCAAGGTCTTAAGCAACTCGGTGAGACTCTGTCTCTAAATAAAATAAAAATAAACAATTTTAAAAAGTAACCGTTAGTTCAATTATGTGTTTTTTTTTCATACAAATATCAGTGGCTACTGTATATGAGAGTAGTGAATAAATCAAAGTGGTATAAATTAACCAAAATTAAACTTTAGTTTTCTTAGTAGTAAATTTTAATGAATGGGCTATTGTTTAACTTTTGAAATAACAAGTAAAACTCTACCATTTTCTTTGACTTTGCAACTTTTATGTCATCTTTGATATCCAGTCAATTTCAACTTTGCTTTTGGTGAAAACAAGTGCTGAAAACCCTATCTCACAAATAAAAGAACCAAATGGAATATGCAGGTTCCTTTGCCCCATGTGAAAGTAAGCTTGTATCAAGAAATAAGAATTCCTCAAGACTCTTCAGATAAATTTATGTTACATCATTTTCTTTGCCTTAATGAGATCATTTTTGGCAATATCTGCATCATTAATGCTATGTTAGGAAGGAAAGCATTATGATTCCACATTTCAGTTTTAAAGTGGTTTGTATTTTATTCATTGAACTGACTAAAATTATATCCCAAACATCAGTAAACTTATCTGTAGCAAAAAACTTCCTAGTTGCTCCCATTCTTGACAAAATCTCTTGAGTAAGTCTTGATTGAAAGTCTTTGCTTTTATGAATTTGGCAACTTTTACAACAGATTTTTTATGACAGTTCTTGCACAGGCTATGATTCAAGCTTGGCACTTATAAAGCAATAGAATACTTTCAAAACAGCAGATAAGGTTTCTTTTAGGATTAATGTGAGTCGTGCCACTCTGAGGCATATGGAGGAACAAAGCAGTGAGTGACGATGGCATGGAGTGCCTCTGTCTTCACTAGTGCAGCGAAAGCAGATGTACTGCCCGACATTAAGATGTACTTCTGTTTACAGAATATTGAGGTTTTTTCAAAGGAAGTTTTCTTTCTTTGGCAAAGAAACTTCACCATTTTGAAAATGTTTTTAGTGTTTCTCAAAGTTTTCAAAAAGAACTCTAAAATAGGCATTGTTTGTTGATTGTGTGACTATGCATGTATTTGATGAAAACTAGTAGCTGGGTATACTAAGAAGTTATATGTTGAAGGGAGGTGGGTATTTCCAGTCATTTCATGACCTGTTTCATAATCTCAGGAAAAAATGTCACTGATAGAGGTTTTGAAACAGTATTTTCTGCTGCAAGCTACAAACATATTTGACTATTTCTAAGATACTTGCCTTCATCATGTTCAGCTGTGTGGCTTTTTGTTTGTTTGACATTAGCCAGTAGTCTGGTAGGGTACTTTACTCAAGATTTTGATTTGGGGCAAATAAGGGTTTTGTAATGGTCTAGGCTTTTCTAAGGTGTGGTCTCAAATATGCTGTCCTCTCCCTCTACCCTTCCTCTTAAGCACACCTTCCCACCCACACATGCATACATACCCTGTCTGATAATAGGAGTTTCTTCTGAATAGTAGGCTGTATGCTACTGATGGTGATAATTTGCCATGTAAGAAGCACTTGGGATAGTCTGTTTTATCATGTTCAAGATAAAAGTAAAACCTGAGGATGCTGAAACTTTATATTATTTTCTGTTTCTTGTTCAAGTTCAATCCAAGAGTTTTGTATATTATATATTATTTTCTCTGTTTCTTGTTCAAGTTCAATCCAAGAGTTTTCATAATCAACAAGTGAGGACATATTTAATTGGTCAGAACATATTTAGTCAGCACAATCTGGTAACATTGTTAGTTCTGTTTCTCTATAGAGGTAAGGAAAGAGTGTTTAATGAAGTGGTGAGAAGCCCCATGGAATACTGTGAGGTAGGGCCAGAGTGAAAAGATTGCTAGAGAAGTATTTATGAAAATAAAATGTAAATCCTATAGTGTCATGTGATAAAAAGTAGTAATATTTATTTCATCAGTAAAACTGCTGTCTGTTGGCATCCCCCAAAGTGAATGTGGTAGGTTAGTAGGAAATAGAAAATGTAGATCTGTGCAAACTGTCAGGCATGTATTTGGTAAAATTTTCATGTTATTTGTTATATATTAAAGCTCAGTTAAGTAGTTTTTGTTAAGTTGATCACTTTTAGTGTCTTAGAATAAAATAAATCACCGAGATCTACTCATGCTTAATTAGACTAGCTCATGCTTAATTCATATGCCTAGACCATGTTTTGGATGAATTATTCACAGGTCCTGAAGAAATGTACTCCTTCCCTTTATCCCTGTGTTTATTTTAAAAGGCAAAAAAGAAATTTGTGAGCAGATGCTGTTGACTAAGCTGTATTTTACTTAATGTTTGCATTTGCATTTTAATCTCTGTATAGACACTACTGAAAGGTTAGATAATACTGATGAAATAGGTCTGTTTTTTAAAAAAATATTTTTTAGTTGTCATTGGACCTTTATTTTATTTTTGTTTATTTATATGCAGTGCTGAGAATCAAATCCAGTGCCTTACACACGCTCGGCAAGCACTCTACCACTGAGCCACAACCTCAGCCCTAAAATAGGTCTATTTTGAAGGCTCCTCAGTTTATATTCTTTACAGATGCTAGAACATTTTAAAGACTCTCGATTTAAGGGGCAAGAGGACAAGTTGATGGTATTGGTCTTATAAAGTTAATGCTGTAGACTTTCTTAAAATCTCTATAATTCAGTTGTCTTAAAACTTTCAGAGAAATCACTTGTTTGATGGTTAGAGTGCTAGTGAAATTATATATATATGTATATATATGTTATATGTATATACCAACATACATGTATATTGTATATATACATAAGTATATGATAAGTATATGTATATATATGTGTGTGTAGTTTGTTTATATGTTTATATTTTATATATATGTATGAGTGTGTGTGTGTGAGAGAGAGTGGGGAGAGAGAGAGAATATATGAATGTATGTATGGGGGATTACTGAGAATTGAATCCAGGGACATTTTACTACTGAGCTAAAAACCTAGCCCTTTCTCCTCCTCCTCCCTCCTTTTTCCTCCTCCCTTTTTTTTTTTTTTTTTTTTGGTACCAGGAATTGAGCCCAGTGGCCTTAACCACTGAGCCGCAACCCTTGCTGTTTTTTGATATTTTTTATTTAGAGACAGGATCTCACTGAGTTGCTTCGGGTCTTGTTAAAGTTGTTGAGACTGGCTTTGAACTCTAAATCCTCCTGCCTCAGCCTCCCAAACCACTGGGATTAGAGGCCGGATTACAGGTATGCACCACTGTGCCCAGTCTGTTCTTTTGAGGCTGGGTCTCCCTACGTTGTTTAGAGCTTTGCTAAATTGCTGAGGTTAGATTTGAACTTGAGATCCTCCTACTTCAGCCTTCTGAGTCTCTGGGATTACAGGTGTGTGCCACCGTGCACAGCTCTACATATTTTTACCCTTTTATGTATAGATAATTTCATCATAAGATAACTTAGCTGAGCATGGTAAAGCCATTGTTATACAACTGTGAAATTCTTCCTGAGAGGTATCTTATTATAAATATGATTATCCAAAGCACTTTTATTCTTAACACATCTAGTAATAGATTTATTCACTTCTTATCTATATTTCGTTTTAGATTGAGCTTGTGCATTCACATTTTATTTAAAACTGTGAACCACTATTACAGGAGATGAATACATGTTATCTATTTTGTAGTTAGTATAGAATTAATTTCATTAAAACTGTCCTAAATGTTATTTTGCTCATATCCTTAATTATAGAGAATCATAAGAAGCTAAAGAAATTGTGTTATGGTGACCTTTATATGGGAGCAGAACCTTTTTTTTTAAATTTGTTTTAAAAAGAAAGGAGGTAGTTGTCATGTTTTTGTTGAAAACTTTGTACACTTTTTAGAGACTCTCAAAATATTCTGACCCTATTACAATCTGATCCAGTTATGACATATCTGTAGCAGGCAGTGGTGTAAATTACATGGCAGGGTCCTGGCTGCAATGTGACCATAAAATGTAGTATTATGTTAGGAATACCTAAATAGTACTTGAGGCTGTGACTTGGAGAGAAGTCAAGCAATTGATACCTCCTATAAAGAAACAATTTCTAAGCGTGAGAAAACTGCTCAAGGGAAGAATGACTCCTTTTATTCAATACCTTTTAAGTCTAACACAGGTATGTTAGACTTCCCTTGGGGTTATTCATTTGTATATTTGACTTTATGAGAGTGTGTTAAATTATCCAAAAGCAAGCCATTTGTTTTTTCCCCTTGCCTTCTAAGAAAGCATGTTTCAGGGTTCCCATTTCTCCTATGCCCAAGACTCTGTGTATCTGCACTTACTTTGCAATATTATAAAAGATAGACATATTTATTGTCAGCTATGAAAAAAGTTAAAACATGATAAGAATGCTGGTAAGTATGTATTTTGGAAGGATTCCTAAAATTTCTAAGTTCAAAAAGGTTAATTTCCATTTATGACAAACCTACCCAGAATCACTACTGTTTTCTTCTTTCCCTTACCTCCCTCCCCCTCTTCTTAGACTACTGGCAAATAAAGTAAGCATTCATATTTATTTGTGTTCACTAAACTTTTAGGGGGAAAAAATTGAGCAGCTTTCATTTTCTTTGTTTTCAAATCAGTTATTAGAGAAAAAGTTTCTACATGTTATAAACATTGTACATGAGTTAATCAGGCTTACCTTTAATGAATATTTAAATGTGTAGAAATAACAAAAGTTAACTTTATTTTTTTTACTTGTAGATGGACACAATATCTTTATTTATTTATTTTATGTGGTGCTAAGGATCGAACCCAGTGCCTCATGCATGCGAGGCAAGCGCTCTACCACTGAGCCACAATCCCAGCCCCCAAAAGTTAACTTTAATGATCTCAAGTGAGGAAATTTTTTAGTTTCCTTGGGGAATTAATTTTTGTGACCTAATCTCATAATCAAGTTTTTTTTTCTAGTTGGTTTACTAAATTTCTCTGTATTGTAACCTAATGAACTTTTTGTATTTCTTCATTTGAAACACATAACGTATATTCTTTTTTAAAAGCTCCTAATGTAACATTCTTATTTTTCCTAACATTACTTCTGCTGGGCTAAACTGTGTTCCTGTGATATATGCTATTTAAATATGTTGCCCATGCTATAGATTCAGAGAACCATAGAATTTTTATACCTTGAAGGATCTAAGTGATTATTTAATTCAGATTCATTCTAATATAAATGATAAACAAGTGTGTAGTCTGCCCTTAGTCATAATCTTTTTATCAAACAACTCAAAACTATATCTCTTAGCTAATGTCAAACCCAGTGTTCTTTCTGTTGTCTAATTTTTTTTCTTATTTTAATCCCCAAAGTAGAAACTGAAACTTAAAAAAGAAAAAATATAGTAGTTGCTTTACAATGTATGAGAACTTTCAAAGTAAGCTTGAATAAAAGGAGATATTTATTAACTTATATAACTTAAAAGCTTTGGCCTAGATGTAGATGCTCAACAGGTATCAATAGTCTCTCTTTCTTCCTCCCTCTCTCTTCCTCCTCTCCTCTTTTCTCTTCTGTATATATATATATATATATATATATATATATAAATTTTTGTAGTTGTAGATGGACACAATACCTTTATTTTATTTATTTATTTTTTTTGTGTTGCTGAGGATCGAACCCAGTGCCTCACACATGCTGGGCAAGTGCTCTACCACTGAGCTATAACCCCAGCCCCTCTGAGCCTTCTGTATATACTTTATTTTCATACAAGTGCTCTGTAAGTAATGGCAAGGTATTGTTCCTTGCAACTTTAGGCTTACATTCTAACTACTTTATCAACTGCAGTGGGAAGAGACTACAACTTGAGCAAAAATTTTCAGTTGAGTTCTGATTTTCCTAGACTGGGCATGCGCCCATTTCTGAACCAAATATTCTGACCAGAAAATGGAATTTTGTGATTGGGACAAGTATCTGAAGCTAAAAAAAAAAAAAAAAAAAAAAAGGTTCAGTATCCCTAAACCACAGGGAGAATGATAGCTTCCCAAAAAGCAAGGAGAAGAAAAGATGCTGGGTAGAGATGTCTGCCTCACAACTAATTCTGAAGGATTCTGTGGATCATGCAGCACTATTTTAGTATGTAACTCATAATTAGTTTCACAGAACTGGAACATAGTAATACTCTAAACTTTGAAGATTCTTCATAGATGTGAAAAATAAGAGCTTAAAGAGGGTAGGACCTCATTCAAATCACATAGTTAATATTCCTGCTATTTGTAAAACGTAGAACTCTTGAGTATAAGATTCAGACTCATTCATATTTAGGTTCAAATCCTGGTTTTGAGTGAGGTAATTACATGCAGTTAGACTGTTTTTTTATCCTTAAAATAGAAGTGATAACATCTTGTTGAGATAGTGTTAGGAGTATGTGTAGAATATTGGCAAGTAGTGACAGTGAGTGTTATATGTTGTCATTACAATAACAGCCATTTTTAAAGCCATATAATAATTTTATTGTGATCATTCTGAAATACAGCATTCTAGGCTTCAAGCAAACAATGTTGAAACATCTGCGTTATTTCTGAGTTTATAAGTACCAGAAAAATATTGAAGTCTAAAATCACTTGGGAGGGGGGCACTAGAATTGAATCCAGGAATGCTTTACCACTGAACTACATCTCCAGCCCTTTTTAGTTTTTATTTTGAGACAGGGTCTTTCCAAGTTGTTTAGGGCATTAAGTTGCTGAGATTGGCATTGAACTTGTGATCCTCCTGCCTCTACCTCTTAAGTTGCTGGGATTACAGGCACGTACCACCATGCCCAGCTAGAAAATCACTTTTTAAACTTGAGTCAGATTGTGAATTTATCTCAGAGAAGAACATGATCTGAGAGTATGGACCCACAGAATATGAACAAGCATTATATATCTTCTGACAGTATTGTGGCAGTGTTTATAGATCTAAAAGATGTGTGTAATCTATGCCTTAAAGTTTCTTCCTAAGAGAAGAACATATACGAGATTTACATAAAACAAGGCTTAAAAATAAATGATTGATTTAAGACAAATCAGAAAATGTAAGTTTCAAAAGAAGATGATGGGATCTTAGTATCTGAGTAGACTTCAAAGCAAAAAAGCATAAAACTGGATCACGCATGTTATTTTATATTAACACAGGGTGTACTCCACATATTATGAACTCATGTGTTATACTAACATTAAAATGTATCAAGCAAAAGGGGAATGAAATGGAAAAAATTTTTAAAAAAGTAATGATAGTAGAAGCCTTTAATTAACTTAAAGAGGGCACAAAATAAGATATGTGGGTGTTTATAATGTGATAAAATTAGCCCAAAGAAAGTATTTTTCTGTCATCCACAAAACAGTTACCAAGATTAATAATTCATTAGTCCATCTACAAGAAACAAAACAATACAAAACAAAACTCGCAAGTAGAAATTATACAAGTCCCATTCCTTGATTATAATTCAGTAGAACTAGAGTTTTTAAAAAAAGTTTAATTGAAGTCTATATGGACATTTAAAACCATGTTCTTAAACAATTTTTGAGTTGATGGGGAAATGCAGATTCATATTAGAGATGATTAAGATTAATAACAAGAATTAACAAAGATAATATAATTTAATGAATTAGGATATAGTAAACCAGTTGAACTAATAAATCCAAACACTGATGATATGAAAATGCCAATAAAATCATTATATCTCTCTTAAAGCCAATCAAGGGAAAACAGAAAGGAGAGTGAAAAGAAACAGAAGATCTTAAGTATTAAGAAGGAGGTAGAAGTATAATGTGGAGGTGACATGAAAAAGGTTTCTGATGTTAAGAAATATGTAAAACTTAATAAGTGACTGCTTTCTTACTATTACATCTTAATCTGATAAAAGATTTTTTTGGAAAGACAAACCAGAAAGTAGGAGAAACCAACTAGTTTGACCAAAAGTAGGAGTAATTATTGGTACAAGAGAATTGTGAGAGGTGAAAGTAGAAAAGGAGATCGGAGCTCTGTATTTATGTGATTGAAATATACTATGTGATAAGTTGTTCTTATTTGGGTGAATTATCTTATAGTTTTATAAAATTAATCCAAGAGTGGTATAAAAGATAGATTGACTTCCTTTCTTCTGCCTCGACCTTTGCCACATTGCTGGGGTTCCTTAACTTCTCTTTACCATAACCCTGTGTATATCACTACTGTCTCTGAGCTTTGTTTCCTTCCTGTAGCAGGAACTATAGGGATTAAGTAGAAGTTCTAAAGTTTGTAATTTACATTCACCTGGTTTTCACGCATAAATTATTCACTCAGTGTTGACAACTAGTAAATTCATGTATTCTTTACATGTTTGCCCTAGCTCCTTTTGTTAAGGATTAATCAAATCTAGAAACACCTGCATTATAGATGTACAGTCACTTGCTAATTGAGAAAACTTTAAAGCTTTGAAAACTTTTTATTATTGCATGCAAACCTGTGCCAAAAATGGAGATTAATAGAAAAATAGCTACCATCCACTAAGTCCCAACAAATAACAACTTTATAACTTGGTCTTCTTATAGATTTGTATTGACTTTAAAATTTTTTAGATTTATTTAACTTTTTGGCTAGATAATAAATTCACATGGTTCAAAAAAGTATCATTCCCATCCATCCTCCACCTGCTATTTTCCTTCCATTAGCAGTTATGTATTTTGTCTTGATAAACGTGAATGACAAGTTTGATGAAGTTGCAGAAAATAATGTAATAATAAACCATTTAAGTCTAAACATATTTAAACACTGAGGATACTTTCTTACTGTTAATTTTTGTAACACTTCTGCTACTTTACTACTGTTCTTTTAAGAATACATACATATAAAATTCCAGCTATACCAGAATTATACCTTAACACAGTTAGACTTTATTAAACTGTTAAAACTATTAACTATATATCATTTGTAGTTCTAACTTGGCTTTTGTGTAACTGCATTTGGTGTTTATTCCTCATGAGAATCCTGTTAAGAAGGAAGGGTACATAATATTGTCCTCAGTTTCCTGAGGAAACAAATTGGGGTTTGTATTTTAACTGTCAGCATTCAAATCCAAGCCTTTTGACTGTAAAATGTTTGTTCTTTACACTGTGGCCAAAATCTTAAATGACTTGTTATGATTTCAAATGGTTTATATCCATTTTTCCACTCTGCGTGTATGTGTGTGTATAATTGTAATAAAATTATGCTAACCTTTAAAAAAATGCTGATTGTATTATAGTAGATACCTTCTTAAAAGATGCTGGTTGTATTATAGTAGTTATCTTCATACTTGACATTCACCATGTGTTTTTAAATTCACAAAGGTGTGCTTTCTGTTTTTCATTGAAGGAAGGATATTTGTGTACAGAGTTTTTAACATATTGGGGAAATTTAGGTGCCAATGATAAAGAGAAATACTGTGAATTCTTTTTCTTGAATATTGCTTTAAGGAATGATTTTTCTACAAGTTTCTTCTATTATGCTCAATGTTGTTTATTATTTGCCTTATATTTCTAAGTTGAATTTGTCTTAAGTCACATTATATAATAGAAAAAAAAGCCTTAGATAAGCATTTTAATGTCTCATTTATTCAACCTCATTAGTGAAGTATTGTTGCATACATTAGATTTTTTTTAGATAATTCAGGTTCCCCTTTTAAATATGTGAATTATATTTAAAACATTTTTAATACTTGATATTTTCTAAAACATTTTATACTCCGCTTCTCCAACAAAGAGATGTATGTGACACAGGGACACCTCTGTTAGTGGACTATTGGATTCATTTACGTAAACTGAATACTCCTGTTTTTTTCTGCTGTAAGGCCAGCGTTTCTTTTTGCTAACTGCTTTTTCTGACTCTTAAAGGCAGTTTGTATTATCTAATTTGCTGATTTTGATATGCTTGGAAAAATTTGTGAGGAATTGTGTGTTTAATGAGAGTCTATAAATCCTTGTGGGGAGCCATTGATATAAAGACCATAGCTATAATGAAGAGGCTTTTGACAATTATTTTGGATATGCAGTGGCCTTTGCTAATTGGATTTCAGGGCCAGAGCATATTTGTGAGTTTTGAATAAATGAGGCATTATTGTATTTGAAGGAAGTAAAGTTATTCTGGTATTTTCCTTTGTATTAATGTTGCTCTGATTTACTTTACTATTGAGCTGGATTTAAATACTAATTATTTAAGGCCAATTTTTTATATGTGTATGTTTTCCAATGGGTACAACCCAGTTACCATAGCAATTTGGTGAAATAACTAACTACAATGGAATTTCTCTTTTGAATTTGGCTTCTCTTTTTCTCTCTCTCTTTCTCTCTCTCTCTCTTTTTTTTTTCTGTTCACCAGGGAGTAACTATTCCCAGTCAGAGGCGCTATGTGTATTATTATAGCTACCTGTTAAAGAATCATCTGGATTATAGACCAGTGGCACTGTTGTTTCACAAGATGATGTTTGAAACTATTCCAATGTTCAGTGGCGGAACTTGCAGTAAGTGCTCTAAATTCTCATCCTTCTATACTTTGGAATACTTTTCTTAACACATGTAGAAATATATATAAAAATCTAGAAAGAAATTGGCCACATTTAAAATTTTATGCAGAAGAATATATTTCTGAAGTATCCAAATTAATTGGCTCTGTTGTTCATCTCCTTGGACTGAGGTAGCCAAAAACAGTGGATTTTAATGTTTTTGAAGTCAAATTATGTTTATTAAGGAAGTATTCTGTGTTACAACCACCAAATGCAGCTTAAATCCTGAGCAGATGAAAAACCTGTCTCATCTGAGGTTCAGCATGAGAGTAACAGTGGAATTCATTAGTTTACTGGTCTTGGGGCAGGAAGCAAGAAAACTAGATATCTACATTTATGGTGACAAAACAATGAAAAGGAAAGGAAGATAAGACATGGCAGCAAGCTCAAGTATAATGAATGAGAAAAAAGACTGAGTCAGAGTATGTAGAATGAGGAAGAAACCTGGATTCAGATCTGAGTTCCAATCTTAGCTCAATCATTAACATATTATGCAAAGCTGGACATAGTATCTACCCTTCTTTGAGTTTTCTCATCAAATGAAATGCAGAGATTTTAAACTCTGAAACTCCCAAATAAATACCAAGTACAAATCATGTCACTGATGTCTGCTTCTGGTTTATTTCTCTTTTATATTAACCTATGTAAGCCTGCCTGATCCATCACTATCCTATTCTGCTTCTCCGCTATTCTTGGCTAGAGTTCTTAGCTAGACTGATGGGAAACTTAATACCTGGATCAAGCAGTTAATCAAGAGACTCATAATAGTTTTTAATACTGGAACTTAAATACCACCTGGAAGTGGTCAGTCATGTTTTCATGTTTAAGAAATATATTTTCTTAGTATTTAGAGGACAATTTTGTGTTTTTTAGATAAGATACCACTTCATTATTTTTTTAATGACTTTAATATTATTTCAGTGATATTTCTCAATGTTAGTGGTTTTAGGTTTTAGTTTTTTTTTTTTTTTGGTGGTACCTGAATTGAACCCAGGCACATTTAACCACTGAGCCATATCTGCAGTCCTTTTAAAAATAGTTTATTTTTAAAGACAGGGTCTTGCTGTCTCTAAGTTGCTGAGGCTGGCTTTGAACTTGAGATCCCCTGTCTCAGCCTCCTGAGCCACTGGGATTACAGGTGTGCGCCACTACACCTGGCCAGGTTTTAACTTTAAGCTTTGTTTCTTGAAAATATTTGTTTAACATATTTTATCCCTAATTAATTTATACTTAGAAAATTACTTCCTTGATTTTTTAAAAAAAATTTTTGACAAGTAGATGGGATTATCTACTAGATTTTTCCTATTTAAGAGCAATACAACTATGAAAGATCACAGATTTGTTAATACAACATATTAAAGGCTTCTTAGGAACCTCTTTTAAAAAAAATCTCAGTACAATTTTTTAAACTGTTGAGTGCAGGGCACTAGGGTGTTGGAGGTGATTAACATAGGGATTTAGCAGATTCAGAGGAAAAGGAAAAGGAAGAAAAAAAACTTACTATAGTGTAGATTTCAGTGTAACAGCCAAGTGGAAGGTATTATGGAGATAATGAGAAAAAGAACATTCAGTTCAGTAATCTTATTAGTATAATTTTTTCACATTGACCTCTCTAGCAAAATTCTTTTCAGTTCTACTCTTTCTGCCTATATTTAAACCTGGTTTTGTTTTTTGGTCTCACAGTATTACATTTCTACACTTACAATCATTAACTACTGAAATATTTGAAAATTTTTTAATGGTATTCTGGTGCCTTGTTTATATACTGATTTTATGCTGTGTGTTAAAAATCATTAAAGTACAGGTAAAATGTTAAATTGGAGGTTTTATTTATAAATTATTCATGTATTATTCACAAAAAGAAAGTTTTGGGGACTGAAAAAACATTTTCATGAAATAAGTCCTTCAGCGTGCATGTGGGTGCACTCATTTTTTGTTACTGGGGCTTGAACTCAGGGGCGCTTTACCACTGAGCTACATCCCTAGTCCTTTTTATTTTTTATTTTGAGACAGGGCCTCGCTAAGTTGCTGAGACTGACCTCGAACTTGATATCCTCCTGCCTCAGCCTCCAGAGTTGCTGGGATTATATAGGTGTGTGCCACTGTGCCTGGCAGTTTACCAGCTCTTTATTGAACATTGGGGAAAACATACAGTTTAGATTGGCATTAAATCTGAAGGAAGTATTACAGGTAATAGAAAATAGCTTGAACTAAAGCACATCGGAAGGAAATGAACTAGATAAGAAGTGTAAAGACAGCATAGAATAGGAATGGAATGTCTGAGTTAGAAAGTCTTAAAGGGGATTTCAGACTTAATTGGATAAATATTGTAGTATTATCATAGTATAAGACATTTAAACTATGTTTTTCTGACTTGCCTTATGCCACATGTGCTAGAGTAAGCAAATGGATGTTTAGTTTTTCCTTTGCTATTTATATACAAAGATTTCATCAAAGTTTGAATCCTGCTCATGCAGATGATTCACAGGAAGGAAAAGAAAAAAAAGTGAATCTGAGATTTGGAGACATAAATATTAGTTTTTGATTTTAAACCTGATGAAAGTGAACTTTTCCTAGGGAGATAATTTAGTGAGTACTGAGGTCTAGGTTCATATGTAGGTGAGAGGTATCTGGTATTTTGGGATGCATAAAGAAAAAGACTTCTTAAACCTTTTCATATAAATATGTTATGGAGTTAGGAGTAGGAAGACTTGGAGTAAAGCAAAGGGTGAGGACTGAGAAGGTAAATGGCAGCTTGGGTTCAGGAAGAAGAAGGGAATCAGTAAAGAAAAAAAACTAGTAGTGAAAAATAATCTGCAAACTTGTCAGGGGTTAGCAGCCTTTTTCTTATTTTAATATTTTGAAGTGAAGGGAATATTGCTTTTTATTTTCTAAAAGTCTTAAGAATGTTAATAAAGTTGGTTGATGTGGGTTTATGTATCTCTGCACATACATACAGTCATATATCTATACCTAAGACATTTTAAACTTGATTTTTATTTACTTTAGGTATGATTCTTGTCATTTCCTTAGAATAGTCAATAATAGCAAAGAATATGTATCAAAATGGTGTCTTAGAAGCCAAAAGAACCACACTAATGTTAGACTTCTGATAGGTTAAGTTTTATCTAAAATGTGAAATTCATATTGTATTTTCCTTAGTGATCTGAGGAAACTTACTAATTTTTGGTACCGAGATTGAACCCAGGATGCTTAACCTCCAAGCCACATCCCTAGCTCTTTTTGATTTTTGAGATAGGGTCCTGCTAAGCTGGTTAGGGCTTCATTAAGTTGCTTAGGTCGACTTCAAACTTGTTGAGATTACAGGCATGCACCACCATGCCAGGCAAATTTACTAATTTTGGTGGTGGTAGGGGATGCTTTACCTGGGATTGAACTCAGGGGCACTCAACCATTGAGCCACATCCCTAGTCCTATTTTATTTAGAGACAGGATCTCACTGAGTTGCTTAGCACTTTGCTTTTGCTGAGGCTGGCTTTGAACTCACAATTCTCCTGCCTTAGCCTCCCAAGTTATGGGATTACAGGCATGCGCCTGGCGCAAATTTACTAAAACATTTCAAGCTTAGCTTTTTAAATTTGCATAATGCCAGTTTGTAATTAGCTTGTGAATTGTTGGTAACAATTCTCAAGTTCTTGAAAATGTACATTTCAGATGTAGTTTTTTTGAAATCTGGCTTATACTGTCAGTTTTCTTTTTCAAATCCTAAAATCGGTATTACCAGATTCTGAATTAGTGGGATTTAAATTAATAAGATGATGACACATTTTCATCTCAGCTAATTTCTCACAGCTTTGAAATCATAACTTGGTCTTTTGCTTATTGAAGCTAGATTTCCCATGAAAATTTCAGCATCACATAAAGACTTATACAATGGTTCACTATACTTTGAACCTTAGTCACAGGAGTGATATTGACAGATTGTTGGTGTAGCATTTCCCCTTTTTGGGGTGACCTTTTCCTCATGGTATGTGTCTTAACAAATCCATGTTAGAATAACCCCACATACTTTCATCAAATGTTTATTATGTGATTACTGATATTTCTTTAGATATTATATAGGTAAGTTGGTGGGTGTTCATTAAAATGGAAATTTCATTAGCTTGGTTTGACTTTTTGCCTCATTTGCAGTCTTTGGTTACATTGATAAAAATCTGAGACAACTTTTTTTTGGCCTTGAAGGATAATACTGCCTTTTGAGGTGCTTAGGATTTTGACTGGTGATATATACATATGGATGTATGTACCCACACACATACATACACATATACAACATTTGTATATTTCTCATATACAATATGCAAGCTTGTACTTCTGTTTCTTTATTGTCTTGACATATTTCTTTTGAGACATTATTATCTCCTAAGATTAATGAAAGGACTTTTAAAAAAATTCTTCAGTATACTACAAATGAATTATGCTTTGTCAAGTTATTTAATTTAAACTTTTTAAAGTCGTAGAATCTTAACATTCATTAGTCTTTCATTTGTCACCAAAGTTATTAACTATAAATGAACTTTTGAGTAGAATTTCAAAATAAAACAAAAACCTCTTTCTTTCCATACTTTACTTTTTTAGTTGAATTGCTAACATAAAAGTATGATGAGTTTTAAGAAGTTATACTTTACCAGCTATTTAAAAACAGATAACAGCCCAAAGTCAAAATGGTTATTAATGTGTTTTGGAGGTATAAGAGGTTTATGCTGCAGTTTACATTGGAGGTCTGCTGCATTTCTTAGCAGACATCTCAAATCATTTTCTCTTTCTCATGATGGTGACTTTATATACTTTTAAAATAAAATGTGTGCTAGAGGTTAAAAAAAAGAATGATGGGAAATATTATTATAAATACTAAGTCTTATTGCTTGAGGAATTTATTATGACTTGTTAGAGGTTATATATTCTCTTTCTTGTGAACATGTAATAATTTTTATTTTGTGATTTTTGGCACGGGCTAGAGACTTGAAAATACCAAAGCAAATATGTGTTTCAAATGTTACCATTTATGTAATTTACAAATATTCCAGAAAATTATTAAAATTATTTTTATACTTTATATTAAGATTTTTAGCATGATTTAAAAGTCAAGCCTTGATGTTAATACATTGCTAGATGTCTATTCTTGGGACTAATTCATGAGACAGGAAATAACTGCCCCACTACTGGAATCTTATTTTATAGATTCAAATTGGAGAAGACCATAGCTTGATTATGTTATTGGCCTCATTTATTTCCACTAATTTGTTTTAGATCACAAATACAGATGTGGAGTTACCATTTTGTATACATTACTAATAATTGATCATTAAAATAGCTTTTGGCAGCTGAAGGCATTTCCTGTGAAGTAAAATAGTATGTATTTAACCATGCAGATCCTCAGTTTGTGGTCTGCCAGCTAAAGGTGAAGATATATTCCTCCAATTCAGGACCCACACGACGGGAAGACAAGTTCATGTACTTTGAGTTCCCTCAGCCATTGCCTGTGTGTGGTGACATCAAAGTAGAATTCTTCCACAAACAGAACAAGATGCTAAAAAAGGTTTGCACTTTACTTTTTTGGGGGAAATTATCAAAATAGCCATACCTTTAAGAGTATCCCTGAATCTTTTACTTAAAGCCTTTAGTTAGGCAGACGTCATTCTATAAAGAGAGATTAAAAGCTGTATTTTATTTTATGATGAACACTTACTAAACTATGATTAATTTTCCTACATAGTTAGATCTACAGATGCTTTACTTTCTGTGGCGTTACTGGAACATCACAATGGTAAATGATTTGTTAGAAGGAAAAGTCTATATGACATTGTAACATGAAATGAATTTTTCTTAACTTGGTTTATGCAAAGAAATTTTATTAAAGTGTTAGATTGTGTAGGTATCCCCATTCAGTCAGTTTTAATCCTCTTTAAAAAGATGGTGAATTAGCTGAAAAGAAATTAGCGTGGGACAATAAGTTTTAAAAATGCTAGACTTATAGACAGCAGTAAGATCTGTTCTGTGGTCTTGTGTAATAACACAAACCACTTTTCCCCATTTTATGTTTCTTGAGAAATGGTTATTTTATATTTAGTTTTCCCAGATTTAATGAATATTTAGCTTTTTATCTAGGAGAGAAACAGTTATGGAGAGGAAATAATAAGGAATGAAAAAATATGGTATTTAAATATACAGGTTTAGAAAGTTAGTGAGGTTTGTATTTTACTGAGCTGTAATAGAGAAGGCAAGAATTATACAACTATCTCGGTTTAAAATATTAAGTGTGGACATTAAAAGTGAGCCTAAGAAATTTTTAGGTAGTAATGGAAGAAAAGCACTAATTTTGTGTAGTATTGCTGCCTCATTAATCATACTAGATATTTAAACATTACCAATTTTTAGACACGTCAGAAATCAGATTGATTCAGTTTTCTCAATTTTTAGTTTTTCTTTTGAAAGAAAATAAGAGGAAGTTTCATTTATTACAAATTTTTAATACCGTTCTGACTTATCAGAAGAAATATTATTTCCTTTATTCAGAATTCAAGTAGCTGGAAAAAGAAATCACTGAATATTAAAGTGATATTTTTCACCAGAAACACATTTTCTACCCCTTTGTTTAAGTAAAAATTAAATATATCTCAGTAGCTTTGAAATAATATTTTTTGGAAATCCAGAAAGTGTTAGTAGATGCTTCAAAATCAAGATAATTAGTAAGCTTTGGGTTTTTGTGGTCCCCCCCCATACTTTATAAGACTCTGATATACACAAAAAATTTTATATTTTGCCTTAAGAATACACATCTGCTTCACCATTGCTCTGTACTTCTAAGAGAGTGGTAATTTTTATTTTAGTTCTTCTGTACTTGGCACTAACACATAAAATCGAAGATTAAATATTTATATTTTTGTGTGTCTTTGATTACTTTACATTAGTTTTCAATTTTACATGATTTTCCCTGTCTTATTTAAATGTCTGCTCTGATTTAAACAAAAGCAGTTTTAGTATAATCAGTACACATAAGAAATACATATTTTTGGAAATTTAAATATTATTAGCTTATTTTCTTCTAAGTAAAATGTAATTCCTAAGTCAGTGACTTTGCTAAAATAGTTGTAGTTAACAATTTTTGAAAGGACTTGTCATGCATAAGATTGTCTTGCTAGATACTATTAAAAGAATGAAATTTAAGAAATAAGATCCTCAAAGAGTCTTAGCATCTTGTTGGGGAACAAACAAAATTTCGAGACACATTAAGATAGAAGTTTAAATGGCAGTATAAGGTACCAGATAAGATGTCACAAGGCTATACATCAACTTTCAAATGACTACACAGAATTAATTTTTATGTTGATAACTCCCTGCCACACACAATTTTATTACGAAAGTTTTCAAGCATACATTGTCATAGAAGAAAGTAAAGTCAATTAGATTTTATATTGCCATAGAAGTAAAAATGTGTTTGCCATGCTTCATGAGAGAAGTATCTTACAAGAACTTTTATGAAAAATATCTGCATTTTGTTTATACCTACAAATGGCATAAACTGAAAACATTTTTTAACCCATTTTGTCCCATCATCCCAGATTCAGAATGCCTATAAAAACTTGAATATGGGGCTGGGGTTGTGGCTCAGTGGTAGAGCGCTTGCCTGGCACATGTGAGGCACTGGGTTCAAGTCTCAGCACCACATAAAAAATAATCAAATAAAGGCATGCTGTCCATTTACAACTAGAAATTTTTAAAAAACTTTAATATATAGTAGAACTATGTAATTATAATTATGATTATCTTATTGATATTAGTTAATATAGATATAATTTCTAGATTGTGATTTCCAACTTATTTTAGTGCAACCATGTCAATTTTGTTGAAATATTTGCAGAATTAAAAACTTGGGACTTAATGGGTTAATTAAAATGCTAATATTGGAATAAAAAGGAATATTTTACTTTATAATTTTAAGAGAAAACTAAGTCATCTCTGATCTTATGGGATATTTTTGGTCTAAAATTTGAATGAAAGAAAAATTCTCAAATGTGAATGATGTATAGTTTAATTTGTTAACTCTTGGGGCAAGTATTTTACAGGTGACATATTTCTTTTAAAAAATTAGTAATTTGTTTATTTTATTCTTATAGGATAAAATGTTTCATTTTTGGGTAAATACGTTCTTCATACCAGGACCAGAGGAAACCTCAGAAAGAGTAGAAAATGGAAGTCTATGTGATCAAGAAATTGATAGTATTTGCAGTATAGAACGTGCAGATAATGACAAGGAATATCTAGTACTTACTTTAACAAAAAATGATCTTGACAAAGCAAATAAAGACAAGGCCAACCGATATTTTTCTCCAAATTTTAAGGTCAGTTAAAAGCATTATGGGGTATTGGTGAAGACATGCATCCATTTGTGTGTGTGTGTGTGTGTGTGTTTTTCTCTGGGGTAAAGCTGAAGAACTTACTTGACATTTTTAGACTAAATTATGCATTATTTAGAAGTAATGTTTATGTAGCAATAACCTGCAAGTTTCTAATGAAATGCTAGTATGCACATTGACTCAAAAAAACTGCATTTTTCCTTAGCTTATTCTTTTTTGTTGTTATTTGATGAAATCTGGGGTAGAAGTGTGAAAGAGGAGTTAAAATGAGCTGGATATGAAGTAGGAATGATTTTTAGAATAATTTTTTATTGGTATATTATAATTATATGTAATGGTGGGATTCCTTGTGACATATTCATGCATGCACATATTTTGGTCAATTTAGAGAATGAATTATGTGGATTGTTTCACCACTTCCACTTTTGTCTCCCCTTCAATTTATTTTCAAGTCTTCAGAATGATCTTAAAAATAGATTTGATTGTTTCACTCTTATAAACATTTTTAAAGACCTTATAGGTACTATAAAGACCCACATGATTTAGCACAGACCTACCTCCTACCTCAGCCTTAGCTACGTTCTTTCCTCGAAATTCTTTCTGAACCTTTCTTCCCTAGCCTTCCCCTGACCTTTATATGTCCCCTGACTTCTCATATTTCCAGCTTTAACTTCAATCTCATCTGCTCTGAAAAGGCTTTTATGATTGTCCTCCCTTGTTATTCCCTTTTAAAACCTATTTCTATTTCCACATGTATGTCTTGCAATTATTTGGCTTTTTTTTTTTGGTCTGTATGTGATAGGGGTGCGTGTAGGTAGGTGTGCGCGCATGTATTTCTATTTATAGATAAGAATTCTTCAGATTAAGAAAATTGATTTGTGAACATTGTTTGCCATTTTCTTTCCTGTTTCTTATTCTACTTTTTTTCTTTCTACTATTTTAGCATACCTTTTTTCCTTTATTCTTTTTTTTCCATTTTAACAAATTAGCAATAGCTTATAAGCACATTACTAGTAATACTTAAAATGGAGAGGGAAGCCGGGCGCGGTGGCTCACGCTTGTAATCCCAGCACTTAGGGAGGCTGACACAGGAGAATCGCGAGTTCAAAGCCAGCCTCAGCAAGGGCGAGGCGCTAAGCAACTCAGTGAGACCCTGTCTCTACATAAAACACAAAATAGGGCTGGGGATGTGGCTCAGTGGTCGAGTGCCCCTGAGTTCAATCCCTGGTACCAAAAAAAATAAAAATAAATAAATAAAATGGAGAGGGAGAGCTACATGTTTCATAAGTGAAAATAGATCTAGCATTAAATACCTTTGGATCTTAAATTTCTTTTTGGGGGGGTACTGGAGATTGAACTCAGGGGCACTCGACCACTGAGCCACATCCCCAGCCCTATTTTGTGTTTGATGTAGAGACAGGGTCTCACTGAGTTGCTTAGCGCCTCGCCGTTGCTGAGGCTGTCTTTGAACTCACGATTCTCCTGTCTCAGCCTCCCTAAGTGCTGGGATTACAGGCTTGCGCCACCGCGTGCGGCTTGGGTCTTAAATTTCTATGTGTAAAAATTTCCTTTAGAATTCACAGGTTTCCATCTTCTTTCTTTTCTCTAAGTCTGAATTTTCCTTAACAATTAGACTTCAAAGTATCTTTCTACTTTTGTTGTTTTCTCTTTTAATACTACCAGAAGTTTTATATTTCTGATTACAAATAAAAGCTATTTTAGTTATCAGTACACAGTTATAACATCATGGTAAGTGCTATTAAAAAATAGAGAGGGGATAGAAAGTAATCTTGTCTTTTTTTTTTTTTTTTTTAAACCTATGATAGCTAGAGAATGCCTGATCAAGTGAGTGACATTTAAGTAGAGGCCTAGAAGAGATGAGTGAGTTATACAAATATCTGGAAAAAGAGGGAAGAGTAGATCAATGCAAAAGGCCTGAGGTAGGAATAAGTTTAGTATATTTGAGTAAAACTAGTCATTTTTGACCAAAAGGAAGTAGATGAGAAAACCAGTTTTGGGGTGGAGACATTAGTTTTTCAGCATAAGAAAGGTGTAATCTGGATTTTGTCTTTGAGTGGAAGCTAGGAGATCAGTTAAGAGGCTGTTGGCAGTGGTTTAAAATATTCAGGTGAGAGATGGTTGCTTGGATGAGAGTACTGGCAGGGAAGAGTAATGAGAAACTGTCAGATTGGATATATATGGTATTTTAAAGGTAGGACTTAAAGGATTTACTGATGAAATGGATGTTGATTGTTAAAGAAGAAGAAGTGATAATGACTCCTTGAATAATAGAGGAGGGACTATAGATACAACAGAATAAGCAGGGTTAGATGCCACATCTACTTCTACCAAGTATTTGTACTCTAACATGTTCCCTAGCCTTTCTGGGCCTTTGTTTCCTTTTCTTTCAAATGAACATGCCTAATATATTAAGGGTGTTTCAATAATTATTTTAATTATGCATATAAAGGCCATTGGGCCACTGTTTAGGCCATTATATGGTCTGTGTTAACTTCCCTCACTCCTCAATTTAGCTGAAGTTTATAGGGCTATATGCATCATTGAATCAGTATTTATCTGTGTATAGTATGTTTAGTATCAGAAAATACATTGAGTTTCATACAGGTGGTGAGAGAAATGTTCTTTCAGAATTCAGCCGTTTGTGGACTGAATTTTGTGACCGAAAAATTACATTATGTGAATGCTGGATGACCTTCAGTCTACATTTCTTTGTAGTATTATTTAGTTAGTGTTTATACCTTATGTTTCTTAAAAAATAGTATATTAACATCCCAGTTTGTCTTTTCAATATTTAGCAGGAAAGAATATATAGGAACTCCAAGTAAGAAGAGGGCCGTTTGAAAGGCAATTGCCCTTTAAAGATATGTTTGTTATAGTATTCTAAAATGAATCTATTAAAATACATGTCTTTATGAAGTAATTTAGGATTAGTCATAATTGTGGATTTTCATTTTTTATTTTTCTAGGTGAAGCTGTATTTTACAAAAACAGTAGAGGAACCATCAAATCCAGAGGCTAGCAGTTCAACTTCTGTAACACCGGATGTTAGTGACAATGAACCTGATCATTATAGATACTCTGACACCACTGACTCTGATCCAGAGAATGAACCTTTTGATGAAGATCAGCATACACAAATTACAAAAGTCTGATTTTTTTTTTTTATCAAGAAGGATAAAAATACCATGAAAACAAACTTGAATAAACTGAAAATGGACCTTTTTTTTTTTAAATGGCAATAGGACATTGTGTCAGATTACCAGTTATAGGAACAGTTCTCTTTTCCTGACCAATCTTGTTTTACCCTATACATCCACAGGGTTTTGACACTTGTTGTCCAGTTGAAAAAAAGGTTGTGTAGCTGTGTCATGTATATACCTTTTTGTGTCAAGAGGACATTTAAAATTCAATTAGGATAAATAAAGATGGCACTTTCCCATTTTATTCCAGTTTTATAAAAAGTGGAGACAGACTGATGTGTATACGTAGGAATTTTTCCTTTTGTGTTCTGTCACCAACCTAAGTGGCTAAAGAGCTTTGTGAATTACAGGTTCACATCCTACCCCTTTGCACTTGTGGCAACAGATAAGTTCACAGTTGGCTAAGAGAAGTTTCTAAAGGGTTTTGCTACCTTCTAATGCATGTATTTGGGTTGGGGGAATGGAGGGAGTGCTCAGAAAGGAATATATTTTATGCTGGACTCTGGACCATATACCATCTCCAGCTATTTACATGCACCTTTCTTTAGCATGCTGTCATTATTAATCTGGACATTTGAGGAATTGGCCGCTGTCACTGCTTGTTGTTTGTGCATTTTTTTTTAAGCATATTGGTGCTAGAAAAGGCAGCTAGAAGGAGTGAATTTCTATTGGGGAACAGGAATGAACCTTCTGCAACATCAAAGAATCCACAAATGAAGGGATATAAAAAACAATGTGGGCATAGATAAGAAACACAGCAACAATGACTTAACCATATAAATGTGGAGGCTATCAACAAAGAATGGGCTTGAAACATTATAAAAATTGACAATGATTTATTAAATACGTTTTCTCAATTGTAATGACTGCTCCATCTCCTGTGTAATCAAGGCCAGTGCTAAAAGTCAGAAGCTGTTAGTACCTACATCAGTCAACAATTTACACTTACTTTATTAGTTTTCAATCATATACCTGCTGTGGATGCTTCTGTGTGCTGCCTGCAAACTTCCTTTTTCTTATTGAATATAAAATATTTTGTAGTGCTGCACAGGAAATTTCAATTTCAGATTCTACAGTAAGTGTTTTTTTTTTTCTTTAAAGATTTATGATGCACTTATTCCAATCCAGTAGCTGTCAGCTGTTCCACCCTTTTGACCTTACACATTCTATTACAATGAGTTTTGCAGTTTTGCACATTTTTTAAATGTCATTAACTGTTAGGGAATTTTACTTGAATACTGAATACATATATGTGTATATTAAAAAAACATTGTGTTGAAAAGGAAATTAGAGTTGCAGTAAATTTTCAACACTGCACAAATAAGGCATTTAATTTTTCAGTAGAAATTGTCCTACACATGCTTTATTGATTTGCTATTGAATAGTTTTTTTTTAATGTGCAGTGTTAAGTCATTTCATAGTGTTAGAGTTGGGACTAGGGCTTCAATTTCACTTCTTAAACATCATATATTTGATATGCCCAGACTGCATATGATTTTTAGCAGAATACAACTGCTATTATAAAGCTAATGTGAAGATACTATTCAAAAGGATTTTTCCCCAGACATTTTGGTGTCTTTCAAATTATACCTTGACCTTGACATTTTGAATACCTAGCCATTATATTTCTTAATGGTGTAGAATCCCATTTTCAATAACTTATTGGTGCTGAAATTGTTCACTAGCTGTGGTCTGACTAGTTATAATTTACAAATACAGATTGCATAGGACCTACTAGAGCAGCATTTATAGAATTTAATGGTAAATACATTAGGCAGAACTTCATTTAAAGTTTTCTTGGTAAATAATGACGTTTTCCATACCTCATCAATTTCACTCAACGAATAAAATTTTTAAATTTTTAACAAAGCTCCTAGGATTTACACATTTATAATTAAACACTGATATATATATATCAAGTAATTGATGGCTCATTAAGTTAAATTGGTAAAGCTAGAGACAATTATTCCTAAGATCTCACCATTGAAATTTATGATACCTTGTGTTTCATAAAATAATTGACTAAAATGAAAATCACTATTCCTGTTTTGAAATTAGTTATTAATATTGTTCTTTATTATAGTTTTGGGCACAGCATATTAAAACATAACTTATATTGTTCCAATATGTAACATGGAGGGCCAGGTCATAAATAATGATATTATAATGGGCTTTTGCACTGTTATTATTTTTCCTTTGGAATGTGAAGGTCTGAATGAGGGTTTTGATTTTGAATGTTTCAGTGTTTTTGAGAAGCCTTGCTTACATTTTATGGTGTAGTCATTGGAAATGGAAAAATGGCATTATATATATTATATATATAAATATATATTATACATACTCTCCTTCCTTTATTTCAGTTACCATACCCCTAGAATTTGACAAGAATTGTTATGACTGAAAGGTTTTCGAGTCCTAATTAAAACTTTATTTATGACAGTATTCATAATTAGCCTAAAATACATTCTGTAGGTAATCTCTCCCAAGTTTCTGGAATGTTTTCTTAGACTTTTTGGATGTGCAGCAGCTTACATGTCTGAAGTTACTTGAAAACATCACTTAAGAAAGCTTACATTTGGGCCCTGTATCATACCAAGTCCTCTGTAACTCCTCTTGGACATTTTTGCCATAATTATAAAAGGTAGTTGAATAAACAGCATCACCATTCTTTGCTGTGGCACAGGTTATAAATGAAAGTGGAGTTTACTGGCAGCATCAAATGTTTCAGCTTTAAAAAATACGAGTAGGGTACAAGTTACATGTTTAGTTATAGAAAATTTGTGCAATATGTTCATAACGATGGCTGTGGTTGCCACAAAGTGCCTCGTTTACCTTTAAATACTGTTAATGTCATGCATGCAGATGGAAGGGGTGGAACTGTGCACTAAAGTGGGGGCTTTTAACTGTAGTATTTGGCAGAGTTGCCTTCTACCTGCCAGTTCAAAAGTTCAATCTGTTTTCATATAGAATATATATACTAAAAAATTTCAGTCTGTTAAACAGCCTTACTCTGATTCAGCCTCTTCAGATACTCTTGTGCTGTGCAGCAGTGGCTCTGTGTGTAAATGCTATGCACTGAGGATACACAAAAAAAAAAAAAAAAAAAAAAAATGTGTACAGGATAATGCCTCATACCAATCAGATGTCCATTTGTTATTGTGTTTGTTAACAACCCTTTATCTCTTAGTGTTATAAACTCCACTTAAAACTGATTAAAGTCTCATTCTTGTCATTGTGTGGGTGTTTTATTAAATGAGAGTATTTATAATTTCAATTGCTTAAATCTATTGAAATTTTAAATAATGGGCAGCCAAATATGATTAAGAAATTTTCTGTATTTTTTTTCTTCTGCTGTCCTTTAAAACCTATTTATTATAAAAGAATAGCCTTTGTCAGTTTGGGAGTAGAGTATATGTCTACTCATGTGGCTTTTCTTTATAATTCTGTACTCTGCCACAACACGTGGGAAGCGTCATCTACTCAGTGTGACTTGTGCCATATAAAAATTTGATATTCCAGAATAGTCTAAAGGACTTGTGTACTTGAATTTAATCTTGTTATTTGTTAATATTCTTGAAAGCTTAAAGACTAAGGCATATCCTTTTAACAAAACATTATAAGGTAATAAGTGAAAGTATAGCTTGTACAAATGTTTTGAAAGTAAAGCAGACCACTAATGTAACAGTGGAATTTAATGTTATTTCAAATTTTTCGTGTTTTCTGTGTGACTTTTATAAAGTAAATGTGAATGATGTGTAATAATGTAAAGAAGTATGAAGGCATGTGTGTATTCACACTTTTTTATAGGAGTCAATTACCATGGATGAAAACAATACTGGAGTCAAAGTATTTTGATTTATAGGAAGATATTTTGGTGATGTTTGAAAAATAGGAGTTGACTGGCATTTTGTTTTATACCATGTCCTCACTATGCTGTAATTTGAGCTAGCTTGGTTCAAGTGAATGCCATCACCATTTCCACTGAGAACTTAAAAATCACCAGTTTTAACATGCAGGCTTCCAAAAAACCAAGACCCTTACATTTGATTTACTGTTAACGTGAAACTCTCTTGGTTCTTTTATTTTTGCCAGGTTTTTTAGCAATATATCTAAAGTTGAGTCTTAAAATGGCTTAACATGTAACTTTTAATTAGCAGTCGCTAGTGTAGAGAGAAATATTTTTGAAGGGAACAGTAATACTTAGTCCAAACTGATACAGGGACAGTACATAAAAACTAGTAAATAAGATAATGGAGAAAAATTTTAAAATATGAGATGTTAGGGACTGATTTTCCTATAGAATTTTATAACGATAGGAAGACTGGTGGTAAGGTAAAGTTGCTTTAATTTAGCTTTTTTTTTTTCTTTCCAATACTGGGGATTGAACCCAGAGATGCATTACCACTGAGCTACATTCCCAGCCTGTTTTATTTATTATTTTGAGACAGAGTCTCACCAATATATTGAGACTGGCCTCAAACTTGCAATCCTCTAGCTTCTGTCACCTGAGTTGCTGGGATTACAGGCATGTGCCACTGTACCCAGCCTGTTTTTCCATCTCCAAGAGATCTTTTAAATATGTCAGAATGTAGGTAGCCACTGTGACAAATTGATGGTGGTTGGTAGCTTTAAACGTTTGTAATGTGAAGAAAGGAAAGGACAAAATAGTTTTCACTGGTAGTACTCTGGTTCTTAAATTGGCTATTTTTAGAATACTTTCTCAGCATAACAAAATAATCATAATCCCACCGCCTGGAGACATAGCCATTATTAATACTTTACAATCATTTTTTCTGTATATTCATGTATATATTTTCTTTAAAAATGCAATTTATACTGTTCATATTCTCAAAGCCTTTTAACTTAGTGTTTCCATCATGAATTTGTAGAATGTTCCATTGCCTCAGAAAGTGACAGCAATTTGATCACTTTCTAATGCTACAGAAGCAGAGTTTGAGTAGTTACTGAGTCCTTTCCAATTCAGTGAGTTAACCATGAGTGTTTAAATATTGTTGGCATTAAATACATGTCTAAGTAAAAGTTACATTTATTTAGCATAGACAAGCTTAACTTCAAGAGCCATTTTAAACAAAGCAGAATGCGTGAAATACTTGGTTAATTTCATCACCTTTCTATTCCTCTTTTAGACTGGAAAAAAAAGATTAACTTTTTGGTTTTTATGGTTCCCAAATAGTCACTCAATTTGGAGCAAATAAGTTTCATCACCCCACCCCGCCAAGTAAAACTGCTTTTATCACTGGTTTACCACTCAGTTGTCTTCAAATCTATGCTCATGTGACTTATATCACATCAAAAACTTGAAATTTCATGAATACTTCACCCTTTAGCTCTGAAACCGTATTTAGTACTAAGGCAGGTTTAGAACATACGATTCTTCTGACAATTATTTGAGAATTTTGGTGGGAAAAAACATTTAGCTGAGGGCAGTGTATAACTTATAAACCAATGTATTGATACTTTAAAAACCTTTTTACATATGAGTGAAGTTAACTGCCATCTTTGAACATTACCACATTTTAAAATAAAGCTGCCTATTTTTAAATGAAGTGTTTAACAAGGATTTATATTTCCCATTTTTTAAAGATTAAAAGTAATTTATATTTTCTCTGTTGCATGTGGATTCTTATAATGTAGAGATTTGTTTGTGTGGAATGGAGCAAGGCTTGTAGTCATGGCTCTAGTGATTGAGTTTGCCAAATTTGTTTAGTGAAATTCTTAATGTTTAGGTGTGGTTTTCTGTAGCTATCACTGGCTTTTATTTATATGCGCCTTTAGAATTTTCTGCCTATTCTATAGAGTTGTCCAAAAGTATCCCACATTTACAAATGTCCTTTCAACATCTAATTTCTGTTTCCATTAAATTGCTCTCATGCCCTAATGAGCAGTTTGTAAGTGTGTGCATGTGTATGTTTGTGGGTGTGTGTATGAGTGAATTAGATTTTCAAGAATGCTAAACTCCAACTTTAAATAGTTTGGTTCAGGTGAACATTTCTCACTGGAATTTCACAGTTCATTGTAATGAAAATGTTAACCATAGATGACCTTTGACATACAGTAATGAATCTTGAATATAAATGGATTTGTTAGTAGCATCTTGATATATGCATTAATGAGTTATTTTAAAAGTTGTGCATTAAACCAAAGTTGGTGTTCTGAAAATGTTTATATTGAGTTCCATTTGGCTACTGATGGACATAAGAATAGAAATGCCTTCCTATGGAGAGTATTTTTCCTTTAAAAATTAAAAGGTTAATTATTTTGACGATTTGTTTTTTAGCTTTTTATTCTTTCAACAAATATTTATCAAGTGCCTGCTATATATAACAGGTATTTGGAATATATTAGTTAAGCAAGACAAACACACACTGTCCTTGCCCTGGAAAGAGTTTACTCAAATAATGATATGCTGGGATACATGCTGTGAGAATGAGATGCATATGATACAGTGATGATCACCAAACATTCCATACACTCCCCTAGATTGCCACCCCCTTAGAGTTAAATGGAGTTCATGAAACTAGTTCATTCCAATGAAATACCAACAAAGTAAAGGCATTAAAAAAATCCCTTGTACCATCCAGTTTTTCTCTTCACCTACTGCAGTGACCAAGGGTTTGATACAGTCTAGATGGTACAGCTGTCAGCCCAAGTCTTGTGTCACTATATGGAGCAGAATTCCTTCAAATTCTCCCCACCCACACTGAACTTGTATGACAGCACAAGAAAAAACTCAACAATTAGTTTATACATACTTGGGGACAACTTGCTACTACAGCATAGTTTATAACATTCCGACTATAAAGTAGTGCTTTAGGAAAATCAGGGAAGGTTTTCAACAACAAAGAGGGAGTTAAGAATGAAGCAAAATGAAGAATAACATCTTTTAAACAACCTTATGCTATAAACTAAATTGCAAGACTGCCAAAAGTTATGAAATGGTAGTTACTGAAAAAGGTTAACTGAAGCATTATTCTGGATACTTTTGTATACAAGGGCATGAAAAGCAGATCCCTTGTGGAGCTTCTATTCTAGCAAGAGAAAATAGATCACAAGTATGCTATATGTCATGTAATAAAGAAATGTGCAATGGGAGAAATACAGTCAGCTAAGGGAGATCAGGATTGCAGAGTAAAGAGTGCAGTATTGAATAGGGCAATTCAGGATAGGCCTCACTGGGAGGGTGAGATTCGAAGACTCTTGAAACAGTGGCACTGGAATTTTCTTTCACCCTTTCAATGAACAAGATGCACCCAGAATCCTGTATAAAATTTCATTCTAAACTTGTACAACTGTCCATTAATTTCTGGATTTCAAAATTATTAATGGTGTATCAAGAGAGAGTTTTTAAGAATATACCTTAAATAGCTACAATGTTCTAAACCGTTTTGTTTTCTAAATTGGTTTGTAAAACCTGTGCAAACACTCTTCCTCTTGGTTCTCAGACTTGAGTTCATTTTTTAGTTTGGTGTGTGTATGTGTGTGCATTTTGAAAATGCTACTTTCAGAGGTTGAAATTCTGTTACGACCTTAGACATTTCTCTAAGGTTGAAAGGAAATGTCATTTATGATTTACTTATAGGAAATAAGTTATAAATTTTGAGTTAAGAAAACAGGTGAGATTTATAGCCTAATGTTACATGTTTTAATTCTTAACCCATAACCACAAATCTGGAAAAATAACCAATATCTAAATTGCAAGCGAATGTTTTTTTTTGTTTGTTTTCACAAAAAGGCAATTCCTCTCACCTCACCTCAAGGATCCAAGAACTTTATGGAAATTCACAACTATATATTCATCAGGACATTATTAACTTTTTGCTAGTGATCAGTTTCTTCTGAAGTTAGGTGTATACAATTGAACATTAACCTTTGAAAGAAAATGTTGACTATTAGCTTTTCCTCTTTCAATTATAATTTAAAAATAAATTTTAAGCAATTTAGAGGACATGTTCTTGGACAAGATTTTTTTAAAAATTTTGACATTTTGCTTTTTTTTTTTTTTAAGTAGCTGAAAGGATTTTCCTAGTGTGAGAAAAATCAGCATATAAATTTAGAAAAAAAATTGTATATATCCTTTGGTTTTTGCTCAAGGGTTAAAATTTATACAGGATGTCTCCTGAACCTGTCATTGGGCTTTTAAAGTTTATTCCAATAGTATTTTGAGTTGCTCTTTTAAACATTCATAAATAGGCCCCAAGCCTAATTTTCAAGGAAGTGGTACTTTTACTATAGTATTTACTCTTTTTGAAAAGCCTGAACAAATTTATTAATATGTTTCTATTAAATATACACAGTTCAGCTGGGCACAGTTGCACACACCTGTAATCCCAGTGACTCTGGAGGCTGAGGCAAGAGGATTCCAAGTTCAAGGTCAGACTTAGCAACTTAATGAGACTTTATCGAAAAAGAACTAGGGATGTAGCCCAGGGGTAGATCATCCCTCTGTTCAATCCCTAGGGCCAAAATAATAATAAACATAATGATAATAGTAATTTCAATGTGATTCATAGGTATCATGAAACTTAGCAAAATTGTAATCTATAAAAAATACTAAGTGTGCCAATACTCTTTAAGTAATAAAACTTAGAAAGCTAAAGTAGTTCAATTAGATATTAATAGAACATTCTGACATGTGGTTGAACTATCAGCAAATTAGAGTCATATTTACACTTTTTCAATTATGATCAAGTTTTTGAAATGAGATCTCCCCATTTATAAATCTCTATTACCTGCAAGGAAGACAAGCATATTTAAGTTTCCCAAATGGCATATAAAAATTACTTAAATTTTTAGTTTAATATTTCCACAAAAACATTATTGGCAGGAAAGGCCAACATTTTTATTTGGTTATCTTTAACAAGGGAACCACAAGTGGTTCTTTAAATAATTATCTAATAGCTTGTTTACTATGTGTAGTCATCATAAATTATGAATAATGCACAGGCTTCTTATGATTAGTAGTATTATATTTTAAATGAATTTTCAAAAGGGAAAAAAACATTTCTATAGAAATCCAATAAAGATAAAGCAAAAATATCACTAATGAACATTATTCACTTAAGCAAAATCTTAGCTAGCAGCCATGTAAAAGTATCAAGCAATTGAATCTTGCTCCAGAAAGTTAAACACAGTTCTACATCAGAAAACCTGAAGACTTCTATTTAAATTTCATAGGAATTCTATAAGGTCAGCTCACTGCCTATTGGCTAAAATAAAGGGGTAGATAGAGCAAAGAAGTGGAAGCAGGAGGAAAAGAAGGTCCTGGAGAGCTCATACTACCTTTTGATTCCTGGAGGGCTGCTGAAGTGATAGGAAAATAATAAGTAACTGTTTTATGATTTTGAACCTGAAGTACATATATAGTTTCACCCTTTACAATTTTATCGCATAAAGAAAAACTGAAAGTCAGTGTGCTTAGATTACTCAGGTTTCACAACTAGGAAGTAGGGAAGTGGAAATGAACCCAGGCCAGTCTATTATTCCTACAATACTAGCCATGCTGTCTCTTTTCTCTCTCTCTCTCTCTCTCTCTCTCTCTCTCTCTCTCTCTCTCTCTCTCTCTCTCTCTCTCTCCCCCTGGTACCAAGGATTGAACTCAGGGACACTCAACCACTGAGCCACATCCCCAGCCCTATTTTGTGTTTTATGTAGAGACAAGGTCTCACTGAGCTCCTCAGCACCTCGCCGTTGCTGAGGCTGGCTTTGAACTTGCGATCCTCCTGTCTCAGCCTCCCAAAATGCTGGGATTACAGGCGTGCGCCACTGTGCCCGGCTCATGCTATCTCTTAAGCAGAATCAAATTTACAAAGCACATAAAAAAGAGAAGTTGTGCAGTCACTCCAATACTCTTTTATTACTGATAGAAGAAAGTAAACTTCAGTAAAAGGTATAAATCTTGCAAAATGAACATTAAAGATAAGAAACATTTAAAAATTGTTCAAGCTATAAAAAAGAAAGTATCCAACCTGGGAAGTTCTTGAAAGGTAAGATGGGAAGAAAGATGAGAAGACTCAGAATGAGAACTTTTTGATTTGCCAGTTTGGTGTGAAGTCCACTTAGCAAGCTTGCACTTTATTTTTGCTTGAACTGGAATACCCAGACTGTTTAAAGTGATTGATTCTCAGTGTAGCAGGCTTACCAGCCATCCAACAAATCTATTGGAATGGTAATAGTGCAGAAGTCAGAAAAGGTCATAGATTTTAAACAGGAGGAGGAGCAGGTGCGATGGCTTGATGTAGAAACAAACTTGGCCATTTAGGAAACTGGGAAGAGAAAGGTAGAGCAGAGTAATGATGTGAGATTGGTGAAAGATAAATCTGGGGGAAGTAGGCAGAAAACTAATGCTTTCCGCTAAGGCAGAATAAAACTACTAAAATTTATCTTTCCTGCTAATGACAAGACAAAATGTACCAAAGACAAAAAGTAACTATTTGAGAATTGAAAGTAAACAAAAGTAGGTAAGTTGTTTGGAGGATCAAAACAGAAAAGCAACCTATATAGGGACATTTGCTGGGGTTTTGTTGTTTGCTTGCTTGCTTGTGTCTTTTTTTCTTCTTATAACATGAGCTCCACTTGTGGAGCTGCATGGTGGTAATGCCATGAGCAGCTAAAATAGAGAAATAATACAGGTTTCTGGGCAGAAATGCCAGGGGCCAGAGGGCATGGGAGATGTGGGTGAGCGATTGGGAAAATGCTGATGCGAAGTGAGTTAGGAAAAGGGATCCTCTAATTCTGTGCCTGAATGCAAGTTCTTCCATGAGTTCTAGGTTCACACCTGAGCTGGCATGCACAGGACAGGCCTAAAGGGTCATAGCAAAGCCTTCAGAGGTGAAACTGAGATTGGAATTTCTACTCACAGAAGGTCAGACAGAACTTGCAACAGCCTAAGGGTTGATTGCCTGTATCAATCAATCAATGTTGTCCAGAAAATTCTAAGAGAACCTAAAGTATATACAACTCAGTATCCAACATTACTTAAATAGGAAGAATCAGGAAACTGTGACCAAGTCCCAAGGAAAAAGATAATCAAGAAGTCAACTGCAGGATAACCCAGATGTTGGAATTATCAGATATAAAAACAACTATTATAATTACACCCTATGAGATAAAAATAAATACTTGAAATGAATGGAAAATAGATGTTCTCAGCAGAGAAACAAACTTATGAAAAGAACCACATGAAAATTTTATAACTAAAAATTAGAATATCTGAAATAAAAAGAACACATGAAATGGGCAATAGACGAATGGAAATGGCAAAAAGAAGGGACAGCACATTTGAAGACAACTGGATAAATATCCCATTTTAATTATGGCTTTAGTCTTTTTTTTTTTTTGTACCAAGGATTGAACTTAGGGGCACTTGACCACTGAGCCACATCCCCAGCCCTATTTTGTGTTTTATGTAGAGACAGGGTCTCACTGGGCTGCTTAGCACCTCACTGTTGCTGAGGCTGGCTTTGAACTTGCGATTCTCCAGTCTCAGCCTCCCAAAGTGCTGGGATTACAGGCTTGCACCACCGTGCCTGGCTGCTTTAAAGGCTTAAAGGTGGATGAGGCTTTGTAAAGAAAATGTATTTGACTGTAATTAGCTACAGGGAGCCTTACTAAGATACCAATTCCAGTGCTTTTGTATGGCTCCCACAGATACATATGATGTTTCTGCTGTTTGTCAGTTACATTGAGTAAGGAATTAGCATTATCACAGGTCAACCATAATGATTATGAGAATTTTCTGTTACAGTGTTATATAGGATTAAAATGTTGAAACATGTTTTGAAAGCTTATCTGTGGATTACAAATGTCCAAGGTGCTATATGCATTGACATAGAAAAGTTTTCTGTTTGGGTCCATTAAGTTGTATACCTGCAGTAAAAAGCAATTTGGAAATGTAGCAAAGCCATCATCAGATAATTGTCAAGTTCATCTCCAGAGTCAGTGCCTGGTAATTGTTTGTCTGCTCTTTTTTTTTTTTTTTTTTTTTTAATATTTTTTTAGTTGTAGATGGACACAATGTTTTTATTTTATTGCTTTGTACGTGGTGCTGAGGATCGAACCCAGGGCCTCACGCATGCGAGGCAAGCGCTCTACCGCTGAGCTACAATCCCAGCCCCTGTTTGTCTGCTCTTATTAACTCTTTTTTTAAAAAATTTTTAAAAAATTTTTTTTAGTTGTAAATAAATAAAATATCCTTATTTTATTTTTACGCGGTGCTGAGGATCCAACCCAGTGCCTCACGCATGCGAGGCAAGTGCTCTACCACTGAGCCATAATCCCAGCCCTCTTATTAACTCTTTGATGCAGTGTTTTGTAATAGGACCTTTTTCTACTTGTGATGTTTTTTATACAGATGTCATACATGTTTTTCAACAGAAAAAGACTGTAATAGAAAAAAATGCAACAAAAAATGTTTAATGCTCCTTGTACTGAGAAATCTGTTTTAAAAAACATTGAGTTTGGAGAAAAATCTGGCTGGTATTACATCTGCAGAAACAGCTTCCTGATACCGGAGGAGAACTTCAAGGATTTGGAATACCTCCTACTGTTATATTAGAACCATAGTACTCTTGAAAAGTAGTACAAATTCTTGTAATGACAATGACAATTCTTGGTTTAAAAGTTTAACAACTGTTGCATTTAATTATCATAAAGTAGGAAGTACAATTCTATACATCTTACACACGAGGAGCTGAGGAACAGAAAACTCAAAGCTTGTTGAACATAGCAGACCTAGTAAGTGGCAGATCCAGGACTTAAATCCAAGTGTTATAGTTTGGATCTTGAATATCCCCAAAGGCAGTATGTTGAGGGCTAATCATATGATCCCTAGCCTGAGGTGCTACTGGGAGATGGTAGACATTGAAAGGTAGGGCATAGTGGAAAAGAAAAGACATTAGAGGAGTTCCTTCAAAGGGGATAGTGGAACTCCAGACCCCTTTCTGTGCTTGTCTCTCTTTGCTTCCCCATTGCAATGAGGTGAAAAGGCCTCTTCTACCATGTGCTCCTGTCATGATGTACTGCCTCACCACAGGCCCAAAACAACAGTGCCAACTGACCATGGACTGAAACTTCCAACACTGTGAGCCAAACTAAACCTGTCCTTTTAGATTTAGTATCTCAGGTATTTTGTCACAGGGATAGACAGTTAACTAATATGCCAGGTAAATTTGATCGCCAAGCCTGGGCCATTAACTACTGTGTTATATATGTTACTTTCCATAAAAATTTTTCTCTTGAGAGTATAATCTTTAAACTGACATAAGTAGAACAGTGGTATAAAAAAAATTCTCAGGCTAGTAGGTCTCAGGATTCTTTTACACTCTTGAATTTCATTGAAAACCTCAGAGATTTTGTTGTATTTACCATATTTGATATGGAAATGAAGATAAATATTTGTTAACTTAAAAATAACAATAAAACTTATTACATGTTAACATATAATGTAATAATGTAATGTAGTTTAATAAAAAAAGCTATAATTTTCAAAACAAGAATTTTAGTGATAAGGATTTTAAAAAACATATCTTTTGAATGCTTGAAAACCACTGAATTTTCATAGGCTTCTATATTTGATATGATATGCTGTTTTATTTGCAATATATAGAGGAAATATGACCTCAAATATATAGTTAGAAAAGAAAGGTAATTTTAAAAATTTATTTATTTTACTGCAGAATGCATTTTGACACAGTGTACACAAATGGAGCACAACTTCTCATTCCTCTGGCTGTACATGGTACAGAGTCACTCCAGTAGTGTAATAAATAATACATGTATGTAGGGTAATAATGTCTGTCTCATTCTACCATCTTTCCCATCCCCACAGCTCCACCCTTTCCCTCATTCCCCTCTACACAAACCAAAGTGCCTTCATTCTTCCCTACCCCCTTCCCCACTCCACTATGGATCAGGATCTGCTATCCAGCTTATTCAACTTTTGTTTCTTTTGGATTGGCTTATTTCACTTAGCATGATATTCTCTAGTTCCATCCATTTGCCTGCAAATGTCATAATAAGAAAGGTATTTTGAAAGCCTTTTCAGGTAATTGTAATTACAAATACAGGTAATTGTAAATATACTTATTTGATACTATCAAACTTGTTAAGTTGTGATTTCTTAAAGGTTAGCTGCAATGTGGAATTTGAAACCTACAATGAATTTTTTGTAGTGTTCCATTATCTTGTCTTTCATCTTTACCCATGCTTGATTTTGTAATATTATCTAGGGGTTATTTGGAAAAGATTCATTTAGTTTTACAGATCTTCCCAATATGGATACATTTCATTATACAACATAAAATCACATTTGATAATATCACTACTAAGCTTACCAGAAAAGCCTTTAAATATTGAGAAGCTGTCAAGTTTATGGTGGTGGGTACAAGATTTTAAAAATATTAAAAGTGAATTTTAAGCCAGGCATGGGAGTACATACCTGAAATCCCAGCCACTCTGTAGACTGAGGCTGGAGGATTGTTTATTCAAACTCAGCCTCAGCAATTCAGTGAGGCTATAAGCAACTCAGTGAGGCACAGTCTTTAAATAAAGTATAAAAAGGGCTGGGATGTGGCTCAGTGATTAAGTGCCCCTGGGTACAATCCCTGGTACCAAAAAAAAAAAAAAAAAAAAGTAAATTTTATTATTCACAACAAATATTGTTAGATGTTTTCCTGAACAAATCTCAAAATCATGTGGCCACACTCTGAGGATCACTGATGTAAGAGATTTGATCAGGGAGAAGCAAATAAGGGAACATTTACTTAAAAGGTCCAAACTAATCAATCTTTAGGGTGCTAAAGATTTGCAAACGAAGTCTCCAAATCAGTACTTGTAATCTCTGATGATTTCAGAAAAGTAGAAGAGAGTTCAGAATCACAGAAGTGAGAAAGGATTGACTGCCTTTGCTCCTCTGAGGGAAGGATTCCGGGTAACAAAGGCCACAGTGTTTATCAATGATTCCCAGAAAAAGACCTAAATCTATGTGGTAGCAGGCAGTTCAAAAAACATTAGGAAATAATTCAGTATGATTACCAGGTGTCACTGAGGAGCTAGGTAGGTTACTTAAAATCATCTCAAATATAGCTGGGGGCAGTGGCACATGCCTGCAATCCCAGCAGCTTGGGAGGCTGAGGCAGGAGAAGCACAAGTAGAAAGCCAGCCTTAGCAACTTAGTAAGACCCTATGTCAAAACAATAAAAAGTTTGGGATGTGGCTCAGTGGTTAAGTGCCCTTTGTACATTTTCACTCCAAGGAACATAACTAGAACTTATGAATGGAATTTTGGAGAGACCAAAACTTTATATTTGGTTTGCTTTACAATGAATACATTCCTAACTCCAGTCTATCTGATTCTATAGCCACTAGCCATGTGCCACTATGGAGCACTTGAAATGTGACCAGTCCAGAGGGAGGATTTTTGCAACTATAAATTACACATCAGTTTTTGAAGACTTGGTATGAAAAATAGAATGTAAAATAGCTCATCAATAATTTTATATTGATTACATGTTAACATGATAGTATTTAGGATATATTTGGTTCAATCAATATATTTTTTTTTTATTTTTTAAACCTTTATTTTTATTTATTTATGTATTTTGTATGTGGTGCTGAGGATCGAACCCAGTGCCTCATGTGTGTGAGGCAAGCACTCTACCACTGAGCCACAACCCTAGCCCCTCAATCAATATATTTTAAGATTGATTTCACCAGATTCTTTTTGTTTTAAAATGTGTGGCAACTGAAAATTTTAAAATGACACATATGGTTTGCATTATATTCCTATTGGATAGAGATATTCCACTTAATAAAGTTTCCAAAAAAGAATAATAACTTGAAAAGGAACTTAATTTTACCTTTTGAGGTAGGAAAGCAGAAGATGTATCATTGTTCTGACAAGAGAACTTCACAAAAGGCTCCATTTGGTAGGCATTGTTCTATTTGTGTTCTCAATGTACGCTCAGATGCTGGCTAGAGCTCCATCAGCACAGGGTGGATAGGTAGGGGAGAACCAAAAGGGATGCTAGTGGGAAGAATGGGGTGGAGGAATACACTCTTCCTCCTTTCTCTATTCCCATGGAAAAGTGATCAATATGCATTAATACAATGAATAAATGAATGAATAAGTGTACAAAAATTTATGTATGTATTTCAAGTAAATGGTCTAAGGCTCAAGATTTGGACAATGGATCAAGCCACCAGGTTGATTTTCAATGCCACTACTTACCAGCTCTGTGACCTTACCAGATCATACTTTAGTTTCTTCATCTCTGAAATATGATGTATGTATGTATAATTTTGAATACAGTATAATGTTATGGTTTGCATGTGAGGTGTTCCCCTAGAAGCTCATGTGTGAGATAATGCAAGAATGCTCAGAGAAGAAATGATGGAGTTGTGAGAGCTTTAACCCAATCAGTGAATGAATCCCCTGATACGGATTAACTGAGTGGTAACTGAAGGATGGTAGGGTGTGGCTAGAGGAGGTAAGACACTGGAGGAATAGCTTTGGGATACATATTTTGTATCTGGCGAATGAAGTCTCTCTCTGCTTTCTGATCATCATATGAGCTGCTTCCCTCTGCCACACACTTCCACCATGATGTTCAGCCTCACCTGAGCCCTGAGAATTGGAGTCTGTTGTCTATGGATTGAGACTTCTGCATCTATGAGCCCCCAAATAAACCTTTCCTCCTCTAAAATTGTTCTGGTTGGATCTTTTAGTGAAAAAGCTGACGAAAACAGAATAGTAGAACATGGCTTGCTACTGGGCATATTTGTGAATGCTATTGTGTAAATCATGTATTGCGAGACAAACTACACACAACAACAAAAAACTCTTTATTAAGACTTTACCTTTAAACAGGTTGTTAAACATATTCTCACTTCCTTACCTTCTGACACCACCTATGCAGCATTTTTTCGAAGCAATTCCACAGTGCTTGTGATTAAAGCAGATTTGTATGCTGTTTGGACCCTCTTAGCAACTTGATCCTGTGGTTGGAGAGTCATTTGTGGAGAAATGGAAACTTCATGTTCAGTGAGGACCTGTCATGTGCAAAGGTATCCAAGGTGCTATCTCTCCTTCTGCCTTTCTCATCCAAACATGACCTTGACCATCTGGCAGCATGGGCAGGCAAAGTGTTTATTCTGTATACCTGCCTTCTCACTCTCAGGACTTTAAAACTTAGGGCTGGATGGTGAATAGCAATTTCTTTTATAAACAGCACTACTTGGCATCCTTTCATACTATTCTGGCCACTTCTGTCCCATTCCCCAGACTTTCAATGCTATTTTCAGTTCATACCTCTCTCATCCTCTCTCTCTCTCTCTCTCTCTCTCTCTCTCAGAAACTACCCTTTCCTTCTTCTGATTGAGAAAATTAAGGCCATTGTACTGCATTCCTGTCCTTCTTATCTCTGCCATCGACGACCTTCAACTCCCTCAGCTTGCCTCCCTCTAATTTGTAGAGAAAAAAATACTTTCCTTCTGAAGGTTAAATTTCCCACAGTGCTCTCATTCCTCCCTTATCCAGAACAAAGATCATGTTCAGTTTGATTCTTGTATTATTTTCAACATTCAACTCTCTTTGGGATAATTTTTGGGGTCTATAAATATTCTTAAATTCCTTTTTTTAAAAAAAATAAAAGTAGAAAAAAAAAGAGTCTTCTTTATCTTCTATTCTGTTTGGTTATCACTCTCCCTTCTCTTTTAAAAATCAAGTTAAAAAGGAAAATCTACCCTTGTCTCAGCTTCTTCACATCACATCCACTCATTTTTCTATTTCTAATATTTATTATATTAATTTAATTACTTATGCACATCCAAGGTACCTGTACTGTCACAGCTAAACATTGCAAGGTAAAATACAACTGTGCCTCCTGGTCCCATAAATCAAAAATATACTTTACCACCACGTAACAGTTCTTCTATTTTTTCCTAGTATTTTTACAGTCTCATTCTTGAAGGTAACTTTCATATCTTTTCCCTCTCTACACAAAGAAATAAAGAACACTAAATAAGAATATAGGTAAATACAAGTGGAGTTCATTCTAGGGATGCGACTTTGGTTCAACATACAGAAATCAATAAATGTAATTCATCACATCAACAGACTTAAAGACAAGAACCACATGATTATCTCAATAGTTGCAGAAAAAGCATTTGACAAAATTCAGCATCCATTCATGTTCAAATCACCAGAAAAACTAGGGACAGTAGGAAAATACCTCAACATTGTAAAAGCTATACATGCTAAACCCAAGGCCAACATCATTCTAAATAGAGAAAAATTGGAAGCTTTCCTCTAAAAACTGGAACAAGACAGGGATGCCCTCTTTCACTGCTTCTATTCAACTTAGTCCTTGAAACTCCTAACCAGAGCAATTAGACAAAAGAAAGAAAGTAAAGGAATACAAATAAAGAACACTTTCTTTCAATTTTTTAGTTTCCTTAAAACATGATTGGGTTTTCCATGTAAAATAAAAGATTTTCCAAAGAAAAAGCCCCCGTGGGATTCATATGTATATCTTTATCTATATGTCTGTGTCTGTGTTGAGATAGACAGACAGATAGACAGACAGTTTTAGATGTATTCTAAGGAACTGGTTCATGCATTTGTAGATATGCTATGCAGTAAGTCTTAGGTAGGCCAGCAGGCTAGGGACCCAAAGAAGAGTTGCAATTTCAATCCAAGCTGAAGCTGGAGTCTCAGGAGAGCTTTGGTACAGTTTGAAGTCTGATGGTCTGAGAAGCGAGAGAACTGACGGCATAAATTTCAGTCCAAATGCAGAAGGCCATTGTCCCAGCTTGAAAACAGGCAGAGAGTAAATTCTCCATTATTAGAGAATTCTGACTTTTATTCCTATTCGGGCTTCCAACACATTGAGGAGGGTCATCTGCTCACTCAGTTCACCAATCAAATGTTAATCTCATTAGAAATACTTTCACAGACACGCTCAGAATAATGTCTAACCACACACTTAGCATCCCGTGGCCCAGTCAAGTAGACACACAAAATTAACATCACAGACAGTTTGCTGACAGAATTCTTTCTTGTTTAGGAGTTCATTCTAGGGATGCGACTTTGGATTGAAAGATATCAATCCTTGCTCTGTTCTGGCATTCAACTAATTTTCAAATGAAACACATCCACTTAATGGTGAGTTATCTGCTTATTTAAAGTTCAAAGACTTAAATTTTACTCTCATCTAAAAAATGTCTTTGTCAAAGCATCTGAATATCTGGGCACTATGGCATAGCTAAGGTGACACATAAAATGAACCATCACTATTATTCACAGTTTAATAATAGTAACAAAGTCCTATAATATTTATAGCATATCTAGAATTAAAGTGACAGTACAAAAATGGGAGGGAGGAACCGGGCGCAGTGGCACACACCTGTAATCCTAGCACTTTGGGAGGCTGAGACAGGAGAATCATGAGTTCAAAGCCAGCCTCAGCAATGGCAAGGCGCTAAGCAACTCAGTGAGACTCTGTCTCTACATAAAACACAAAACAGGGCTGGGATGTGGCTCTGTGGTCGAGTACCCCTGAGTTCAATCTCTGGTACCAAAACAAAAGAGGAAAAAAAAAAGGGAGGGAGGAAATGGAAATGCATATTATAAAGTTCTTACACTGTACTTGAAGTGGTATAATTTTTTAAGTAGACTATGATTTGTAAAAAATATATATTGTAAATCCTAGAACAACCACATTGCAACAAACACAAAAAGATCTAGTTATTAAGCCATTAATGAAGTAAATGCAATCATAAAAATATGTTCAAACAATCTAAAAGAAAACAGGTAAAGTAGAAAAGGGAACAAAAACCAGATGAATCAAATAACAATGAGGTAATTTTAAATTCAACCATATTAATAATACTTAATAATAATAATACTAAATACTTCAATTAAGACACAGATTTTCTGATGGAATAAAAAGAAAAACTATACTCAACTCTGTGCTCTCTGCCACTCATTTTTTATATAAAAACACATAGGTTTAAAGTAAAAGAATGAGGAAATATGATGTGATTACTAATTTAAAGAAAGCTAGAGTGGTTACATTGATTATTAATGAAACTTAACCACTTTATTTATTTATTGTGGTACTGGGGATTGAACCCAGGAGTGCTCTGCCACTGGGCTATATCCAAGCCCTTTTTATTTTATTTTGAGACAAGATCTCACTCATTTGCTGAAGCTGGGCTTGAACTTGTAATCCTCCTGCCTCATCCTCCAAGTTGCTGTGATTACAGGGGTGGTGAAACTACTCTGGGCCAAAACTTCTTTAAATGTAAACGAATTTATTAACATCTTCAATCTATGGAGTAAAAGCTAATGGAACTAAAAGGAAAAGCAGACAAATCCTCAATTATAGTTAGAGATTGCACTTGTAAACATGGAAAAAGCCATAATTAGACAAAATAAATTTAATTTCAATATATTTTGCATGAGCATTATTTTCACATGGTTTAAAATCAGAAGAACCATCTTGTAACACATTCCTCAGTTATCCTTAGAGGCAACTGATGTTGCTGACACCAATTTGCATGCATTACCTAAAGACATTTTAAGCTTATATAAAATTTTTATTTTTCCTTTTTTGTACAAATAATAGCACACTACATACATTTTGGAATTTTATTTAATACTTTAGTAATTTTTGGTTCCATCATTGATACACAAAAGTCTAGATCAGATATACTTTTGGTCTTGGCACTTTAGGTACAGCTCTATGGACTCTTGAATTCAATTGTGCAGGGTATGACTTAAGTCTTGGGAAGACGGTGTTGAAGTTTCTAAACTTGAGCTATAATTTACATACCATAAAATTCATCCTTTTAAAGTGTATAGTTTGGGGGCTGGGATTGTAGCTCAGTGGTAGAGCGCTTGCCTCGCATGCGTGAGGCCCTGAGTTCGATCCTCAGCACCACATACAAAGCAATAAATAAAAGACATTGTGTCCATCTATGAAAAAAAAATAAATAAAGTGTATAGTTTGGCCATTTTTTAATATACTTAAAAACTAGAGCAACAATCACCACTTTCTAATTTCAAACCATCTTCATTATCTGTATCTATTGGCAGTCACTGCCCATATCCTTTTCCCCCATTTCCAGAAACAAATAATTTACTTTATGTCTTTAGAGGTTTTTCTATTTCGGACTTTTCACATGATCTAATCATGTAACATATGGCCTTTTGTGTCTGTCTTCTTCCATTTAGTATGATGTCTTCAAGTTTCATCCATGTTGTATTTTGCTTTTTGTAACTAAATAATATTTCATGTTGTGGATATAACACATTTTATTTATATTAGAATTGTAAACATCGTTATTAGCAACGTATAATTGAATCAATGCAGGACTAGGTGTATAGTGTATCTTATAACATAAGCCCTTTTTCGGTTGTGAATTTTAAATGGTCTGTTTTAATATACTGAAGACTTATTTTTACAGGAATATTTAGATATGAGCTAAACACATTTAGGAGAATCACGAAACCTTGCCACTCGCCGCAGACTTCTGGGATATGCATATATATATGTAATTATTATTATTTATATATATAAATGGGTATGTGTGTTATATATGCTCCTGCAGCTTTTCTCGGAATTAGAATTGGCCAAGAGATATTAGAAAAACAAACAAAAAATAACCTCAACTAATTTGTTTTGAATTCAGGGAATAGGGCCAACCACAGTTCCACATTTCTATTAGTTATGGTACAATGGGACCAGACTGAAGAGACAAGGTAAGTAAGGAAATCCTGGAAACCTTACAGGTCCCCTTAATTTAAAAAGATTACGGTTAAGATTGAGGTTGAGAGATGTAGCTATACTAAGGGTGTAATACATGGTTTGTAGCAATGAAAAAGCAAGTTGAGAATTTTCTTCCAACTAGGCTCCACCTCCTACTAATCCATTCAACTGGGAACCCATCAATAGATTAATCCATGGATGAGATCAGAGCCTTCATGAGCCAATCACTGCCCCAAAGCCCACCTCTGAACATTACTGCAATGGGGATCAAGCCTTGAAAAGCCTTTGGGAGACATTTCAGACCCCCACTATAACAGTAGTCAAAAACCAAAGCTGAATGCCCTTATTCCCACTTGATTCCAAGCAGGTCTGGCCTGGGTTCTCTCCAGGCTTCTTCAGGTTTCCTTTAGAATGGTTAACGAGAATACACATCATCAACCCTCCAACTGGATTTAAGAGGAGATTTTAAGTGCTACACAGTGCCTGGTGATTCTAGGAGACATGATGCATGTTATCTGCTGTAAATATCTGGTCTGGTACTTACCTCCGTATTTCTAGATAATACATTGATACCCTGTTTCTTAATTTTATAGATTATATTTGCTTCCTATTTTGATAAATGCCATTTAACCCACTTGTCTCCCAACCTCCAATTCTTATCTCTTTCCAATCCTCTCGTAAAGTTATATCACCATATTTACTTATTTATTTTCTTTCCACATTTCTTATTGGTGCATTATAATTGTATATAATGGTGGGAGTTGTTGTTACATACTCATACATGCAAACAATAACAGTTTAATTTGGCCAATATCATTCTCCATTATTTCCTTTCCCCCTCCCTTCCTCCTTTCTCCTGGTCCCTTTCCTCTGCTTTACTGATCTTCCTTCCATTTTCATGAGACACTCCTGTCCCTGCCACTTTCTTTTTCTTTTTCCTCTCTGACTTCCACATATGAGACCCTTGACTTTCTGAGTTGGGCTTATTTTTGTTCCATCCATTTCTTGCAAATGGTATAATTCTATTCTTTATGGCTGAATAAACCTTCATTGTGTATGTATACCACATTTTCTTTATTCCTTCATCGTTGACATTTAGGCTGGTTCCATAGTTTTGCTATTGTGAATGGTGCTGCTGTAAACATGGGTATGCAGGTATCACTATAGTATATTGACTTTAATTTCTTAGTATATTACTGAAGAGTTGTATAGCTGGGTCATATAACAGTCTTTTGAGGGATCTCTACACTGATTTTCATAGTGGTTTTACTAATTTACGACCCCATCAACAACATAAAAGTGTTCCTTTTTCTCCACATTCTCTCCAGCACTTATTATTGTTTGTATTTTTGATGACTGCCATTCTGACTGGTGTGAGATGAAATCTCAGTGTAGTTTTGATTGGCATTTTCCTAATTGCTAATGATGTTGAATTTTTTAAATATATTTGTTGGCCACTTGTATTTCTTCTTTTGAGAAGTATTTGTCTAGTTCATTTTTCCATTTATTAATTTAGTTATTATTTTAATATTAAGTTTTTAAAATTCTTGATATATTTTGGAAATTAACCCTCTGTAAGAAGAGTAGTTAGCAAAGATTTTCTCCCATTCTGTAGGTTCTCTCTTCACATTTCTAATTGTTTTCTTTTCTCTGCAGAAACTTTTAAATTTGATGTCATCCCTTTTATTAAGTCTTTGCATTATTTCCTGAGCTTTAGGGGTCCTACTGAGAAAGTTGTTGCATATGCCTATATACTGAAATGTTGAACCTACATTTTCTTCTAGGAGTTGCATAGTTTCTGGTCTAATCCTAGGTCTTTGATCCATTTTGAGTTGATTTTTGTGAAAGGTGAAAGATAAAAAATAGTCTCTCTTTTTTTTTTTTTTGTGGTACTGGGGATTAAACTCAGGGGCGCTCGACCACTGAGCCACATCCCCAGCCCTATTTTGTGTTTTATGTAGAGACAGGGTCTTACTGAATTGCTTAATGCCTCGCCATTGCTGAGGCTGGCTTTGAACTTGCGATTCTCCTGTCTCAGCCTCCCTAAGTGCTGGGATTACAGGCATGCGCCACCGCACCCGGCTTAGTTTCCTTCTTCTATGTATGGATAACTAGTTTTCCTAGCACCACTTGTTTAAAAGGCTGTCTTTTTTCCAGTGTATGGTTTTGGCACCTTTGTCAAGGATCAGATGACTATTCCTGTGAGGATTTGTCTCTGTGTCTTCTATTCTGTACCATTGGTCTATGTATCTGTTTTTATGCCAGTACCATGCCATTTTTGTTACTCTAAATCTGTAGTATAATTTGAAGTCAGGTATCACCATCCTCCAGCATTGCTTTTTTTGTCTTAGAATTGCTTTGACTATTCTGGGTCTCTTATTCATTTAAATTTTAGGACTTTTCTTTCTTTTAGTTTTGTGAAGAAAGTAATTGGCATTTTGATGAGGTTTGCATTGAATGTGTATATTGCTTTTGGCAGTATAGTTATTTTAACATTAATTCTGCCTACTCATGAATATGGGAAATCTTCCCATCTTCTTTGGTCTTCTTCAATTTCTTTTTTCAATGAGCTATAGTTTTTATGGTAGAGATCTTTCACCTTTTTGGTTAGATTTATTCCTAGGGATTTTTAAAGTTTATCTTTAATTTTTAAGTTTTTTTGAGGCTATTGTGAATGAGATTTTTTTCCCCTGATTTCTTTCTTAAATCAGAAAAACAGATTCAATATTGGTGTACAGAAAAGCCATTGATTTTTTGTATGTTGACTTTGTAACCTGCTACTTTGCTGAATTTGTTTATTAGCTCTAGCAGTATTCTAGTGGGGCTTTTTGGATCTTCTAAGTATAGGATCATACTATCTGCAAACAGTGATAATTTGACTTCTTCCTTTACCATTTTTTATCCCTTTTATTTTCTTCTATTGCCTAGTTGCTCTGGCTGGAATTTCTAGTACTATATTGAGTAAGAGTGATTAGAGTATTCTTGTCTTGTCCCAGATTTTAAAAGAAATACTTTTAGTGTCTCCCCATTATTATAGATGTTGGCTTTGAATTTTTCATATATAGCCTTTACAGAGTTGAGGTAGGTTCCTTCTCTCCTTCTTTTCTTATTTTTCCATAAATGAGTGGTGAATTTTGTCAAAGGCTTTCTCTGCATCTATTGATATGACTAAGCGATTTTTGTCCTTAATTCTATTTATGCGCCGAATTGAATTTATTGATCTGTGTATGTTTCTTGCATCCCTGGTATAAAACTAATTTGGTCATGATGTATAATATTCTTAAAATGTGTTAATATGATTTGTTAATATTTTATTAAGTATTTTTGCATAAAAGTTAATCAGGAATATTGGTCTGCAGTTTTCTTTCCTTGATGTGTCCTTGTCTTGATTTTAGTATAAGGGAGATAATGGCTTCACAGAATGAATTTGGAATTATTTCTTCCCTTCTATTTCATGGAATATTTTGAGGAGCATTGACATTAGTTCTTCTTTAAAGATCTGGTAGAATTCAGCTGAGAATCCATCTGGTCCATATTTTCTTTGTTGGAAGACTTTTTATTATTGCTTCTGTATCATTGCTAGTTATTGATCTGTTTAGGTTTCTTATGTCATCTTGATTCAATTTTGGTAGGTCATATAGGTCTAGAAATGTATTCATTTCTTATAGTTTTTCCAATTTATCAGAGTATAGGTTTTCTAAATAATCCCTAATGATCCTCTGGATTTCTGTAGTGATTTATTCTTTTTCATCTATAATTTTTATTAATTTGGGTCTTCTCTCTTTTTTTTTAGTTTGGTTAAGGGCTTATCAGTTTTGTTTATCTTTTCAAAAAGCAACTGTTCATTTCATTGATTCTTTGTATTTTTTAAATTCTCAGTTTCATTGATTTCAGCTCTGATCTTAATTATTTCTTTCCTTTTGCTGTTTTTGGAATTGATTTGTTTTTGTTTTTCCAGGGCCTTGAGATGCATTTTGTTTATTTGGGATCTTTCTGATTTTCTTATGTAGGAACTCATAAACTTTTCTCTTAGAACTATCTTCATAGTGTCCCAGAGGATCTGATATGTTGTATCATTATCTCATTTGATTCTATGAATTTTAAAATTTCTTCCCTGACTACTTTTACCACCTAGGCATCATTCAAAACTGTATTGTCCATCTGGCTGGGCATGGTGGCTCATGCCTATAATCCCAGCAACTTGGGAGGCTGAGGCAGAAGGATTGCAAGTTTGAGGCCAGTCTCAGCAACTTAGTGAGATAAAAAAGGAGGGCAGAGGGTGTTTCTCAGTGGTTAAGAAAAAGGAATTATTTAATCTCCATGTGTTTAAATAGTTTCTGTAGGGTTTTTTGATGTTAATTTCCAATTTCATTCCATTATGATTAGATAAGATGCAAGAAATTATATCACTTTTTGGGGTATTTTCTGAGAGTTTCTTTGTGGCCTAAAATATGGTCCCTTTTGGAGAAGTTTTCATAAACAGCAGAGAAAAGTCAATTTTGCTGTTGTTGGATGAAAATTCTGTACAGGTCTGTTAAGTCCATTTGATTTATAATATATATTTTAAGATCCAAAGAGTCTATGTCTGGATGATCTATCTACTGGTGAGAAAGGTATGTTGAAATCACCCGGTATTATTGTAAAGGGGTCTATGTGTCTAGTGTATGTTTTATGTAATTAGGTGTACCAACATTTGTGCCATAAATATTTACTATCATGTTATCTTCTTGCTTGATTTTTCCCTTTATCAGCATAATTTATCTTCTGATAAATTTTGGCTTGGAATTTACTTTGCTGAATATCAGAATAACTACTCCTGCTTGTTTTCAGGCTCCACTTGCAGGGTATATTAATTTCCATCATTTCACTTTCAACCTGTGGCTGTCTTTGCCTGTGAGGTGTTTTGCAACAACATTTAGTTGGGTCTTCTTTTTTTTTTTTGGTACTGGAGGTTGAACTCAGAGGTACTCAACCACTGAGCCACATCCCAAGCCCTATTTTGTGTTTTATGTGGAGACAGGGTCTCACTGAGTTGCTTAGCGTCTCGCCATTGCTGAGGTTGGCTTTGAACTCGCGATTCTCCTGTCTCAGCCTCTCTAAGTGCTGGGATTACAGGCTTGTGCTACCGCGCCCAGCTTGGATCTTGTTTTTGAATCCATCCTGCCAGCTTGTGTCATTTAATTGGAGAGATGACACCATTTACATTCAATATTATCATAAAAATATTTTTATTAATTCCTAATTGTTTATTTCTAATGCTTAATTTAGACTTGTTTCTCATTTGCTTAGCTACTTTTCAAATGAAATTTGTTTATTTTTGAGCTCTGGGGTTTATTTTTTATTTCTTATGTGTGAAGTATTTCTTTAAGTATTTTCTGTAGTGCTAGCTTCGTAATGAATTCTTTTAGTTTCTGCTAATTTTGGAAGGTTTTTATTTCTACTTCAATTTTGAATGATAGTTTTGCTGGGTATAGCAATCTTGGTTGACAGTTATTTTCTTTTGGGGCTTGGAACACATCATTCCCACCCACCTGAGAAATCAGAAGTAATTCTGATTGGCTCTAAATGTGACATACTCAGAACTTGGCCATTAGTTTGGAGGGGGGGGTTACCTCTTCTATTCTTTGTATTAAAGTATTGCTAAGTCTGAGTGTGGTTATTTTGTGTGTGGGCAAGGTATACTGTCTTTTGGCTGGGTTTAGTTCAGCAGATTAGTCTCTACCCCATGAACTTGTAATGTTCTTGTAGATTCCTAGTACCTCACAGAAAAGGGGGAAGCAAATGATAGCAAGAACTGAAGCAAACAATATACTGTATTGAAATCAATACCCAGTGCCTATTGTGACATCTGTAATACTAATTACCATGAAAACAGGTATGGTGGGGTTAGCAGTCACCAAAAACAAAAAACAATAAATAGCTGTGAACCACATCTGGCATTAAAGTAAACAAGAGGTATAAACTATGTCATGCATAGTACTAATAACTGCAACAACACGAATGGTGTGGGCAGGAGTTATATAAACTTAGAATTATTAAGTTTTTAGAATTATTTTTTATTGATTTAGAACTTATTTATTTATTTAGAATTATTATTTATTTATTTATTATATCATCTTTTAGAATTATTAAAGTACAGTTCATTAAGAGAAAAGAAAAATTTTTTTTTTATTATTTTATTTTTTTTCCCAAAAGTTGCATTTTAATACATGTTGGCAAACATAACAGAAAAAAAACAAATTATCAGAAGCTGTACACACTATTCACTGAAAACATTTGTTGAGGCAAATAGAAAAAAAT
>CM053404.1:61829215-61859476 GCA_028644305.1 Xerus rutilus | reverse complement strand
ATGCTCATAATTCTGGAGCTCCCTGAGGAAAGATATAGAAAAAGTGCATTTAAAAAATACATTTAGCATGCCTGAAAAGATTTTTTTGTTTTTGTTTTTGTTTCTGATCACCTACCTGTTTAAGAGTTTTAATTAGGTGTTGACTTTGAGTGGCAACTCATTGACCTTAAGAACTTGAAAGACTTGTCTTTCAATTTATCTTCTTCAAATTCATTTAGAAAAGAGTTAAGTAGCAAATATTAGGTGCCAGATACTCTTCTGAGCACTTCATAAATATGAACTCATCTGATACTCATAATGACACTCTGAGGTAGTTATCATAATTGATGTTTTCACATGAGGAATCAACTGAGCCAGGGCATGTTGCAAGTAGAGTCAGGATTTCAAACCCAGGCAACTCACCTTTGCTCTGTGCTCTGCCTCTGAAATGGCGAAATGGCTGCTGCAAAGTAAAGTAACATTTGGATGTCTCTTCCTTTTGTGAGATTTTTTTCTATGGTAGTTTTTAGGATCTTTTTTATTTTTGGTGTTCTAAAATTTCACGATCATGTGTCTTAGGTTATCTTAAAATTCATTTTCTGCAACAGTTTGACTTTTAAATTTATATTTTCATGTCCTTTAATCCTTGGAATCAAGTGTGTGTGTATGTGCGTGTGTCTGTGTGTATAAAATAATTTCCTCCACACTGTTTTCTCTGGATCAGCACTTTAATTAAAAACAAAAATCTTTCTCCCCTTGTTCTACTTTCTGGAGGGATTTTCTTGATTTTATCTTCTAATCCTTTTACTGATTTTTTTTATAAAATCTTTTTTGTTATATTTGCATTTCTAGGATCTCATTCTTCTCTGAATTTTCCTTTTATGTGATTCCTATTGTTAATTTATAGATGCAGCATCATTTTGGGAGGAGAAGTTATAGGGTTTTTTTTTTTTTAATCTCAAGATTTCTTCTGCTTTCTCACTTCTTTTTCCTCCCTCCTTCAAGTTCCTTTTCTGAGTTTCTCTGGATCTTTTTTTTTTTTTTCACCTTAGTAGAAATGTTTGGGGATGCTTCATTGTCTACTCACATTATTAAGCAAGAGACCTAAATTCCCGAAGCTCTGTTTTCAGTTTTCTGCCCCCTCTGTAACATAGACAACTCCACTTTCTGTGCACTTCCAAGGTTTGGCTGCATAAATGGACTTTTTCATCACTATTACCTCTCCCTGCATGCACTTAAATTTCACATTCTACTGTTCTGGTAAGTCATAAATATTCTTCCATCCCTTTCAATTTTCATATTTTTGTGCTTTACAGATGTATCCAATTCATTAAAGTTGGGAAGTGTGTTTCTGTTATCCTTCTGCTTGTTATTTGGAGGAGATTTTGGAAGAAAAAATGTGAAGAAATATCTTGACTGTACCATTGAAAATGATCATCATCCATGCCTTGAAGCACTTTCCCTTCATGGCTTCTGGGACTCCAGTCTTTGGGTTCTCCTCTCCTCTCCTTGTCCTTGACAACATGTCTGAACTCGGGGGTCCCTCTGTCCTTTTACACAAGGTGCTCCCATCCATCCAAATGTTATTGAATACCGTCTGTATCCTGATTGATCCCTAATTCATATTTCTATCCCTATTTCTCCTTAGAGTCTCAATCTCATCTGTTTTTTCACATAGCATCTCAAAATTAACATGTCAAAGCTGAACCCTTGATGTCCTGCCCTAAACCTGTTCTTGCCCTAGTTTTTCACATCTTGGTAAATAGCAACACTATCTATCCAGCTGCTCAAGCCAAAAGTCTAGTAATTTCCTTCTCCTGTTTAATGATGCCCCAAATTTAACCCAATCAATTTAATTCTACATTCTAATTCCAAAATATAACTTGAATTTTTCTTCCTTAGCAAACTATTATAATTTTTCCTTTGAATTACTGATTAGCCCCCTGCATCTGCTTTTATCTTTCCATTCCCTTCTTCAGACAGCAGTCCTAAATGAGCTCGAATCATCAAACCACATGTTGATTCTTTTTCTGATAACCCTAGTAACTTCTTATTGCCTTGCCAAGAACTTCCAAGCTCCCGTAAGACTGAGAATGCACTGGTCTTTGCCCATTTATTTAGCTTTGTCTCTCACAAAGTGCTTTGTCTCCCAAGAGTGTTTCTGGCCTCAGGACTTTTGTCTGTGATATTATTTTTAACCTGTTTCATTCTTTCCTGCCTTCTTCCCAACAGAGCACTCAGTTTCATTCTTTAAATCTCACCTTAAATTCTACTTCTCAAGTGGCCTACTGAATCAACCAATCTAAAGCTGGTTACCAAGGTATTTTCTCTCAGATGACTTCTATCTTTTTTTCTTCAGTAACTTTTCCCAGTTTATATTGTGTATGTGTTTGCTTACTTGTTTAAAGTTCTTTCATACTGGAAGACAAAAATGCAAGCTAGTGTTAAGATATTTTCTATTCACCATTATCCTTCCAGTTCCTGCCCTGGGAAGATCCTTAATAAACATATTTGTAAATCAAATGAACGATGTCAAAAATAAGCAAACTACGACAGAATAAAGCCAAACCAAAATGAGATAAATGATGCGATTCTGCCTCATACAATGAGGAATTTTAGTGTCTCAGAACCAAAGATGAACATACTTCAGGAAGGACAATTAAATTTTAGGGTGTCTTTGCTTAGCATATTCAGGGTACTTAAATTGTGAATTCGTTCAATAAGAGATAAAAGATACTGTGGTAATACAATAGATTCAGAATAAAAGGAAATGTAAGACTGAAATGTAAAGGAACAAGTAAGACCATAACAGACATTGTGATGGCATAGAAGCCATCAAGAACAGAATTAACACTGCAGAGGATCAAATCGGTTCAGTGAAAGATGAGCATAATAAGCTCTTTGAGGACACAACGGAGAAAGAGATCAGAGAATTATAAAGAGTAAGATAAATATGAATGGTATAATCTGTGGGTAATCAGTGACGATGAAAGGGAGCAAAAATGAATAAAAGAATGATCCAGATATGTTGCTCATGGTGTAGCATCAACCACAGTGTTAACGACATGCAGAAATATCTTGGTGGCTTTCTTGAATTTAAAGTTTTGTGCAATTAATTATCTGTACTTGGGCTGGAAAGCTCGAATTCATCATTAGAATTTAAGTTTCAGCAGGGTAGGGGCTGTGTCTCTATCATTTTCAAATATGCCCTCTGCACCTAGCATACTAAATACCTACATTGAAACTTAATAGCTCAAAATCTAGAGCAATTTCTCTCAAAAGCTTTCTCTAACTTTCTTAGGATTCACTTGTGCCTGATCGACGTCTTTTTCACATGCACACGTACATACGTGCACACGCACGCACACACACGCATTTTTTTTGTTGACTGTTATGTTTGGTTGCCATCAAGCGTATACTGTCTGTACCTGGCTGCAGAAAGTTAATGGGGAAGAATCTGTGAATATTTATGACCAAACAGTTCTACATTCGGTCAATTTGTCATTCACTAAACAACAGTATGTTATTTTTGGACACTCAAGGATTCAAAATATATACTATACCATACAACCATTCTGAAAAAAGCAACTACAGTCAACAAAAAATTTAAATATAACTAAATAAAGCTTCCTGAAAGAGGAAATCAGGGTATGGAAGGGCTGGTGATGATAATGATCCATGAAACCATTAAATTTAGAATAGAGCACATAAGAGTGTGATAAATATTGTTATAAAATAGATTACAAAAACTACATTACTGAAAAAAAGTTTAACTATGCAAATAATAATACATACTATAAACATTTAACAATAATATAACTGGGACAGAAATCTTAAATCTTAGCCAGGTGTGGTGGCGCATGCATGTAATCCCAGCAACTAGGATGCTGAGACAGGAGGATTGAAAGTTCAAAGCCAACCTCCACAATTTAGCGAGGTCCTAAGCAATTTAGAGAGACTGTCTCAAAAACAAACAAACAACAATGGGCTGGGGATGTTGCTAAGTGGTTAAGCTCCCTGGGTTCAATCTCTGGTACTAGGGGAAAAAATCTGAAATCTTACTACCCACAAATTGGCTAGCTAGCTGGTAAAAGGGAGGCAATAAGAGGGAATATAATGTATAGATGACAAAAGATACAGCTTATTTGAGATAGAGGATGAAAATATTAAAGAGAAGCATAGATTTAAGTAGTTTTCTTTTCTTTTCTTTTTTAAAGATAACCAGTAATAGAACTAAAACATTCCAAATTTCTCCAGGAAGAAGAAATATCAGAGACTGATGATCAAATTATTGAGGATCTCCAATGTGTCAGGCGCCGTTCTAGACTCTGGGTTAAAAATGTAAGAATTAGCAGAAATACAGCATGCAAATATAAGCAAAAATAAAGTGAGAGTCCCAGTTTTAACAAAAGAGTGTTTTATGCTCTTATGTGAATCAACAAATACAACCAGGTGCTGCTGTTGATTATATACCTATAATCCAGGGACTCGGCAGGCTGAAGTGAGAGGATCGCAAGTTCAAGGCCAGTCTCAGCATATTAGGGAGACTCTGAGCAACTTGGGGAGACTCTGTCTCAAAATACAAAATAAAAAGGACTGCAGATGTAGCCCAGTGGTAAAGCATGTCCCTGGGTTCAATCTCTAGTATCAAACAAACAGCAAAACAAAAAAACACCCTAAAGAATCAGACAGAACAAAGAAGATTAATGTTTTTTTTAAAGCATATACAAACCTCAATAAATACCTAGTGACATTATATGGACCAAACAGTAAAACTATAAAACAATGAAATATCTGTGATATGTGAAGGAAAAGACCAAAATAATAGTGGTGGGGAAGGTTAGTATATTCCTTTGAGTCCTTAACCAACCAAAGAGACAAAAGTGTGTATGATTACAGTAGTCCTTCCTTATGTGTAATTTTCTCTTCCACCGTTTCAGTTATCCACAGTCAACTGCAGTCTTAAACAATTAATTGGGAAATCCAGAAATAAACAATTCACAAGTTTTGAGTGGCATACTACTCTAAATAGTGTAATGAAATTTCTCACCACATGGCTCCAGTATGCCTAGGATTCATCATTTTGTCAGTGTAGCCATGCTATATATATTACCCTCCCATTCATTATTTAGTAACCATTTTGATTTTCAGCTCAATTATCACAGTATTACAGTGCTTGTGATCAATTTTACTTAATTAGGGACTCAAAGTACAAGAGTAATAATGCTGGCAATTTTATTACAATATATTATTGTAATTATTTTGTTTTATTATTAGTTATTACTGTTATTCTCTCACTGTGCCTAATTTACAAATTAAACTTTATCATATATATAGAAAAAGTGTGTGTGTGTGTGTGTGTGTGTGTATGTAGTGATAATACCAAACCATATATATATATATATATATATATATATATATATAGTTTCAGGCATCAACTGGGGGTCTTGGAACATATTCCCCATGGATAATGGGAGCTACTGTATAGGGAATAGAATAATATCATTAATGAGGTTTATTAGAATATATAACAATTCTTATTCTTTGCAAAAAGCATTAAATAATTTTAATGTTCATGGAATTAATGAAACTAATTGTTTAAATGACAAACTATCAACAAAAATTGCTTGTTCAAAAAATGTAATTTTATCTAAAAAATTACATCCATATACTGTATACAGATATGTCTATATAAATAAAAACAGAGCAAAATGAAAACTACAATGTTAATAGTTTTTTTCCTGGCTGATGTATTTCTACTTATCAATATTTAATTTTACTTATAAGTGCTTTCTAATATTCCTGCAATGAAGATATATTGCTAGTATAATTTTTATTTATTTCTATTTTTTAAATCTTTTTTCCACATTTTTAATTGATGCCTGATAGTTGTATATATTGATGGGATTTGCTGTTACTTATTCATACATGCATACTTGTATAATTTTTAAAAGTTTAGGAGAACTAGCTAATCTATGCTAAATGAAATATTACTAGAAAAGAGATAGCTCCATCATAAGAGAGAGGTGCTCATTAGGAAGGAGGAAGAACAAAGAACAACTTCAGTGTGTTTTGGGAGGATTTAGTAAACTATAAGAATTGAGGGAAATCCAAGACAAATACCTTATGAGTTCATAAATGGGAAAGAAAACCAAGGTAGTCCAAAACTAGAATGAAAACTCTCATCATTGGCAGAATGTGTTTTCAAGTAGAGCATACCACATAGTAAAGAATGGAAAGAGAAACAGACTCAAAGGAATATAGATGTTAAAATTAATGCTAACCCTGGAAGGAATATTTTATTCTGCTGTTGATTTTGGAAAGTGAGCAAAATTTGAAGCCTCTAGAAATTGATAAAAGACAGTGGTGTATTAAGAACTCTGTGGAGTTGACATACTTTTTTTTTTTGGTATCAGGGATTGAACCCAGGGGGACTTAACCACTGAGCCACATCCTCAGCCCTTTTTATATTTTATTTACACACAAGTCTCACTGAGTTGCTCAGGGCCTTGCTAAATTGCTGAGGCTGGCTATGATCTCATGATTCTCCTGCCTCAGCCTCCCAAACCACTTATCCCAAGTTACCTCATTTATGAAATGGAAAATAAATGCTTTCTTTGGATGATTAAATCATATATACACCTATATGTATGTACATATGTATGAATATATGTATCCATATACATATACATCTAACAGCATAAAAGAATTCTAAGGATGTTTGAAAAGATTTTCAAAGAAATTGAGCTGGGTCTTTTCTTTTCTGTGGTACTAGGGATTTAACCCAGGGGTACTCTACCATGGAACTACATCCCCAACCCTTCTGCACTTTTATTTTGAGATAAAGTCTCAGTGCAGAGGCTGGCCTTGAACTTGTGATCCTCCTGTGTCAGCCTCCTGATCACTGGGGTTATAAGCATGCATCACTATGCCTGGCTTGAGATGGATCATAAAGGATTAATTTGGTCTATCCGTATTGAGTACTTACGAAGTACCAGGGGCACAGGGGACATAGAAAGAAATCTTAAGACACAGTCTCTACTCTCATGAAGCTTACATTCCAGTGATAAGAATTTTCTAGGCTCTTTCCTGAGCTAGAGAATAATGGAAGTTGGTGATATACAACAAATACTGTACAAACAAGTATAAAACTTTGTCCCCAGTCTGGCTTAATTATTCACTAAAACTTTTAAAGTACCCATGTACCTAGTATTGCGGCTTATATCAAGGAAAAAAATGTATTCCTTCAATGAATACTTAATGGTAATCTTCAAGACTCTGAAAGGCCCTTTAAGGATAAAAAATAAGAACATATATATGCTTTTTAAAAGGAATCTGCAATGTATAATCTGTCAAAATACACTCTACTCAGGAGAATTGCAAGTTCAAAGCCAGCCTCAGCAACGGCGAGGCACTAAGCAGCTCAGTGAGACCCTGTCTCTACATAAAACACAAAATGGGCTGGGGATGTGGCTCAGTGGTCGAGTGCCCCCCGAGTTCAATCTCCAGTACCAAAACAAAAAATACACTCTACTGTCCCATGTATCTAAAACGAACAAATAAAAAAAAAAGAAAAAGAAAAGGAAAGGAATCTACAGTACAGTAAGAAAGTTAGGATGTGTACAGTTATGTCTACAATATAGAGTAAAAATATTAGAGAAGAGATTACATTAAGGACAGAGAGATTATTGGACATTATAGAAATTGCAAAGAGTTGAGATGTTGGCATTCTCATTGATCTTGCAGGAAAGCTTGCATTTGGACATACCAACTTGTGGGCAGTAGGAAGTCTAATAGAGCACACTCCAGGCTTTAAAAAAAAAAGGCCAGAGAAGAAAAGTAACCAATTATCAACAGAGTCATTGGATTTGATTAGATCAATAATAGTCACAGCATCACTTTTACTTTCTACGTTATGTTAAATTTGTTTCTTGAGACAATGATACAAGCATATGGAACTGAGTAGCTCATTATAAGAAGATGCTAAAAATCAGATTCTTAAGTCTACCAGCCTGTGGGCCTTTGACCAGTATTTCTTGAACCCAGTGGGAAATGAGTTACTCACATGCTGAGTAAGATGTTCATGAGAATGTCAGGAAGTCTGTTTGTTAACCTTAATTGACAACTGATGTTTAAAAGGCAATAGAGTAATTCTCATAATTTAATGGGGACATATTGCTATTGAATGTCAGAAGAGGAAGAACTAATATAGGGAAAACACCGTAGAAAAGATAAATATGGACAAAATAATCCCCTTTTTGTTTTAAGGAAATGTAAAGTAGTAGTGCCCCAGGGATTGTTGGTAAATATCATCTTTGAAAGCTACTACTTAACACAAATTCCGGGAAGCTAGAGGCTTCTGGGTAAAGTGAATCACAAGGAAAGAATGCCCCATTCTGTGGCTGAAATTTGATTGGATTACTGGTTGATCTTAGTAAAGAAGGTCAGGAGTCATGGTTGGTTTGGATGAATTTTCAATCATTTCCTGTAGAGGCCCCTATATGAGGCCCTGACTTTGTTTTGCTTCTTTCTTGGCCTGATAGTAATATTTCATACGAGTGGGAGCCACTTGCTTCTTAAGGGACATAGCCCTTTCTTTTTTCCTTGATATATAGAATTACAGGTGTTTGGGTTTTGCTTAAGACAGAGCTTAGTGAACATCAAATGAGTATTATAAGCACTGATTGCCCACTGGTTTCTTCCTTTGAGGATTTTGATTTAGTAGCAGGATTATATCTCATGCATACTATAGAGAAAAATATGTATTAATGTATATATGAGTTATGATCTGATCAGTAAGAGAGAAACCACTCTACATTTTAAATCAGAGGAAATTTAATATAGGGAATTGGTTATATGAGGTGTCAGAGGATAGTGAGGCAATCTAGGGATTAGTAAGAGATGAAATTGCCACTTCCTTAGGGCAGGGCCACAGCGAGAAGAGATGGTGTTACCGGAGCCTGGTGGTACTGGAGCTCTCGGTGTTACCGGAGCCGGGAGCCACGGTGGGGCCTGATTGGTGCAGTTGGTCCTGCAGAGGGAAGATGACCTATTTATAGAACATCACAGAAAGCTGAGTGGGGAAGAGGCCACTTTTGCTACCCCAGTCCTGGAATTTTCATTCTTTCACCAGTGTCTTTTATTGTTCAAACCTATTAAAACCAGAGGAGAGGGAACCTGGGAAAGGCAGACCTCTGCAATACAGAACAGAGCGAGGACAGAGTGAGAGCTGATGGGCACTGGGAGGGGACACCTCACCAACGAGGGCAAGGCAGTCAGCGATGAAGTGGCTCTCTATGGTAGAAGTCAGGGGAGCCGGGTGTATAAACCTCTGGGAGCTGGGGATGGCTTCAGAGAAAGCTACTTAATGAGGAATAGGAGGTTATGGCAGGAAATAGTGGGGTGGAGGGCAGAAGAGGAACATCACTTTGAAAGAGATTGTAAAGGACTTGGAAGGGTAAAAGCTGATGTTACAGTCAAGGATTTAAACACCTCTGTGGTTTTGAAGCACCAATGAAGGGGAATAGAGCAGGAGATGAGGCTGGCAAGTTTGGGATCAGGACCAGCCTTGTGCTCAGGATAAACAGCATTGGAACTGGCAAGAGGGTTTGAAATGAAAGTTTCTACCAAGATCTACTGCAGTGTGAAAATATGGTGTAGAGTGACAGATTGAAGAGATAAAGAACAGTTGGGAGACGGAAAAATGGAAAGGGGTTTAAGTTGTCCTGGAAAGGCATAGAGAGGGAAGGAGAATCTAGAAATACCACGGCGATAGAATGTGTCCCATCTGGTGCTGTGTGTGTACACCATGAGGGGCTATAAGAGAGATAAGGCAATCCTGCTTGGGAAGCGAGTGAAAGTGATGGTCCAGAAGGAAGAAGGCATTTGTTTCTCCTTGCTGTGCCTCAGTCTGTGGGTTCATCCTTCATCTTTTCTTTCTTTAAGAATTACATTAATTTGCTGAAGAAATGAAGTTGTCTTATTCCATGGTCTGCATTTTGATCACTGGTGTTAGCATGTTTCTTTCCTCCCTGTATTTCTCAATATTAAGATGTCGTCAAAGCAAGAGGGTTTACGAATAGATTATTTTGCTGAATGGTCTGGTGTTAGGCTCTGTATTTGGTCTAAAATGAATACATTATCACAGAATGAAGTTCTGATACATAAGAATACATTTGAATTCTTATTTTCAAATGTAATTGTTATTACTATTTTTTTTTTTTTTTTTGGTACCAGGGATTGAACTAAGGGCCACTCGACCACTGAGCCACATCCCCAGCCCTATTTTGTGTTTTACTTAGAGACAGAGTCTCACTAAGTTGCTTAGCACCTCGCTGTTGCTGAGGCTGGCTTTGAACTCGTGATTCTCTTGTCTCAGCCTCCCAAAGTGCTGGGATTGTAGGTGTGCGCCACCGCGCCTGACTTTGTTGTTACTATTTTATAATTACTATTAAATAGTCCATTTGAGGACTTTGCTGTTGCAGCATAGAATCAATCCTTCCTTAGTACTGTCTCTTCCCAGTTGTCTCCTTTGGTCAAGGACCTGCATGCTGACAATACTGAATTGTTTGCTTTCAGTTGAAGTCAGTGAGGGAGTAAGATATTTGGGGGTACTCCATTGCTTCCATCTGCTTGTCTGTGTCCTTTATATTTTTTCTTATGTTTACACTAAAGATAACTTGTTGTGTCTAGATTTTGGAGAGCTTCCTACTGTGACACTGAGGTGGCAAGATTTACATGTTCCTTTTATTTTATCCTCACAAGACATTAAAGGATCCCAGACAGGACTATTTCTTGAAAAATCCACAGCCTAATGCAATTAAATAATGGAAAATTAAATATAGCTATTAAAAGTGATTTCATTTATTGTTATGAATGCCAGTATACCAAGAAACCCCACAAGACTAAACTTATATCTTAGTTTTATTATTTTGACTTCTATGATTATTGTTTATAATTTTATAAACATTTGTCCTTTAAAGGGTATAATACTCATGCTAAAAATATATAACATCCTCTTTATATCTATAAGTTATAATATATCAGTTAATATTTATATGAACTAAAACATTTTCTTATTTAATTATTTGGAATCCTTTAATTACTTTTTTACATGAAATTGGCCCCTTTCCAAATCGTAGTTTTTATAATTTTACTCTTATAGTGGTATTTATTTTTTAATGGATCATTTCTGTACATGCAGCATTGAAATTTTTACTCTGGAATATTTATATTTAATTACAATAAATGTGAATGATGTGCTTTTCCTATATTACTGTGGTGTAATTGGACATGATTATTGGTTCAGGGATGCCAGAAATAAGAATGAGATTGGTATTTGGTTATTTGATCTTTCAAAGTTGAAGCTTTTTTAGAAAGATACTGAGAATGTCCAGAAAAGCAGCGGAACCAGGAAATGGTAACTAATTAATTCAACAAGTATTTATTCAGAGCCTATAATGGGCCAAGCACTGTTCTAGGAACTTGAGATGCATTAGTGAACAACACACAGATCCCTGTCTTCATGGAGCATATACAGTCTCATGTGATGGAATCAAGAACATTGCAGAGGAATGGATTTCAAGGATGGAAATAAGATCAATGGTTTTAAGTAGGTCACTTAAAATAAGGACTGGAAAATGTCCATTGGGTTTGGCAATTAAGGAGTTAAGCTCACAGTCTTGGTGAGACTAGTTTGAGAGGAATTGTGTTGGAGGCTAGATTCCTTGCACTGAGTAGTAGAGTTCTTAGTCTGTTTTTGCTGCTATAACAAAATGCCTTAGACTATGTAGCTTATAAACAGCAGAAATCTATTTCTTATAGTTCCAGAGTCTGGGAATTCCAAGATCAAGGAACCAGCCCATTTGATGTCTGAGGGCTCATTTCTTAAAGATGGTGTCTTCTCTGTTCTCAGATGGTGGAAAGTTCAAATTGACTCCTTTCAGCCTTCACTAATTCCATTCGAAGGGTGGAGCCCTCCTAACTTAATCACTTCCCAAAGGCTCAATCTCTTAAGACCACCACGCTGGGTATTAGGTTTCAACTTAGGAATTTTGGAGTAGGGGGACACAGATGCTCAAAGATTGTTGTATAGGATTCATTTAGAAATTTAGCTGTCAGAAGAAGAAAGGGCAAAAGTTAGAAGGGGGGCTGAAAGGATATTTGTTTTAAGCTGGGAAAGTCCTGAACATCTTATACTGATGGTAAAAATGAGTGTCTATATCTAGAAAAAAGAGATTAGCCAGAGGTCATTGGTGAAGGGTGAGGCCAGGCAGTTCTTTTGAAGGAGCCAAGTTGATGGGAAGGAGAGTGGCAGGATGCTCCTCAGATTTACTGAAGCCACCTTAGTAATGAGCTCTTCATTCTCACTCCTGGGAAGCAGCACTAACTTTCAAAAGCCCGACCTCCAACTCCTGGGTCCTTATTAGGACCCAACCGTCTAAGTGCAGGGCTTTCTTCTAAAGCACAGAAAAGAAAACCAGAAGTGGTGTCTGCATAGCCCCACCCCGTCCTGCCACCCAAACCCAAAGTCATCCTGTAGGAAGTTTAAGCTATGGGTTTTCTCAGAATTTCTCCCGTTTTGGCTTGTTTTTCAGAAAATCAGGAGTTCTGAATAGAAATTCAGAGTGACAGACTCGGCGTGGTAAGGTTAGGTCAAGGATATTGCGTACTGTTCAAAGACACCAGGGCTAGGGAGCAAATGGGGTCCAGTCCCCTCTGTTCATCAAGTGTCATGTCCAGGACTTGGGACTGCATGCCTGGAAGACAGATCTTTCCCCCTAATTCTCATAGACTCCATATGGGCTAGCAGCAGCCCTGGAAAAACTAAAAAGGATACTACTATAGGAATTCTATCCACTTGCCCAAATGAGGAAATGATTCCTTATCTTTAGGAGCTTAATTCCACAGTTCATGTACCTGGAACACATTTCTGTATCCAGAGTCAAGCAGGGACTTCTTGAGTGGATATTTTTTTAAAGTGCTATCTCTGTTAACCAAAGGATCACCCCTGATGAGTCACACAACAGGCAATATGAACTTTAAAGACACACATGGGAAAAATGTACAACCTTGTTAGAGAACAAAGAAAGTAGAATGGAAAAGCCCGGGGGCGAGATTTTATACACATCAAAATTGAATGATTGTGCCCGATGTGGGGAAGTTGGTGATGATATTGTTACATTCATAGGACAGCTGGCATCATTTGAGGACAAAGTCATTAACAAAGCAGCATGACAATGTGCATCAAGCACTATAAAGATGTTCCTATTCTTTTTTCCCGTGCACAGTTATACCAAGTCTGGAAATTTATCCCATTAAATTAATTCAGGGAAACAAAAGATTTACGTATGAAGTTGTTCACTGCAACATTATCCACAGTAATAATAGGGGCTCAAGAAATAATTGTGCATTGCTCTAGCAGTAAATGAATGTAAGTTTCAGCTCCAGGAACATTCTACATAGGGTAGCCCTATGGTAATGGAATATTTCCAGAAGTCAGATGTGCAAAATGAGTCCCATTGTTTTATAATCAAATAGCATATATAAATTATACAGTGGCTTCTCAGATGATCTTTTCTTTATTTGTTCTTTTTAGATACACATGACAGTAGAATATATTTTGACATATTATACATACATGGAATATAACTTCTCATTCTTGTGGTTATACATGCTGTGGAGTTATACTGGTCGTGTATTCATGTATGAACACTGGAAAATTATGTCCGATTTATTCTCCTGTCTTTCCTGTTCCCATCTCCTCTCCCTTCCCTTTATTCCCCTTTGTCTAATCCAATAAACTTCTTTTCTTCCTTCCCCCACCTTATTGTGTGTTAGCATCCGCCTATTGGAGAGAACATTTGGCCTTTGGTTTTTGTTTCAATAAGCTACCTCTCTATTCATTACTTAATTTTATGCATCTTTAACTTTTTTTGTATTTATCAAGTTCCCCATTTTTTTTTCCAGTATTGGGGTTTGAACCCAGAGGTACTTTACCACTGAGTCACACCCACAGCTCTCCTTATTTTTTATTTTGAGATAGGGTCTCACTAAATTGCTTAGGGCCTTGCTGAGTTGTTGAGGCTAGCCTTGAATTTGAGCTCTTCCTGTCTTAGCCTCCCAAGTCACTGAAATTATAGGTATGTGCCACCATACCCAGCCTCCTCACTGTTATTTAAACAAAAATCTTCAATTCTCCCATTTGTTTTCATTCACATGAAATTTAGAAAGGTTTTTAAATTCTAGAGAATTTTCTCTTAGAAGTTTAACTTTTAAAAATATTGTATATTCCCACTTAAAATGATAGCATATCTCCAATTATTTAGGCTTTCTATTATGTAATTCATATCATTCTTGAATGTCTCTTGTTGGATTTTTTTCTCAAAGTTTGTTGCTGTTATGCATAGTATCTTTTTTTTCTTTTAACTTTCAAACTGATAAACAATTAGAAATTCTGTTGAATTTTGTGTTGATATGGTACTAGCCATATTTAGTCTCATCAGTCCCAGAAATTTCTTAGTTTATTTACTTAATTTAGTTGTATTAGTACTAGTTGACAATAATATTATCTATAAATAATAATTATGTCTTTTCCTTTCTTATATTGTGTATATCATTATAAGTATTTCTGTATTTAATTTGTTATTATAGATAGTAAAATATTTAAAACTTTCAGAGATGGCGGTTTTTCTGATATTTTTTATTTTAATGAGAACTTTTTTTTAATGTTTCTGCATTGGTATGATGCTTACTATAGATTTTTGTCAAATATCCTTACAATCTTTTTGTAAGATTTTCTTTTTCCTTTTAAAATTGGAATGTCTATTAAAATTCATCAAAGATGGTTTAAGTTCTATTAAAATTTGTTTATATTTTACTTTATCCATTATGTTGAATTACATTAATGTGCTCTAAATAGAATACATAAAATGAATGCTACTTGCTCATAACATATTATTGTCTTAATATTCTGCTGGATTCAATTTTCAAAAACTGCATGAATTCATAAGTGAAATTTGCTTATGAGGTACTAGTCACATATTGATTGATCTAAGATTCCCTCCTGTTCTTTTGTTTATTCAATCTCATTTGAGGTTTCTGTGTTCTGCTCTATTCTTCATAGTATTTTTCATTTGTGTGTATTTCTATTTTCAAAGAATTACTCATGATTCTTGTTGCCCATGAGACATTTTTCGGTTCTCCAGTGCTCATTTGGTTTATCTTTGTAGTATTAAGAAAATTTGGGTGTGAGAATCAGAGGTCATCTACACTTAGTCTAGTATCTTGATTCAATTTCAATATAGTTGCTGTTTTATTTAGGAGCAAAAATCTTCCTGTTTTATATCTTTTTGCTGTGTTAAATTTTTTCAAGTTAATATTTTTTTAATTAATTGTTTTAGAGTTTTTAGATAGGCAATGATATTATAGTCAAACAGCAATTTTGTTTTCTCTTCAATGAAGCTGGATCTTCCTTTTTCTTTTAATTTTTTTATATCATTGGCTAGAAATTCAAGACAATGTTAATGCTCATGGTGAGAGAAGATATCCTTATCTTATCTCTGATGCTAGTAGGACTCCACCTTTCACCATGTACATATTTGTCATTGGTTTTATTGACATTCTTTTGTTTGGGTTATATCTTTGTTACTCTTATTTCTAGATTACTAAGCATTTTAAAATTAGGTATCATGTTGAATGTTTATCAAATTCCTTTTTGAGCTTTACTCAGAAGGCCAGCCCCCTTTGAATTAAAGAAATAAATGCATTTCCTAGTTGAGGTAGGTCACTGTCATTCTGTTGTCATTGTAGAGTGATGAACAGTCAGCTTTTTGTTGTGTTGCTGTGACAAAATACCCGAGAAAATAAACCTAAATGGAAGACATATTTTGGGTAATGTTGTGTGTGTGTGTGTGTGTATGTATACATATATAAATATGTATATATATATAGAGAGAGAGTGAGAGTGAGAGAAAGAGAGAGAGAAAAGCTGGGGACAAAGTATAGTCCCCAAGGACCTACTCCGTTTAACTAGGTCCCACCTCCTACAGCTTCCTCCACCTCCCAATATTCCATTAGCCATGAATGTATCAATGGATTAACCCATTGATGAGATCAAAGCCCTCATGATCCAATCATCTTCCAAAAACCCCACTCTGAATATTATTGCATTAGGGGTCAAGCCTTCAGCACATGAGCCTTTGGGGACATCCCAGGTCCAAACCATAATAGTACTTATCAGTATTTAGGAGAACAATCTAAAAAGCTCACCCTAATAATGAGCCTAATAGGATAGGTTCTCAAACTGTGAAAAAAGATTTAAGGTTTTCTTGCTACCCCAAAATATGCTCACTGAAGAGAGATCTCAGAAGCTCTGATATGACCTCTATGCCGCCACAAAGTCTGCAGCATGTTTATCATTTGGACCAGTAAAATCTCATAGTCTGTCCCAAGCACAAGTCTCTTCTAAAAGAAAAACTGCTCACAGCTAGTAGTCAGCTATTATGTTATTTGTCCCCACTATTACTGCCCCAACACACATGTAAGTAACAGGCTTCTTAAGGATGACCCAGCAAGAGGCTAATCAGTGACCTTGCTCAGAATGTGTTTTGGGGTGATTTGCAGCGCTCTCACAGTAAAGAAGAACTAGGGCACTGATAAAACTGAGCCAGTCAGGGAATGGACATGAAGATCACAGGTAGTCAGAGCAACAGAGGTCTTAAGAGGCCAAGTGTAAGTTAAAGTGATGAAAGAAAAACTATGAGCAAAGAGGACAATGGATAGTGAAAAAAGAGAAGAAAAGACCAAATGTGCTGAGAAAAAGCAGTTAAATCCTAAGAGATTAAAGTGCCTTGGTTCCTGGTGGTCTCCCAGCTCCAGATCTCATGAGGCACCAGGCTGTGCTATAGTTTCTTGTCTTTAGGCTTCTGTGAGATCCTTTGTATTGCCTTAGTCCCTACCCTGCTCTTTGTATGTGTTACCTTGGGTGTTCTTGCAATCAAAAGACCTAACTTAAACTGTTGGCAGGGAAATCCACCTTTAGGCAGGCAATGAAACTTTAAAACTGTCTTCATCATTGGTCAGTGGTTCCCAATCTGCCTTCTTTCTAGGAAACCTGGTAGAATTGGCATGTGAATTTCTTGGTGCAGGGCAGGAATGTCCAGAGCTGGAGGACTTAAGGTGAGATTTCTTCACTTTCACTCTCCTAGAGGCAGGGCTATCTTCCATCACCACAAGAAGCTTTCCTCTAATGCTTCCAAGTCATGAGCAACTAACCTATTTTTTTTCCTCATTAAACTTTTCTTTTAATGGGTCTCAAAATTCTGTGACAGATTTTTGGTCAAGTTGTTTCCCTTAAAAAGTACTGATTTTAAAAACTAATAACTTAAAACTGCCACACACAAAAAACGAATGGTCCACAAAACCTTTTCCTTTCCTTCTGAAGGTTTTACGATGCATTGTTATCATAAACCAGTCTTTTACTATTAAACTTAAATGGCCAATTGAGACAAACAGTTCTGAGACCGTTCTTCCACCACTGATTAAGACTGGGGTGGCAGGTGTTAGAGGTGATATTCATTTAGCCTTCTGAGCTTTCTGGACAGACTTGGTGACCTTGCCAGCTCCAGCAGCCTTCTTGTCCACTGCTTTGATGACACCCACAGCAACTGTCTGCCTCATATCACGAACAGCAAAACGACCCAAAGGAGGATAGTCTGAGAAGCTCTCAACACACATGGGCTTTCCTGGAACCATATCAACAATGGCAGCATCACCAGATTTCAAGAAGTTAGGACCATCTTCCAGCTTCTTATCAAAACGGCGGTCAATCTTTTCTTTCAGCTCAGCAAACTTGCAAGCAATGTGAGCTGTGTGACAATCCAGTATGGGGTCATCACCAGCACTGATTTGGCCTGGGTGGTTCAGGATAATCACCTGAGCAGTGAAACCAGTTGCTTCCATTGGTGGGTCATTTTTGCTGTCACCAGCAACATTGCCACAACGAACATCTTTGACAGACACGTCCTTGACATTGAAGTCCACACTGTCTCCAGGAAGAGCTTCACTCAGAGCTTCATGATGCATTTCAGCAGACTTTACTTTGGTTGTGACATTGACTGGAGCAAAGGTGACCACCCTGCCAGGTGATATTCACCCTGCCAGGTGAGAATACCACCACTCGGCCCACAGGGACAGCACCAACACCACCAATTTTGTAGACATCCTGGAGGGGCAGACTCAAAGGCTTGTCAGTTGGACGAGTTGGTGGCAGGTTGTAACCTAAAGCTTCAAGCAGTGTGGTTCCATTGGCACTGCCATCTTTACGGGTGACTTTCCATCCCTTGAACCAAGACATATTAGCACTTGGCTCCAACATGTTGTCACCATTCTAACCAGAATTGGCACAAATGCTACTGTGTCGGGGTTGTAGCCAATTTTCTTTCTCTCTCTCTCTCTCTCTCTCTTTCTTTCTTTCTTTCTTTCTTTTTTGGTACTGGGGATTGAACTCAGGGGTACTCGACCACTGAGCCACATCCCCAGCCCTATTTTTTGTGTTTTATGTAGAGACAGGGTCTCCCTGAGTTGCTTAGCGCCTCGCCTTTAGGCTTTGAACTTGTCTCAGCCTCCCAAAGTACTGGGATTACAGGCTTGTGCCACTGCACCCGGCTTAGCCAATTTTCTTAATGTAGATGCTGACTTCCTTAATGATTTCCTCGTATCTCTTCTGTCTGTAGGGTGGCTCAGTGGAACCCATTTTGCTAACACCAACAATTAGTTGTTTCACACCCAGTGTGTAGGCTACAAGGGCATGCTCACAGGTCTACTCATTCTTAGAAATACCAGCTTCAAATTCACCAACCTCAGCAGCAACAATCAGGACAGCACAGTCAGCCTGAGATGTGTCTGTAATCATGTTTTTGATAAAGTCTCTGTATCCTAGGGCACCAATGATAGTCACATAATACTTCATGGTCTCGAATTTCCAAAGAGATGCTCAGCTTTCAGTTTATCTAAGACCCAGGCATACTTGAAGGAGCCCTTTCCCATCTCAGCAACTTCCTTCTCAATTTTTTCAATGGTTCTTTTGTCAATCCCAGCAGTAGTAGACTTGCCTGAATCTAGGTGTCCGATGACAGTGATGTTGATGTGAGTCTTTTCCTTTCCCATTTTGGCTTTGATTTAGCGGTGGTTTTCATGACATCCGTGTTTTGGCAGCAAACCCATTGGGAAAAAGAACGTTCAGCACAATTAACTATTTAAAAATGATGTTGAGTAGACTGTCTCCTAGATGTCCACTCCCTCTTCCAAACGGTTCATGGTGACAGTGTCACTCACTTTTCAGTTCAATTGTTTGGTGAACAAAGAACCAAAGGTGAGATTTAACTGTAGGGAGTGGGCATATTCCAGAGACAACCAAGTGGAGAAAGAGAACGCGCTAAGGAATAGAAATCAGCTCAAAGAACTCTCTTAACACTCTAGGATTCTTCTGGACCTGAAGCTGTCCTTCAAGATTCAATTCGTGCAGTAGCTTTTCTTGAATTAGGACATGGAGAGTGGATGGGATTTGGACATGTAAGCACAAGAGGAATGGCAAACAGTGTAACTGAAGGTGTGGAAGATTATAGACACAATATATGTGGAAAACTAAGGGTGATTCAGTTTGGTTGGGGTTCTGAGAGTACTTGAATAGGGCATGATGCATACCCTATTGTGAACTTGTGACAGGAGAATCACAAGTTCAAAGCCTAAAGGCGAGGCGCTAAGCAACTCAGGGAGACCCTGTCTCTACATAAAGAGAAAGGTAATTCAAGACTAAAGACTACATTGAACCCTGGGCAGACAAAGTGAGCCACTGAGTTTCACAAAGTGAGCCACTGAGTTTCAGGAGCTGGAGAGTGGTTTATCAGGGACCCTTAGGAATATCACCTTGGAAGTGCTCTGTTGCGAGAATTAGAGTGAGAGGAAAATGGTAGTCAGGAGACCTGGTACAAGATAATAAGAAAACAGTGTAGTATGAATAAAAGGAGAAAAGAAGGGAGAAGATGAGAAAGAACGTTAGATGAAAGGCTTATGTGGGCCATGAGAAGGAGCAATCTGGTAGCCCCAGAAGCTGCCTGCTTGTGTTGGAAGATGACGATGTCTTTTAGGAAAGTTGGGAATACCAGAGGAGGAGGTGGGGAGGGAAGAGGAGAGTGCAGTAGGGGAGAGGAGATCATTCTGGAATCACTGTAAGAAGCTCCAAAGATTCAACTGATGAGTTAACATCAGATTTAAACATATCCTGTCTTGGTTAGGGAAAGACCCAGAAAGGTACTCTTCTGTCATGGCTAAATGAGACTGAACGATTCTGTCTGCACTGGGAAAATGTGTTGGTCTGTGTCTTACTATCTTTGTTTAAATTCATCAACATGTTTGTAATTTGTACAAAAAATTCAAAAACTTTAATTTAAGAGAATTAAGCTATCCTATAGCCTATAGCCTTGGATTTTTATTTCATCGTGATGATTTTCTAATCAGTTACAAGTTTTCTGCATATTACCAATGTATAACTCCAAAATAGAAAAATCTAAGACTTTCTGTGTCAGTACATTGGCTCTCTGATAAGACATTCTTTCCACAATGACATTTGAAGGATCTCTGGAGGCGACCACTGGGACAGTAATTTTGAATGAATTTAGAGTCCTAATTACTGTTTTATTTAATTGTAAGTGGATACTCTGGAAGAAAAAAAGCCATCAACAAAAGAAATAATTGTTCAAAGAATTACATCTGCACTGCATTTTCTGTCAGAAATTTCTCATTAAAAATGTGTTTCTTTAAAAGTAACTCAAAGCAGCTGATGAAATACATGAGCATGGAAAGTTTCAAATCCCAGTGCAAATTTTGATTCATCAAGGGCCATTTGCCAGAGACTGGAGTCAATGGCAAAAGAGCTTCTACTGTTTCTCACATTCATTAACTGGGTTTCATACTTAAGTTCAGATACTGGCAGTTTTATTTCCATAGGTGGGTATTTTCCACTTAAACATTTCCTTTTCATAATACTTTGGATGTCTCTGGAGTATTATTACTATTTGACTTTTCCCTTAGTAATGACTTCAAGTCTTGTGTTTCTCTATTCAACAGAGTGGTTAAGAAAAAAATAAGCCATAGAGAGCTCTTCAAAAGAGGTGAAAATCCTGAACGCTATCCTGGAGTGTCTGAGCCACTGTCAAAGACTTGTGTGTGAGAAATAGCAGTTCTTGAGATTATACCCAAATATCTTCTAGGTTTTTACAAACTGCAAAGATCAAGCCAGTCTGAAGGCCACTGGGGCAAATATTACAAAAGAATAAGACCATAGGAAAAAATAGAGCTACCATATGACCCAGCAATCCCTCTTCTGGGCACATACCCAAAAGAAATGAAATCACTACCTCATAAAGATATCTGCGCTCACATGTTTGTTATAGCATTGTTTCCAAGGGCCAAGGTAAGGAAACAAGCTAAGTGTCTGTCAGTGGAAGAATGGGTAAAGATACTGGCATTTGCACATCATGGCATATTATTCAGTCCTAAGAGAAATGAGATCTTGCCTTTTGCTCCAACATGAATGAGCCTGGAGGACATTATGCTAAGTGAAATAAGACAGACACCCCTCCGAAATTCATTGCAGAATCTTACTTATATACAGAATAAAAAATCAAATATACAGAGATAGATAACAAATAGTGGTTGAGGTATTGAAGTGGAGCAAGGGAGGAAATGGGGAGTTGAAGGTCAGAAAATGGACACATCTAGAGATCTAACTTACAGCATGAGTTGGTAATAAAATTGTTCTGTACTAGTGATTCAAAATTGAAATGAATAGATTTTCGCTGTTCTTGCCACAAAAACCAAAAGAAGCAAACAAAGTCAATTATATAAGGAGGATATGTGAATTTGCTTCACTGTAATAACCTTCTTACTTCTGTATGCATCGCATAATATGTTCTATATCTTATATATACACAATATATTTTGGATTTTAGAAGACCATAAAAATGGTGGAATATGATGGACATCATAGCCCTAGCATTATGCATGACTGCATGTGTGTTGTGATTCTATATCACTTACAACCAGAGAAATGAAATGTTATCTTCCATCTGTGTATAATGAATCAAATTGCACTCTATCATGTAAACCTAAATAGAACAACAACAGCAAAAAAGATTAACAGGAAAAAAAAAGACCATAAAAAAATCTTCTTGAAGCCGGCACTTCTGATGAAAGTGAAGGCAATAGATGGGGTGGGGTGAGGAGATGAAGATGAAGTAAGAACCCAGATTTGAACTGATGCTTTCTAGAAGAGGAAAAGGCAGCCACCCCAGCAATCAGAGTACTGAGCATGGGATAGCTTGCCAAAGGCTGCAGGAATCCTTGTCCTGAGGGCACCTAAAGTCTTTTGAGGCACATATATGCCAAAATGATTTAAATCATAAGAGAATGGGTAACAGAAAAATTACCAGCAGCTACTCAGTACAAGGAAAAAATTCCAATCAATTACCAGAGCGTTATGGTTGGGGAGAGTGTGAAGTTAAATTTAGAAAGAAAGGTTGGGACTCCAGGATTATGTGATAATCTCCAAATGAACAAATCCAAAAAGGATTTTCTGATTTCCCCATTTCCTAAACCATTTTATTTCACACCTTTTCCCATCTCAGTAAAAAACTCATTCATATGCCCAGTTGTTTAAACAGGAACTCTGAGGATCCACATTTATCCCTTTCTTGCCCTCACAGCCTCACCTGCAAGCCCTGAGTTTACCTACAAAATCTCTCTCATGTGCACTTTCTAGCATTGCTAATCCAATCCAGCTCCACATCATTTCTTGCCTGGGAATTGAAATAGCCTCTTGGTGGGTTTTCTTTGCCCCTTCCCTCCCTTTCCCTTCTTCTTTCTTTCTTTTTCTTTTTTGTCTCCTCTAGTTAGTTCTCCACTTGTTTATACATTATAAATCAGATCACATCATGGCACCCTCTTGAGCCCTCCAGTGGTTTCTATTGCACTTAGAAAGGACCCCAGCTATGACTTTGGCTCAGACTCCAACTATGTTTATGACACTGCACCTTTCCATCTCATCCTGAGCATGGAAATGGACTCTAATTACAGCGAGCTTTTTGTACTTCTTGAAATGCCTTCTCCCCTGCCCTAGGTCTTTCTCTATGCTCTGTGGCACTTTGCCCAGGTTCAACTCCTATTTCTTCATTTTTATTTTTTTATTTTTTGTATTTTGCTTTCAGCGTACCTTTCTACACATGCAATTATCTGTTTATTTGTCTATTTCTGGTCTGTGTCTTCAGCCATTCATTAAGCTGTAAGAATGCTGAGGGCAGGAGTTGTGTTTGTTTTGCTACTGCTGTATATCCTGTAGCTAACTTAGGGCTTGGCCAGAGTAGGCGGTACCTTCTTTTGAATGAATGAATAGACAAGTGACAAGATTGGGGGAATTCTCAAATGCCAGTAGACTGCGTTGCATGCACAGCTAGGAATAAGGAGGAGCCATTTTCCTTACCAGAATCAACTCCAAAGGACAGATGGGAATGAGCCTAGCAGTCTCTGGAGTGCTTTACTAACTGAAAAACCCACCTTATGGAAATGATAAAGGAATACAATGATGACTGAACCATGCTACTAAGAAAGAACTGCTTATGTTTAATTTTAGAGTGACCATTATGTCTTCAGGGGATGCAATTCTGATGATGACAACCACTTCCTTTCCCTGAGGAACTGCTGAGAACCATTGCCCAGTGTGGCTCAGGGGCACGGGTTTCTGTTCTGGTCAGATCTGAATTCCTCTTCTTTTAGCTTCTGCTGACCTCCCTTTGAGTCCATAGCTGGACCTTAACCTCCTCTGCCTGCTCAGGAATCAGTCACTTCCTTGCTTCAGAGTCTTTTTTAGTTATTATTTGCAGACTATTTTCAATGTCTGAAAATGTGATTGCTCAAATTTCACTTTATATATCATCTGTATCAGTTGATATTTATAGAAGTTTATCTCCCTCTAATATATGCTGCAAGAAGCTGCCTGCCTATTTGAAATCTACATCTGAGTTCTTTGCCTCGGTAATAATAATGACAATATCAACAACAATAATAGCATAGCCACTATTGTTTTTTATTGTGTGGAATGTATTGAGGTGAGTCCTTTAAGTAACCAGTTGAATTTGGCCATGGATGAGGAGGCAGAGCCATCCAGAATGCATTAAGCAGGATGTAATAAGTTCTGTAACATGCCCTGTGCCTGTAGTTTGATGGCCAAGGGTGTGGACTCCACAGTTATTCAGGGATTCAGGCTCCTTCCATATGACTGTGTCATCATGTCTAGGGTCTCAGATTCCTGCTCTGGTGGCAGGAATTCTCAGATTCCTCCTCTGGTAAAAGAAAGGAGGGAGGATGTGGAAGGTCACACAGAAAGATGTAGAGTCCAGGCCCAGAAATGGTGTATCTCTCTGATCAAATTCCATTGGCCAGAAATCAATTACATTGCCCCATCTAAATGCAAGAGTGTCTAGGAAATCTGGTCTCATACACCTAGGTAGAGAGGAAATATTGCTGACTATCTAGCTAGTCTCTGTCACAGAGTTTAAATGCCTTTGGTACAACAAATAATTGTAGATCTGAGACTCAAACCCATGTCAGGGGACTTCAAGGCCAAGGTCAAGAGGTCAAGGCCAAGCTCTCAACTGCACATCTGTACTTCTTCCCAACAGTTTTTTTATTTTTATTTTTTTAAAGTAAAGGGCAGCTGCGACACCATGAACGTGGTTCATAATCTGCTTTCTGTCAGGAAGACTCAGTACCTGAGTAGAGAGCAGTGAGACATTTACTATTTCTTTGAAGGGACAGGAAAAAGAATTCTGTGACATTTCCTGTGTGAAGCCATAAAACCTCCTATTCACATCAACAGCTCAGGGGTCCTGTTCCTGCTTAACCAATTCCTGCCAGAAATCATGAGGCCACATTACACTAAGGACTTTAAGACCCTACCCTGTGGCCAGCCTGCTCATGAAACTCTTAGATGCCTTTAAATGGTGAGTGACTACTTCCCGCTGCACTCGTGGAGAGGGTCTTATGCTTGTGTAATGGGCATAACTTTGTTCTATAAGCTCAAGTGTGCATGAAATACACTTTAAAGTTTTCTTTAACTCAAATTACCAAATTTCACTAATTCTAACATAGACACTTTGGTATGTTATCCTCTCTGAAATCAGGTTAGTATTGATGGCATTTTTGATTTGCTATTGGTGGGGTGACAGTGCACATATTTGGCACTGCCTGCCCATTTGTGAGCTGGGCCATAGGTATTCATATTGTTGTCCCTTATAGTTCAACTATAAACACTGTTGCTATTACCTAGGTTGAGTTTAGTTGCCGTTTGAAATGACTTTTAAGGCGTAAGTTTCAGTAGCAAAATGAAAGTTAAGTGAACAGGAAAGTTCAAAAGCACAGAGTGGTGAACTGTCCATGCGATATTAGCAAAGCAAACTTTTTTTTTTAGGTTGAAGAGCATAATCTAGTAATTTTTATTCAAATTACTTGCATTAAAGCAAAATTTTTGTTTCCAAGAACCATTTCAAAGCAAAACTGTTAGAGAAGTAGATTGGTCTAAATATATAAAACTATGACATATTTCATAACTAAGTTATGTAAAAAAGTATTGTTTGTTTAGTACATGCCAAGCAAGAATGCACCCACATTAGACCTTCTGGAATGGGGGCAACATCTTGGAAGAAAACGCAGACCCAATAGTGGAGACATTGTAAGAAACATTTTGTCACCAACACAGAATCATAGTGTGGAGAAAAATTGATTCAGAAGAGTTAGACTCTAAATGAGAAGACATTTTCAGGAATTTCTTAATTTATTTTCCGTTTTATATAAGCGCAGGAATGATAAGTAATAAAAATCTATGTCCCAACAAGTCTAAAAGAGATTTTTCAGCAAATACAAAATAAAAATTTGAAGTGATGAGAAAGCATTGTTTCATAGATTAATTGGAGACATCTTTCTTTCTTAGTGGTACAAAAATTAATGATGCATTTTACAATCAATGGCTTCTTGAAATCAATGAACTAGCTTGAGCTCCCATTCCTTTGGGTATTGGAAATTAAATTTCAGTCAGTTCAGCAACCCCCTTTCCTGTGATTACACTGCTTTTTCTGGGACTTACATATGGCCACCATTTGGACTGGGGACAGTGTATTTATTGGGCATCATCTTCTGTCTGTATAGACCACCCCTGAAAAGGCCATTATTCAATCTGATTTTGGTCACCAGGACACACAGGCTAATGCATTCATTCATTGCTGGTATCTTTTTGTTCTCATCGTAGAGTCCTTTCAGAGCTGGATGGCTCTTTCTGTTATTCTGTGTCCTTCTCAGTGCACAAGGACTCTTTGAGGCTTCTAAAGTCCTGGGTCACTCAATGGGCTCTTGCCAGTGTGAAAATCTGTTTACTTGTACATGTCCTGCTGGGTGTTGGTTGCTGGCAGAATTCACTCCTCCTGAGCTACTCTCAGGCCTGCAGAATCCAACTTTTCCTCTGCATCATTTTGGAGTGGGAAAATCCAGCAGGCTACTTTGAGTTGCTTGAATCTTCTATGTCATCTTTTCCATTCTGGTATCTTGCAGCTTCTGTGGCTCTACCTGGGAAAAGGATACCCTTCAGCCTATATGGGGTTTGTGGCTTTTTTCTTCCCATTCCTGCATGGTCAGGGGAGGGACCAGGCTGCAGAACTCATGGCCAGGGACCCACACATGTCCATCCTCTCTGAGCTCTCCCTTTATCTGTCTGGGCAATGTTTTCATCTCTTGAGAATGAACAAGTCGCTGTCTTACTTCGCATCCCAAATTCTTCCAACCTTCTATGGCCTTGGGCTTTAGAACTCAGGCCAAGAAGAGACTCCTGGTTTTCCTTACCTTCTAAACAAGTTTCTAGAAAACACAGCTGATTGAAAGGAAGAAAAGTTCTGATGACAAGAAGCATAAGAAGGTCACATTGATTAACATTTTAAAATATGATCTTTTTTTTTTTTTTTTTTTAAATTTTTTTTTTTTTAGCTGTAGATGGACACAATGTCTTTATTTTATTCCTTTGTATGTGGTGCTGAGGATCGAACTCAGGGCCTCACGCATGCGAGGCAAGCGCTCTACCACTGAGCTACAATCCCAGCCCTTAAAATATGATCTTAATGCAGTTCTCACTGTGTCTACCCTTTCACCCTGATTTGAACAGTGCATTTCTTACATTGCTAGTTTTCTGCTCTCCACCTTAGCAGCCTGGACTGATTTCAGTGATGCCTCAGATGTGTCCTCCATTTATTCATTGATTTTCTTTAAACACCTCAGATACCAGAGTGATATTTTCTTCCCCCTCCTTTCTTTTCTTTTCTCTTCTTCTCCTTCTCCTTCTCCTTCTTCTTCTTCTACCAGGGATTGAACCCAGGGGCACTTAACCACTGAGCCACATCCCCAGTCCTATTTTGTATTTTATTTAGAGACAGGGTCTCACTGAGTTGCTTAGTGCCTCGCCGTTGCTGAGGCTGGCTTTGAACTCACAATCCTCCTGCCTCAGCCTCCCAAGCCGACAGGATTATAGGCATGCGCCACAGTGCCTGGCTTCTTCCCTTTTTAATAATATGCACTTTATAACTTTTGTCCCATTATAGGGAATCAGTTACATACAGACAAGGAGAAGGAAGGGGAAGAAATCATTTGAAACATAACTACTCAAAGACATCCCCTGCTAGATAACAATTTGTTTATCTTTCTAGTTGGTTTTCACTTATTTGGCTACTGTATATTTTATATGTAGTTATGTATATTATATCAGACATGCATATCCTGCTTAGTTCATGCAGCATGATGACTATTTCCCCTGTTATTATAAAGTCCTCAGAAACATGCATTCAATGATGTAGTAGAGTTTGCATAACCATTTTCTTAGTGTTGCACATTTAGCTTATTCTCACTGCCGTTAATGTAAATAAATAATAGCATTGTGATTGACCTCTTTTTTTAATTTATTTTTTAATATTTTTTTAGTTGTAGATGGACACAATAGCTTTATTTTTTTATTGCTTTGTATGTGGTGCTGAGGATTGAACCCAGGGCCCCACGCATGCGAGGCAAGCGCTCTACCGCTGAGCTACAATCCCAGCCCCTGTGATTGACCTCTTTGTGCATGAATTTTTTCCTATGTTTCTGATCATTTTTTTGAGATAGGCTCCCAAAATTGGGATTACTAAAAGAATACCATTTCATTTTATTATTTTTTGTAATGTTGGGCACTTTATCACTTAGCTATACATCCAGCTTTTTTTAATTTTTGTTTTGAAACAGGTTCTCACTAAGTTACTAAGGCTGGCCTTGAACTTGTGAATCTCCTGCTTTAGCCTCCAGAAATGCTGGGGTTACAGGTGTGTGCAACCATGCTTGGTGAAAGACTGCCATTTAAAAAATAAGGTATTTCTTTGACTTCATGCCATGTCTTCTCTCTAAATATAGAAACATTTAGTCTGGATACCCTTTATCATATCAGCTGTACTTGATGTTTGTGGTGGGAAGAAATCTAATTGCTATGCATATAAGAACAATATACATCTCCATAAAAGTAAAATCAATGGTACAAACAATATAAGCCTCCAGCTTTGCCTGTTCTTTCCCCATTCATTAGTTGTTATAGTAACACTGACCTGAGGGTATATATACTGTTTGGCTGCAAGTGTTCCCCAAACTGTTTTCTTTCACCTCCAGCCTCTGTAGATCTAGTTGACTTTTTCTGGTATCATTATAATAATCTGGCATTTATCCATAGGAGGAAATGCACAGTCCCTATGTGTACAAAGTACAAAGTGAGACTTGAATAGTTACTTCTGAAGTTTTATTCTTAACTTTTAATCTAAGCTGTTGATTGACAACCAATGGTATTAGGACAATGGTATTAGGATAAGATGGAGGGTAGAATCTCTTTTTGTATTTGCTAAGACTGGCTTTGTGACATAACATATGATCTATTTTGGAAAAGGATCCATATGCTGCTGAGAAAAAAGTGTATTCACTCGTTGATGGATGGAACACTATATATGTCTGTTAAGTCTAAATTATTGATAGTTTCATTGAGGTCTATGGTTTCTTTATTAAGTTTTTGTTTGGAAGTTCTATCCTCTAGAAGTTCTAATCCTCTAGATTACATTGACCACAAAGTGACTCCATAAGTTGTGTGGTCAATTTTGTTGTAAACAAACATCCAAAACAGATACATAACAAGCTTTGCCCTCTCCACATAGCTACGAAAGGTGACTGAGCTTTTTAAAAAATTTTTAAAAAATTTGTTCTAATTAGTTATGTGACACTAGAATGCATTATGACACACTGTGCACAAATGGAGGACAACTTCTCATTCCTCTGGCTGTATATGGTGCAGAGTCACACCAGTAGTGTAATCAACATGTATATAGGGTGATAATGTCTGTCTCATTCTACCGTCTGTCCCATTCCCACAGCCCCACCCTTCCCCTCACTCCCCTCTGCACAATCCAAAGTTCCTTCATTTCCTACTCTGTCCCCCCACTATGGATCAGCATCTGCTTATCAGAGAAAACATTCAGCCATTGGTTTTGTGGGATTGGCTTATTTCACTTAACATGGTACTCTCCAGTTCTATCCATTTACCTTCAAATGCCATCATTTCATTCGTTTTTTTCATATTTAATTTATTTATTTGTTCTATTTATGCTTACATGACAGAGTGCAATTTGATTCATTGTACATAGATGGAGGATAACATATCAATTCTCTAGTTGTAAGTTGTTTACAATCAAAACATACATGCAGTCATACATAAAGTTAGGGCTATGATGACCATCATATTCCACCACCTTTACTGTCCCCATGCTCCCCCCCTTACACCCCCGTGAACAGAGTTCCTCCATTGTTCCCATGACCTTCGCCACATTATGGATCAGCATCCACTTATCAACGAGTACATTCGGCATTTTGTTTTCTGAGATTGGCTTACTTCACTTAGCATGATATGCTCCAACTCCATCTATTTACCTGCAAATACCATCATTTTATTCTCTTTTATTGCTGAGTAATATTCCATTGTGTATATATAGCACAGTTTCTTTATCCATTCATCTACTGAAGGGCATCTAGGTTGGTTCCACAGTTTAGTTATTGTGAATTGAGCTGCTATAAACATTGAAGTGGCTGTAGCACTGTAGTTTGCTGTTTTTAAGTCTTCTGGGTATAGAC